>SJYX01010319.1:170518-193825 GCA_006410675.1 Oreotragus oreotragus
TTCAGAAAACTAAGATCATGGCATCCAGTCCCATCACTTCATGGCAAATAGATGGGGAAACAGTGGCTGATGTTGCATTTTGGGGCTTCAAAATCACTGCAGATGGTGACTGCCACCATGAAATTCAAAGACTCTTACTCTTTAGGAGGAAAGTTATGAGCAACCTAGACACCATATTAAAAATTAAAAAGCAGAGACATTACTTTGCAAACAAAGATCTGTCTAGTCAAGGCTATGGTTTTTCCTATGGTCCTGTATGGATGTGAGAGTTGAACTGTAAAGAAAGCTGAGTGCTGAAGAATTGATGCTTTTGAACTGTGGTGTTGGAGAAGACTCTTGAGAGTTCCTTAGACTGCAAGGAGATCCAACCAGTCCATTCTAAAGAGATCAGTCCTGAATATTCATTGGAAGGACTAATGCTGAAGCTGAAACTCCAATACTTTGGCTACCTGATGCAAAGAACTGACTCATTTGAAAAGACCCTGATGCCAGGAAAGATTGAAGACAAGAGGAGAATGGGATGATAGAGGATGAAATGGTTGAATGGCAACACTGACTCAATGGACATGAGTTTGAGTAAACGCCGGGAGTTGGTGATGTGACAGGGAGGCCTGCCGTGCTGCAGTTTATGGGTTTACAAAGAGTCGTACACAACTGAGCGACTGAACTTAACTGATCAGATCTTTTCTACCTCTTCTAGAGGCCTCTATGACAATGTCAATTCACCTCTGATTGCTCTGGTTTTCTCATCTGTGTCACCTGTGGATTCCCTGTTGTTATTTTTCCCCCTATGATATACCTAGTGCTTCTTGCTGTCTTAAGTGTATTTTTTAGCTGAGTCCACCAATTTCCATTCACTATATATATTCTTAACACAATTTTTATTATAATGATTGCAGGTGTTTGGGGGGAATGGCTTAGATCAAAGTGAAAGTAAATTTTGCAGAGATAGGTTCAGTTCAGTTCAGTTCAGTCGCTTCATCGTGTCCGACTCTTTGTGACCCCAAGGACTGCAGCATGCCAATCCTCCCTGTCCATCACCCACCCCTGGAGTTTACCCAAATCTATGTCTACTGAGTTGGTGATGCCATCCAACCATCTCATCCTCTGTTGTCGCCTTTTCCTCCTGACCTCAATCTTTCCCAGCATCAGGTTCTTTTCAAATGTGTCAGCTCTTCATATCAGGTGGCCAAAGAATTGGAGTTTAGCTTCAACATCAGTCCTTCCAATGAACACCCAGGACTGATCTCACCCAGTCCTTTAGGATGGACTGGTTGGTTCGCCTTGCAGTCCAAGGGACTCTCAAGAGTCTTCTTCAACACCACAGTCCAAAAGCATCAATTATTCGGTGCTCAGCTTTCTTTATAGTCCAACTCTCACATCTATACATGACTACTGGAAAAACGATAGCCGTAACTAGATAGACCTTTGTTTACAAAGTAATGTCTCTGCTTATTAATAAGCTGTCTAGGTTGGTCATAACTTTCCTCCCAAGAAGTAAACATCTTTTAATTTCATGGCTGCAGTCACCATCTGAAGTGATTTTGGAGCCCAAAAAAATAAAGTCAGCCACTGTTGACACTGTTTCCCCATCTATTTGCCATGAAGTGATGGGACCAAATGCCATGATCTTAGTTTTCTGAATGTTGAGCTTTAAGCCAACTTTTTCAGTCTCTTCTTTCACTTTCATTAAGAGGCTCTTTAGTTCTTCACTTTCTGCCATAAGGGTGGTGTCATCTGCATATCTGAGGTTATTGCTCTTTCTCCCGGCAACCTTGATTCCAGCTTGTGCTTCTTCCAGCCCAGCGTTTCTCATGATGTCCTCTGCATGTAAGTTAAATAAGCAGAGTGACAGCATACAGCTTTGATGTACTCCTTTTCCTATTTGGAACCATTCTGTAATTCTATGTCCAGTTCTAACTGTTGCTTCCTGATCTGCATACAGGTTTCTCAAGAAGCAGGTCAGGTGGTCTAGTACTACCATCTCTTAAGGAATTTTCCATAGTTTATTGTGATCCACGCAGTCAAAGGCTTTGGCATAGTCAATAAAACAGAAATAGATGTTTTTCTGGAACTCTCTTGCTTTTTCGATGATCCAGTGGATGTTGGCAATTTGATCTCTGGTCCCTCTGCCTTTTCTAAAGCCAGCTGAAAGTCTGGAAGTTCATGGTTCAAGTATTGCTAAAGCCTGGCTTCGAGAATTTTGAGCATTACTTTACTAGCGTGTGAGATGAATGCAATTATGCAGTAGTTTGAGCATTCTTTGGCATTGCTTTTCTTTGGGATTGGATTGAAAACTGACCTTGTACAGTCTGTGGCCACTGCTGAGTTTTCCAAATTTGCTGACATATTGAGTGCAGCACTTTTACAGCATCATCTTTTAGGATTCGAAATAGCCTAACTGGAATTCTGTCATCTGAACTAGGTTTGTTTGTAGTGATGCTTCCTAAGGCCCACTTGACTTCATATTCCAGGATTTCTGGGCTCTAGGTGAGTGATCATACCATCATGATTATCTGGATCATGAAGATCTTTTTTGTATAGTTCTGTGTATTCTAGCCACCTCTTAATATCCTCTGCTTCTGTTAGGTCCGTACCATTTCCGTCCTTTATTGAGCCCATCGTTGCATGAAATGTTCCCTTGGTATCTCTAATTTTCCTGAAGAGATCTCTAGTTTTTCTCATTCTATTGTTTCCCTCTATTTCTTTGCTTTGATCGCTGAGGAAGGCTTTCTTATCTCACCTTGATATTCCTTGGAATTCTGCTTCATATACTTATATATTTCCTTTTCTCCTTTGTTCTTTGCTTCTCTTCTTTTCACAGCTGTTTGTAAGCCATGCAATATCACAGTAATCCAAGTCTATGCTCCAGCCAGTAACACTGAAGAAGCTGAAGTTGAATGCTGCTATGAAAACATACAAGACCTTTTAGAACAGCATACAGCTGTTCTAAAGGACTCCCAAAAGATGTCCTTTTCATTATAGGGGACTGGAATTCCAAAGTAATAAATCAAGAAACACCTGGAGAAACAGGCAAATTTGGCCTTCGAGTACAGAATTTTGTAGTGCAAAGGCTAATAGAGTTTTGCCAAGTGAACGTACTGGTCATAGCAAACACTCTCTTCCAACAACACAAGAGAAGACTTTACACATGGACATCACCAGATACCCAACACCTAAATCAGATTGATTATATTCTTTGCAGCCAAAGATGGAGAAGCTCTATACAGTCAGCAAAAACAAGACCGGGCTCTGACGGTGGCTCAATTCATGAACTCCTTATTACCAAATTCAGACTTAAATGGAAGAAAGTGGTGAAAACCACTAGACCAACCAGATATGGCCTAAATCAAATCCCTTATGATTACACAGTGGAAGTTAGAAATAGATTTAAGAGACTAGATCTGATAGACAGAGTGCTTGATGAACTATGGATGGAGGTTCATGACATTGTGCAGGAGACAGGGATCAAGACCATCCCCAAGAAAAAGAAATGCAAAAAGGCAGAGAAAAGTATTATTCCTCAATATTAATTAAAGGTTAAATAATTTCTCAGAGTTACATCTTTTCATGCAATTCTCATTCAAGGCAATAAGTTTGTTATTTTCTGTGTTCTTTGGTACTTAATAGAGAAAAAATAAAGGCATGTGTTCCCAGGTTGTAGCCAAATTTCTTAACAGCCAATTTAATCATACTTTATCTGTTCTTTTATTTCCTGGACTTGAAATAATGCACTGCTTTGCTGGCACCATGACAAATGACAGGATCAACTGGAGCAGTGTATCCATTATTAAATTAACTCTCATCAGTAATCAGCTTCTAAAAACACTCCTGGGAGAATAAAAGTTGTAAAAGTTGACATGTAGTCCAAAAAACCCCAAATAAATGTAAAAGACCTTCAAAAAAAACTAATACTTTGGGCAATAACAGTTTAATAGGATTGTTAGGAAGGGTGCTGTCCTCAAGTTTCTAGGCTGCCAGTAGACATCAAAGGCATTTTTGAAAGCCTTTTAATCTTTTTTCTGTACCTGCTATTTCAAAGAATCATATGGCTCATTCTCACGTCCTTGTACTATTTTTTCCTAGCAGGGAATGTCCTTCAAAGATAATATGAGCCCCACCTCCATGAGATGGAGTAATAAGATGCATGTTTTTTCTTTTTGCAGCACAGAGGAAAAGTTCAGATGAATTGAAGCATACATTGGTGACAAGCTTTTCATATAATATCCAGAGCAGAAAATTACAAATATGTGTAGTGAGGTTGCAGAAAGTCTACATGGGCATTTAGTAAGGTAATCTCAATTAAAGGAAAACACTTAGTAAAGGGCTTAAACCCTTTTCATAGAGATTTTCAAGAGAGCAACAGTTCTGTATCAAGGTTTGTGAATATGGTTTAAGATTAAAAGTAATTATGTATAACAGAGTACAGTATATCTCCTATTGATAAGGGAGAAAGACTCAAAAGGCAAATGTGAAATTGAGTTTTGGTTATCTTATATAAAGTATGTTGTTGTTCAGTTGCTAAGTCGTGTCCGACTCTGCAACCACATGGACTGTAGCACAGCAGGCTTCCCTGTTCTTCACTGTCTCCTGGAGTTTGTTTAACTCTTGTCCTTGGAGTCAGTGATGCCATCCAACCATCTCGTCCTCTGTTTCCCTCTTCTACTCCTGCCCTTAATTTTTGCCAGCATCAGTTTCCGCCCCCCACCCCCCCCAGTGAATCAGCTGTTTGCATCAGGTGGCCAAAGTATTGGAACTTCAGTTCTTTTAATGAATATTCAGTTCAATTCAGTGCAGTTGCTCAGTTGTGTCCAATTGTTTGGCACCCCATGAATTGCAGCACGCCAGGCGTCCCTGTCCATCACCAACTCCTGGGGTTCACTCAAACTCACGTCCATTGAGTCAATGATGCCATCCAACCATCTCATCCTCTGTCATCCCCTTCTCCTCCTGCCCCCCATCCCTCCCAGCATCAGAGTCTTTTCCAATGAGTCAACTCTTCGCATGAGGTGGCCAAAGTACTGGAGTTTCAAATTTAACATCATTCCTTCCAAAGAACACCAAGGACTGATCTCCTTTAGAATGTACTGGTTGGATCTCTTTGCAGTCCAAGGGACTCTCAAGAGTCTTCTCCAACACCACAGTTCAAAAGCATAAATTCTTGAGTGCTCAGCTTTCTTCACAGTCCAACTCTCACATCCATACATGACTACTGGGAAAAACCATAGCCTTGACTAGTCGGACCTTTGTTGGCAAAGTAATATCTCTGCTTTTGAATATGCTATCTGGTCATAACTTTCCTTCCAAGGAGTAAGCGTCTTTTAATTTCATGGCTGCAGTCACCATCTGCAGTGATGTTGGAGCCCCCAAAATTGAAGTCTGATACTGTTTCCACTGTTTTCCCATCTATTTTCCATGAAGTGATGGGACCAGATGCCATGATCTTCGTTTTTTGAATGTTGAGCTTTAAGATAACTTTTTCACTCCCCTCTTTCACNATGCCATGATCTTAGTTTTCTGAATGTTGAGCTTTAAGCCAACTTTTTCAGTCTCTTCTTTCACTTTCATTAAGAGGCTCTTTAGTTCTTCACTTTCTGCCATAAGGGTGGTGTCATCTGCATATCTGAGGTTATTGCTCTTTCTCCCGGCAACCTTGATTCCAGCTTGTGCTTCTTCCAGCCCAGCGTTTCTCATGATGTCCTCTGCATGTAAGTTAAATAAGCAGAGTGACAGCATACAGCTTTGATGTACTCCTTTTCCTATTTGGAACCATTCTGTAATTCCATGTCCAGTTCTAACTGTTGCTTCCTGATCTGCATACAGGTTTCTCAAGAAGCAGGTCAGGTGGTCTAGTACTACCATCTCTTAAGGAATTTTCCATAGTTTATTGTGATCCACGCAGTCAAAGGCTTTGGCATAGTCAATAAAACAGAAATAGATGTTTTTCTGGAACTCTCTTGCTTTTTCGATGATCCAGTGGATGTTGGCAATTTGATCTCTGGTCCCTCTGCCTTTTCTAAAGCCAGCTGAAAGTCTGGAAGTTCATGGTTCAAGTATTGCTAAAGCCTGGCTTCGAGAATTTTGAGCATTACTTTACTAGTGTGTGAGATGAATGCAATTATGCAGTAGTTTGAGCATTCTTTGGCATTGCTTTTCTTTGGGATTGGATTGAAAACTGACCTTGTACAGTCTGTGGCCACTGCTGAGTTTTCCAAATTTGCTGACATATTGAGTGCAGCACTTTTACAGCATCATCTTTTAGGATTCGAAATAGCCTAACTGGAATTCTGTCATCTGAACTAGGTTTGTTTGTAGTGATGCTTCCTAAGGCCCACTTGACTTCATATTCCAGGATTTCTGGGCTCTAGGTGAGTGATCATACCATCATGATTATCTGGATCATGAAGATCTTTTTTGTATAGTTCTGTGTATTCTAGCCACCTCTTAATATCCTCTGCTTCTGTTAGGTCCGTACCATTTCCGTCCTTTATTGAGCCCATCGTTGCATGAAATGTTCCCTTGGTATCTCTAATTTTCCTGAAGAGGTCTCTAGTTTTTCTCATTCTATTGTTTCCCTCTATTTCTTTGCTTTGATAGCTGAGGAAGGCTTTCTTATCTCACCTTGATATTCCTTGGAATTCTGCTTCATATACTTATATATTTCCTTTTCTCCTTTGTTCTTTGCTTCTCTTCTTTTCACAGCTGTTTGTAAGCCATGCAATATCACAGTAATCCAAGTCTATGCTCCAGCCAGTAACACTGAAGAAGCTGAAGTTGAATGCTGCTATGAAAACATACAAGACCTTTTAGAACAGCATACAGCTGTTCTAAAGGACTCCCAAAAGATGTCCTTTTCATTATAGGGGACTGGAATTCCAAAGTAATAAATCAAGAAACACCTGGAGAAACAGGCAAATTTGGCCTTCGAGTACAGAATTTTGTAGTGCAAAGGCTAATAGAGTTTTGCCAAGTGAACGTACTGGTCATAGCAAACACTCTCTTCCAACAACACAAGAGAAGACTTTACACATGGACATCACCAGATACCCAACACCTAAATCAGATTGATTATATTCTTTGCAGCCAAAGATGGAGAAGCTCTATACATCTCTAGTTTTTCTCATTCTATTGTTTCCCTCTATTTCTTTGCTTTGATAGCTGAGGAAGGCTTTCTTATCTCACCTTGATATTCCTTGGAATTCTGCTTCATATACTTATATATTTCCTTTTCTCCTTTGTTCTTTGCTTCTCTTCTTTTCACAGCTGTTTGTAAGCCATGCAATATCACAGTAATCCAAGTCTATGCTCCAGCCAGTAACACTGAAGAAGCTGAAGTTGAATGCTGCTATGAAAACATACAAGACCTTTTAGAACAGCATACAGCTGTTCTAAAGGACTCCCAAAAGATGTCCTTTTCATTATAGGGGACTGGAATTCCAAAGTAATAAATCAAGAAACACCTGGAGAAACAGGCAAATTTGGCCTTCGAGTACAGAATTTTGTAGTGCAAAGGCTAATAGAGTTTTGCCAAGTGAACGTACTGGTCATAGCAAACACTCTCTTCCAACAACACAAGAGAAGACTTTACACATGGACATCACCAGATACCCAACACCTAAATCAGATTGATTATATTCTTTGCAGCCAAAGATGGAGAAGCTCTATACAGTCAGCAAAAACAAGACCGGGCTCTGACGGTGGCTCAATTCATGAACTCCTTATTACCAAATTCAGACTTAAATGGAAGAAAGTGGTGAAAACCACTAGACCAACCAGATATGGCCTAAATCAAATCCCTTATGATTACACAGTGGAAGTTAGAAATAGATTTAAGAGACTAGATCTGATAGACAGAGTGCTTGATGAACTATGGATGGAGGTTCATGACATTGTGCAGGAGACAGGGATCAAGACCATCCCCAAGAAAAAGAAATGCAAAAAGGCAGAGAAAAGTATTATTCCTCAATATTAATTAAAGGTTAAATAATTTCTCAAAGTTACATCTTTTCATGCAATTCTCATTCAAAGATGTGTATAAGAGACAGGGTGATAGCAGCCATGAAGAGTGCTTGATGAACTATGGATGGAGGTTCATGACATTGTGCAGGAGACAGGGATCAAGACCATCCCCAAGAAAAAGAAATGCAAAAAGGCAGAGAAAAGTATTATTCCTCAATATTAATTAAAGGTTAAATAATTTCTCAGAGTTACATCTTTTCATGCAATTCTCATTCAAGGCAATAAGTTTGTTATTTTCTGTGTTCTTTGGTACTTAATAGAGAAAAAATAAAGGCATGTGTTCCCAGGTTGTAGCCAAATTTCTTAACAGCCAATTTAATCATACTTTATCTGTTCTTTTATTTCCTAGACTTGAAATAATGCACTGCTTTGCTGGCACCATGACAAATGACAGGATCAACTGGAGCAGTGTATCCATTATTAAATTAACTCTCATCAGTAATCAGCTTCTAAAAACACTCCTGGGAGAATAAAAGTTGTAAAAGTTGACATGTAGTCCAAAAAACCCCAAATAAATGTAAAAGACCTTCAAAAAAAACTAATACTTTGGGCAATAACAGTTTAATAGGATTGTTAGGAAGGGTGCTGTCCTCAAGTTTCTAGGCTGCCAGTAGACATCAAAGGCATTTTTGAAAGCCTTTTAATCTTTTTTCTGTACCTGCTATTTCAAAGAATCATATGGCTCATTCTCACGTCCTTGTACTATTTTTTCCTAGCAGGGAATGTCCTTCAAAGATAATATGAGCCCCACCTCCATGAGATGGAGTAATAAGATGTATGTTTTTTCTTTTTGCAGCACAGAGGAAAAGTTCAGATGAATTGAAGCATACATTGGTGACAAGCTTTTCATATAATATCCAGAGCAGAAAATTACAAATATGTGTAGTGAGGTTGCAGAAAGTCTACATGGGCATTTAGTAAGGTAATCTCAATTAAAGGAAAACACTTAGTAAAGGGCTTAAACCCTTTTCATAGAGATTTTCAAGAGAGCAACAGTTCTGTATCAAGGTTTGTGAATATGGTTTAAGATTGAAAGTAATTATGTATAACAGAGTACAGTATATCTCCTATTGATAAGGGAGAAAGACTCAAAAGGCAAATGTGAAATTGAGTTTTGGTTATCTTATATAAAGTATGTTGTTGTTCAGTTGCTAAGTCGTGTCCGACTCTGCAACCACATGGACTGTAGCACAGCAGGCTTCCCTGTTCTTCACTGTCTCCTGGAGTTTGTTTAACTCTTGTCCTTGGAGTCAGTGATGCCATCCAACCATCTCGTCCTCTGTTTCCCTCTTCTACTCCTGCCCTTAATTTTTGCCAGCATCAGTTTCCGCCCCCCACCCCCCCCAGTGAATCAGCTGTTTGCATCAGGTGGCCAAAGTATTGGAACTTCAGTTCTTTTAATGAATATTCAGTTCAATTCAGTGCAGTTGCTCAGTTGTGTCCAATTGTTTGGCACCCCATGAATTGCAGCACGCCAGGCGTCCCTGTCCATCACCAACTCCTGGGGTTCACTCAAACTCACGTCCATTGAGTCAATGATGCCATCCAACCATCTCATCCTCTGTCATCCCCTTCTCCTCCTGCCCCCCATCCCTCCCAGCATCAGAGTCTTTTCCAATGAGTCAACTCTTCGCATGAGGTGGCCAAAGTACTGGAGTTTCAAATTTAACATCATTCCTTCCAAAGAACACCAAGGACTGATCTCCTTTAGAATGTACTGGTTGGATCTCTTTGCAGTCCAAGGGACTCTCAAGAGTCTTCTCCAACACCACAGTTCAAAAGCATCAATTCTTGAGTGCTCAGCTTTCTTCACAGTCCAACTCTCACATCCATACATGACTACTGGGAAAAACCATAGCCTTGACTAGTCGGACCTTTGTTGGCAAAGTAATATCTCTGCTTTTGAATATGCTATCTGGTCATAACTTTCCTTCCAAGGAGTAAGCGTCTTTTAATTTCATGGCTGCAGTCACCATCTGCAGTGATGTTGGAGCCCCCAAAATTGAAGTCTGATACTGTTTCCACTGTTTTCCCATCTATTTTCCATGAAGTGATGGGACCAGATGCCATGATCTTCGTTTTTTGAATGTTGAGCTTTAAGATAACTTTTTCACTCCCCTCTTTCACTTTCATCAAGAGGATTTTCAGTTCCTCTTCACTTTCTGCCATAAGGGTGGTGTCACCTGTATATCTGAGGTTATTGATATTTCTCCCGGCAATCTTGATTCCAGCTAGTGTTTCCTCCAGCCCAGAGTTTCTCATGATATTTCTGTATATAAGTTAAATAAGCAGAGTGACAATATACAGCCTTGACATACTCCTAGATAGATTTATACTTAAATTCAGTTAAAAATACTAACTCTATTACCCAGGAATTATTATTAGTTCCTCAAAACATGAAGAAGGAAAGAATGTTCTCCTATAGCTGTAATATACAGTAATACAGTGATAATAAAAATACATTAATGTGTTGCACCTGCAGGCAAAATCCTGCCCATATTGATGGAGCTGGCATGTTTATGGACTGTGAAAGAGACAATTCCTTAAGTATTCTTTCAGTGGCCAAATCTCAAGTTTGTTTTGCTAATAGTCTTACTGTAAACTGAATATTCATGTCCCCTCAAAAGTATCACATTATAGCTTACCTACCAATAGGATGGTGTTCAGAGGTAGAGCTTTTGGGAGGTTATTAGGTCATGAATGTGTGTTTGAGACTTGTGTCCTTATAAAATAGACCTCAAGAGCTTTATTCTTCCTCCCAGAATGTGAGGACATATACAATTAAAAGATTTAAACAATTAAAATGAGTGTAAATGCTGGGATCTGGCAAAAATGCTATTGAGACAATAGATACTCAACAAGAAATAGAGTTCAACATGAAATAGGAGGGGAGCAGTGATAAATACAAATAAAACCTTTTCTTCTTTATACCACATTGCATTGAGATTCCTCATTAAACATAAATGTATGCTAGAAGGTGATAGAGAAATCAGTAGTTTTTTACATCAACATATGATCCTAAATAGGTGTGGAATTCAAGGAAACAGAGTTTGTTTTATTTTATTTATTTAACTGGATATTACTACAAGAAAATATGCTTCACTCTGCTGTAAATGTGTCATTTAATTTATTAATATTCTTTCCTGCTTCACCAGTCAAAGTCATATTCATGATCCTTTCTGTATTTCCTTTCCAAAATACTTGATATTACTACAATACAATAAAGCAAAAAAAAAAAAAATCAAGTGATGTATGGAATCAGTCTCAGCATTTTATTTTCATTACTTATTTTTTTCCCACCTTGGATATAAATAAAGACTTTAATGGATTTTTTTTTTTTTTTGGCTTTTGAATCAAAGGAAGGATTCAACTAGAAGGACTTTAGATTTTACTATAAAAAATCCAAAAGCCAGTTTAAAAGTCAGAGTTGGTCACTTGTTTATTTAGTCACTGAATAGATTTTTATTCATAAAGCAAATACACTCTACTAGAACCTGTGATACCTTTAGTGAAGGAGAAGATGATGTCTAACAAATTACCACAAATAAGCAGCTTAAAACTGCACAAATTTATAATTTTCCTGGCCTAGGCTTCTACCAGCTGAGGTCAAGGTTTTGATCAGGGCTGTGTTCTTATCTGGGGCTCAGAGTCCTCTTCCAAATTCACTTCTTGTCTTCAATATTCAGCTTCTTGGAACTGCAGAACTGTGCTTTCCATCTTCTTGCTGGCTCTTGCTGGAGTCTGTCTTAGCTCTGAGAAGCTGCCCTCGGGTCCTAACCACAAGACCTTCTCCTTCTGCAGTGTATGTATTAGTCATTCAGTCATGTCCAACTCTTTGTGATCCCATGAACTGTAGCCCACCAAGCTTCTCTGATCCATGGGATTTCCCAGCAAGAATATATTGGAGTAGGTTGCAATTTCCTTCTCCAGGGGATCTTCCTGACCCAGGGATCCAACCCTGGTGTCTTGCATTTCAGGCAGATTCTTTACTGTCTGAACCACCAGGGAACCTACTCCTGCAGTAGGACAGCTCACTTTTTCAAGGCCAACAAGAGAAACTCTTTCTTTTCAAATTCATCTCTGTAGTCTGCTAAGACAGTCTTATGTAATTCAACCTAATAGAGTGATTGCTCCATGTTCATAGGCCCCACTTACACCAGGAGGGAATTATACAAAATGTATACACCAGGAGCCAGGAATCTTAGAAGTCATCTCAGAATTTCTATAAGGACACCAACTCTCAAAGATCTTTTCCAGCAAGGAGAGAAGATATATTTCCAAATAGCTATGATATGGAATTCAGCCCCTCTATTGATCTATCCTTCCTACATTTCAAATAGAACATCTGAATATTTGGATTAAATATTTAAAATCTATTACTATACAGTAAATGTACTATAGTAGAGTTGGAGTTGACATCTAATTAACATAGCACTTTTTCAAGCTGAAAATAAATCAAGTGTACTTTTTATATAGTTTACAAATATGATGTATATAATTTGGAAAATTGTTTTTCTTATCTGACCTCTGTGTGTGTGCTGAGTTGCTTCAGTTGTGTCCAACTTTTTGTGACCTTGTGGACTGTAGCCTGCCAGGCTCCTCTGTCCATAGGATTCTCCAGGCAAGAATTCTGGAGTGGGTTGCCATGCCCTCCTCTAGGGGATCTTACGGACCCAGGGATCTAACCTGTGTCTCTTACATCTCCTGCATTGGCCAGCAGGTTCTTTACAACTAGCGACATTTGGAGCACTCATTTGACCCATTATGAACATTTTCTATTGTATTATTATTTCTCATAAGAGTTTTATGAGAAATGTATTGCATTCATTGCTGTACTTTTAATGATTCATAGGAATGCTTTAGGTTGGTATGTCATCACATTGATTTTTCCTATTAAACAAACGGTAAGCTTTTTCCACTCCAATGTTACCATTTTTGACAAATGATTGATATTTTGTGTTTACATATGCTACATATGAAATACAGTTTTATCTTATAATTTAAGTATTCACTCAGATATATTTTATTTTTTGGCTATTTACATGCATTGATGAATTGCTTCACAAAGTACAGTACCAATTAAAGCCCTAGTTTTTGTTTAAGAGAACTAATAGATTGTTATTTAAGCTTGAGAAAACTACACTGAAACCTATTTGATTTTGTAAACATTAAAAATGTTTGAATGCTAAATCCTTTAGAAGCATTGAAAGACATCTAGGAATTCATCAGTATAAATGTCTGAATTTTACAGATGAAGAAACTGAATTCTCTAGAGGTTTCTTTGAGGCTGTTCTGGGTCACACAGCTAATAATTGTCAGAAATGGATGAAAAACAGCTCTCATATCCAGAGCAATCCTTTTGCATTGTAGATGTGCTTCTTAGAATTCGGTGGCTTTCAGATCATTTCCTTGGGGACTATGAAAAAACAAATTAAGAGGCCCACTTTTGTGGATTCTGAATCAATCTATTTTTATTCTGTAAAAGCACTCATTTGATTCTGACACAGTCTATTTGGGAGGCTATCATACTCACCAAAGTACTAACAAATCTGATATATATACATACATACATACATACAAACACACATACACACATACATATATATATATATAAAGAAATTTTTTAAAAGATACAAGAGAAAAAAATATGAAGATTTGGAGCCTGCCCTTGGTTTAAGCTGAGAGTTAACTT
Organism: Oreotragus oreotragus; assembly: GCA_006410675.1. NCBI lineage: Eukaryota > Metazoa > Chordata > Mammalia > Artiodactyla > Bovidae > Oreotragus > Oreotragus oreotragus. The sequence goes on from SJYX01010319.1 coordinate 184,230, forward strand.
CAATGTTTCTGTTTTCCCTAATGAATCTGAGACATACTCAATATACTTATTCATTGTTCTTGTCTTTAAAGGCAATACAATTTCTAGTTTTATGAGAAATTTATGAGAAATTTTATGAGAAATTTAAAGGTCACATGTCAGTTATAAAAAACTTCGGCACCATAAAAAGATATAAAGTGAAAAAAAATCTTCCCTATCACTCCAAGGACACTTCCCAAAAATATCTTCAGGGAATGGAGTATCCTTTTTCTTTTTTTCTTCTAGGCAATTTTTGAAGTGTTTAAGCATAAATCTATGAGTGAATTTTTCTTATGTGAATGTCAATGTATATTGATATTATATGAACTGTTCTGCAATTTCCTTTTTCCACTTAATATATCAGACCAGTATCACAGGTCTATATATGTATTTTAAATGGTTGCATAGCATCTTTGGCAACCCACTCCAATGTTCTTGCCTGGAGAATCCCAGGGACGGGGGAGCCTGGTGGGCTGCTGTCTACAGGGTCGCACAGAGTTGGACACGACTGAAGTGACTTAGCAGCAGCAGCAGCAGCAGCAATATCTTATTACACAGCTACATCAATATTTTCTTAATCAATGCCCTACAACAACATACTCAAGCACTTGTCCTACTTTTGTGCTATTACAAAAGTGCTTTAGTGAACATCACTTTGGACATTTCCTGTTTTGCCTTTCTATGGCTATTTTTTTTAAGGTAGATTACCTATAGATCAAAATATATTTTCATTTAAAATTTCCATTAAAAAGACATTTACTTTCAGTAGAATTTGAGTGTTTTTCTTTTTATCTTTACTAGCACAGAGTACTGTCAATCTCTTTAATATTTATCATTATAGTAGATAAAATGTAACATCATAGTAATAGGTAATATATATGCAGTGCTTACTGTGGTTAAACATCTCATGAATGCTTAAGAAGTTTAACTTAATTAATCCTGGAAGCAATCTATGAATTGCTACTATCTTCATTTTTCAGATGAGCAAATTGAGGCACAGAAAGGTTAAATGATGAGTCTGAGGCCACAAGATCAGCCAGGTTTTAGAGTTGAGATTTGTACATAGATTGTCTGATTGTGTTATGCTAGAGTCCTTGTTTCTAAAAAGAGCACTCAACCACTTCAGCATTCATAAATTTTAGGGTAATGTTTAATATTCTTTAAGTTTTAAAGGTTCAATAAGTATGAACTTATTCATCAAATTTTGTATTTAAAATTCTAGGTCATGCCCTTGCCCAGCAAACTCCTGTTATTTATGAGTTATTTGTAAAAAAGGAAATTAGAAAATATATTTCCAATGTATTATATCTTTTTTTCAGGTTATTTAAGCTAATTTTCTGCAACACATTCATTTTAATCTTATTTAATCAGTCTTTCTATTTAGGCATCTGGGTATGGCTTAGCATTATAAATATACTCATTTATATATTGTTAATATTTTCAGAATAATTTCTAATTTGATTACAAGTAGGCATTAAAAGACATGTATATGTATTTTGATTTCTATCAAATTTATTTTGGTAATTCTTTTTAAATGTGTTACAAAAGGTTATTATGCCAAATATTAGTGTTGTTATGGCCAAAAAGAGAATTTGATGTAAAGTGAGCAATATTTCAATAGCAAATTCAATATAAATTTTATCTACTTTAATTTAACTATGTAAGGTATATTATTGAGAATAAAAATGTTAGAAGAAAATATTCAAACATCATTATAACTTAGAGTGATAGAATAATGGACTATTTTTACTTTTTTCTTTTCTCCCATAAACCATCTCTACCACTTTAAAATTCTTTTTTTTTTTTTTTTTTATTACACTTTAAAATTTTTTTTTTTTTTTTTTTTTTTGGTCAATTAATTTTACACTGTAATATAGGGCTAGGAAAAAAAAATTTGTTTTCCTTAGCTTGTAGTAAATGCCATAGAAATATATGTACTTATTCTCTATTGCATGAATCTAAAATAACTAGTTTTTTCTTAAAATGTCAGGGATATGAGGATTTGTGTTACATCATTTTCTTGTTGCTTTTCTGTATTCCCTTAAATTAAAAGTCTGGTCATGCATATTTTTTAAAGATGAAACATAATTTCCTGAGAAGGAAAACATAACTCATTAATAAATCATAATTTAAGGTAATGTAAGAGCTGTATGTCAGAGTAAGAATGCAGCAGATCTGGCTTCCAAGGTGAGACCCAAGCAGACAGTGTGTAAAAACAGTGTGTCAGCCTTGACATGAGCTGGTCCGTACCATGCATACAAGCAAAGGAGAGAACTTAGCAATGAAAAGGCACAGTGTGACTTTCCAGCATCACTGAATATCATGTTCAGGAAGACCATATTTATTGTGAAGTAGGAAGAGGCCTTCCCATTCTCAAAGCTGCAACTTTGTTCATAGTGAGGAGTATTGCTCTTAGAGATCATTCTTAAAGAATGTAAAGATCTTCAAATATTTGGCAGAGTAGCATCATTTGAAAATATTTTACACATTTACAAAAAGGCTTTCCTTTTTACCTCCCTTTATTTTATAACTCCATTTTTGTAGGTTTAAGCAACTTCTTCTTCATCTATAAAGCTCTGTGTGTGTGTTATAGGTATGAGTTCTACTCTATATTTTTAGTGTTTTTTTCTTATGTGCCCTTATTAATTTTTTCCCTGTGGATCATTGACTTTTATTATTAAGTAGGATACCTATACCTGTGTTATGATGAGAAAAATAAAAATAAAAAAATTTAGTGAAACAAAGCAAACCAAATATTAGCACAATCACTGCCATTGTATTTTTCTATTTAAGTTTTTCACATTTGACTGGATAGTTAGAAGTTCTTTTATAATCAATATAAATTTCTTATATCACTGGAAAGAACCATAAGACTTTGGATTCACTTGTTTTACAAGAAAAATATTTGGACTATAGAAATCAAATCTCCTGGCTTTACACTAATCCATGTCAACATGATAACAAATGTTCTAGGACAGCAAAATAGCAACTGCTTATTTGGCCAAGACGGTGAAAAACATTGCAGATTTCAAATCCCTCACATATGTCTTCCTTCATTAAAATGTAGCTGCTTTGAGTCTTAAGTCCTTTGGTACTCTGTGCCTCAGTCATTTAAGTCAGCTTGACATCTGCTCAGAATTAGTCACTGTGCCCACTTTGTCTAATGGGATTCGCTCATGTGGAAAGTAAGCAGCACTCTTAGAATGAGAGCTTAATATTTTCCTGCCCAACCTACAGGGCAGGAATGCCTCCCAGTTTCAGATTATACCATTCCCAAAGGCTTATGGAAATGTGCAAACCTACAAGTTAGATCAGTCAAATTGCAATTTTTCGACGAGTATGTCATATCTTGAAACTATACTCCATAACAAACATTTTTAAGATTTTTTTCTTCTCTTACCCAGTACAGTACAGTGTTAATCACTCAGTTGAGTCTGACTCTTTGCAACCCCATGGACTGTAGCCCATCAGCCTCCTCCATCTATGGAATGCTCCAGGCAAGAATACTGGAGTGGGTAATCATTTCCTCTCTTACCCAAATTCACTGAAAATAGTGAGAAGTGGGGAAAAAATCAGAAATAAGCAGAAACTATATAACAGACAGATGTTTGATAGCCAGATTAACTAAAGCAATCTTGTAGACTAGTTAAATAAACCACAGAGCATTTGACAGTCTGAGGCCTTTACTTTGATTGAGTTATTCATTCCAATAAGTAGTAATATAGACTTTGGCTTAAACGTTTCCTTGCCAACAATGATTATCTCAGTTATTAGTCAATATTATTGCTTGCTTTTCTTTGAAGTCTGGACGTTATCAGTTCTTATGGATTCTTCATTGAAAAGGCATAGAATGCAAACTTAGGTGAAACCAAAAGTCTATAGGATGGAGCAAAAGTTTTGAGAAATGGAGGAATCAATGGTAAATGACTGATTATGCAAGATGCCTACTGTGTGATCTTCTCAGTCTAAGTTGCTACATATATCTGTTTATAGTTGTAGTATGGCTAGTGAGACCAGAAGGTGCCCAAAAGGATCACTTGGGTTCTGCAGATATTTCTCTCTGTCCTTATTGCATAAAACCAGCTCTGCTATCCTCTGATATGGGTCAATCATAAGTGACAATATGGCATTTTCTCTTTTCACCTCCTGGTTCTTGAACACAAGATGTTGAACATTTCCTGAGGGCAACCCTACCAATTCAGTGGACGCTATGTCCCCTAGCAAGAGTGTCCTCCCTTTGGAGGCCAAGACTTCTAAATCTTCAGAGATGCGAGTTGCAGGCCTGAGAAAGACTAAATGTACAAGTAGGTCATTGGGAAGGACGGTCAGCATAGCCACTCCTGCTCCAACTCCTTGGTTCCTGAACCTACCTATTCTTATTGAAAAAAGAAAAGCATCACACAATGCTCTTTAATTTGAAAAGTCACTCTGTTCTAAACTTTGGTATCTCTTGCTTTCAAGATGATTCCTCCAGGCTGGCACTTCATTATTCTAAGAAATTGGGGTACATGAGCTGATCATTTGTTCGCATGGTCATAGGCTTGGTGCTACCCATCCTTCTCTAGTCAAAGTCTGTGCTGTGTGGGATTCCATGTTTACAGATCAGTCACTCCATGAGTCCCCGCATTATGGTGATGGCTGATCCTCTGCAGGCAGCAAAGGTGATTCCATACCAGGAAAAAAGTGTCTATATTTGTGAAGATAAATCACCAGTACCTTTAGGAGGGAAAATATTAGCTGTATTCAATTTGATAGCAAGTTGCTGATTGGTTTTCTTGAAGAATGGCACCTTATCAGGGGTCCAGATTTGGTTTTGTTGCTGAAAAGTTGCACATTCAGGAGCAGCAATATCTATTTTTGACAAGCAGTGTTCCATCTGTTAAGTCCATGCATAAGTTTTCTTTCTACTTTCACTACTTTCACTCTGTTCATGTGATTATCTTGTCACTTATGGAGAGTCCTGTAATGGAATTTTGGCTATTGTCATTGCCATTTCTTCTTTGGTATTTCAATGTTTTTCTGTGAGGGATCCTGGGTTTTAATAACATATGATAGAACATCCTTATACTATATGCTCATTCTCTTATGTCCATTCATAAGCCTCTTCCACACATCTCCTTGTTTCTAATGCAATGGCCCTGTTTTGTTTTGTTTTGTTTCCAGTGCATTGGCTATGTGACTTTTTATTTCATGTAGGTGTTGAACAGCACTTTTCCTGGCTGCCTATCTCCTTCACCCTAAGGACACTGTGCTTTATCCTTCATTTCCACCACTCCCCATTTTGATGCCCCTTAGATGGTGATGATAGTTGAGGCCACCTAAATTCTGTTGTTGAAATTCCTTTATTATTTTTGGGCTCCATCATTCCCATGGTCATTAATGAGCTTAGGTCTATGTCTAGGATTATAGCTTCAGGAATTAGAGACACAGTTACTTACTGGAATTTAATATTGAAAAATAATCCCTTCATTTTTCTTTTTCTTTCATACAATAAATCACAGTTTTCCAGTGGTAAAGGAAAAGTGCATATCCTGTCATGTTTTCTACAAGTAAAATTATAAAGTCTTGTGACTTGAAGAATCCTCAGGAGACCTATTTTCTCTATTTTACTTCCAGGGATTCTGTGGTTCTGAATCTTTTCCATGTAATGGCACACAAAGAAAATGAAAATACTCTGAAGAGACTGAATATAGTGGATGGAGAAGGCTGTTCACGACCTGATGTTACAGAATCACAGTTTTGATTCCACAGCTGCGCTGACAGGGAATCAGTAAGTGGATACATATAATCAACATACCACAGCACCAGTGATTGAGAAACTATGCCCAGCAAGACCATATCAGTCATTTCATAAATATCAGGTAACACATTCTAAGACTATCCCAACATTTTTTTTTAACTTATAAACTCAAAAAGTTTTCCCTTAATTTTTAAAGTTTATTTATTTTAATCAAAGGGTAATTGATTTACAACATTGTGTTGGTTTCTGCCATACATCAACATGAATCAATCCTAGGTATACCTATGTCTCCTCCCTCTTGAACATCCCTCCCACCTCCCATCCCATCCCACCCCACATCCCATCACACCCATCTAGGTTGTCACAGAGGCCAGGTTTGAGTTCCCTGAATCACACAGCAAATTCCCACCGGCCATCCATTTTACACATGGTAGTGTATGTATGTATTTCCATGCTACTTGCTCCATTATCCCACCCTCTCCCTCCGCCAAATGCCCACGTCCATAAGTCTGTTCTCTACTGCTGCCCTGAAAATAGGTTCGTAAGTACCATCTTTCTCATTTCCATATATATGAGTTAAAATACAATATTTGTTTTTCTCTTTCTGACTTACTCCACTCTGTATAACAGACTCTAAGTTCATCTACCTCATTAGCGCTGACCCAAATGTGTTCCTTTTTATGGCTAAATAATATTCCATTGGAAGGACTGATGCTGAAGCTGAAACTCCAATACTTTGGCCACTTCATGTGAAGAGTTGACTCATTGGAAAAGACCCTGATGCTGGGAGGGATTGGGGGCAGGAGGAAAAAGGGACGGGATGAGATGGCTAGATGGCATCACCAACTCGATGGACGTGAGTTTGGGTAAACTCTGGGAGTTGGTGATGGACAGGGAGGCCTGGAGTGCTGTAATTCATGGGGTTGCAAAGAGTCGGACACGGCTGAGTGACTGAACTGAACTGAATTGAATATTCCATTGTATATATGTATACCACAGTTTCTTTATCCATTCATCAGTCGATAGACAACTAGGTTTCTTTTATGTCCTAGCTATTGTAAATAGTGCTGCAATGAACATTGGGGTACACATGTCTTTTTCAATTTTGGTTTCCTCAGGGTATATGTGCAGTTGTAGGATTGTATCCTGATATTACTAATTCAATAAGCATCTATGTAGTAGGCACTTTCATACTCTAGACAGTGACAATGATGCTACAGTGAACCTATCTATGTCCAGTTGTCTGGATCTCCCTGATTATCTCATCTTTCTCAAGCTCCTGGGAAGATTAGCAGTTTGCAGCTCATAGATGAGTCTATCTTCAGGGAATTGCCCTCAGCACAAGGGGGATACCTTACTCATAGTTAAGTCACTCCTTCCCTAGGGGCAACTCAAATACAGTGTTAAATAAGAATTCATGGGGTTGCAAAGAGTCGGACACGGCTGAGTGACTGAACTGAACTGAATTGAATATTCCATTGTATATATGTATACCACAGTTTCTTTATCCATTCATCAGTCGATAGACAACTAGGTTTCTTTTATGTCCTAGCTATTGTAAATAGTGCTGCAATGAACATTGGGGTACACATGTCTTTTTCAATTTTGGTTTCCTCAGGGTATATGTGCGGTTGTAGGATTGTATCCTGATATTACTAATTCAATAAGCATCTATGTAGTAGGCACTTTCATACTCTAGACAGTGACAATGATGCTACAGTGAACCTATCTATGTCCAGTTGTCTGGATCTCCCTGATTATCTCATCTTTCTCAAGCTCCTGGGAAGATTAGCAGTTTGCAGCTCATAGATGAGTCTATCTTCAGGGAATTGCCCTCAGCACAAGGGGGATACCTTACTCATAGTTAAGTCACTCCTTCCCTAGGGGCAACTCAAATACAGTGTTAAATAAGGGAGGCAGCTAAGAAGCTATCGACTTGAGCCAGCTCTGAAGAGTCATCCTGGATCCAGGGCTCTCTGCAGGATCAGCAGAGGGCTCTGTTACAACTTCTGCCTGGTTCAACATCTCCCTCTTCTTAGACTCACCACCCCAACAAAGCTTTAAGTGAAGAGGATCTCTGTTTCCATCTTAGGCTCATTTCCCAGGAAACAAAAATAAATAAGTCTTAGAATGACCCCCAGGGGGCTTAGAATACAGAGGAGGAGTAGCATGCATAGATGCCAATATTATCAACATGAAGGATGCCATAGTGAATGTATAAATAAGATATAATGAAGCTCAAGATTTGAGCGAGCAATACTACCTAATATATTGCAGGAAAGGTGACACTGAAGGCCTCTGGGAAGCAGACCAGTTTTATGCTCTGTGTCACTATTCTCATGGCCAGGCTATGAGATGTATGCATGCTAAGTCACTTCAGCTGGGTCTGACTCTTTGAGACCCTATGGATTGTAATTCAGATGACCATTATTTGTACTACTGTGAGCAAGAATCCCTTAGAAGAAATGGTGTAGCCCTCATAGTCAATGAAAGAGTCTGAAATGCAGTTCTTGGGTGCAGTCTCAAAAATGACAGAATGATCTCTGTTTGTTTCCAAGGTAAACCATTCAGTATCACAGTAATCCAAGTCTGTGCCCCAACCAGGAATGCTGAAGAAGCTGAAGTTGAGCAGTTCTATGAAGACCTACAAGAACTTCTAGAACTAACAACCAAAAAATGATGTTCTTTACATCAAAGAGGACTGGAATGAAAAAGTAGGAAGTCAAGAGATACCTGGGGTAACAGGCAAGTTTGGGCTTAGGGTACAAAATGAAACAGGTCAAAGGCTAACAGAGTTATTCCAAGAGAATGCACTGGTCAGAACAAATACCCTCTTCCAACAACACAAGATACAACTCTACACATTGAAATAACCAGATGGTCAAGACTGAAATCAGATTGATTATATTCTTTCCAGTCAAAGAAAGAAAAGCTCTATACAGTCAGCAAAAACACATCCAGGAGCTGACTGTGGCTCATATCATGAACTCCTTATTTAAAATTCAGACTTAAATTGAAGATAGTATGGAAAACCATTAGACCATTCAGGTATGACCTAAATCAAATCCCTTACAATTATACAGTGGAAGTGACAAATAGATTCAAAGGATTAGATCTGATAGAGAGTCCCTGAAAAACTTGGGACAGAGGTTCATGACATTTTACAGAAGGNCTAAATCAAATCCCTTACAATTATACAGTGGAAGTGACAAATAGATTCAAAGGATTAGATCTGATAGAGAGTCCCTGAAAAACTTGGGACAGAGGTTCATGACATTTTACAGAAGGCAGTCATCAAGACCATCCCCAAGAAAAAGAAGTGCAAAAAAGCAGAATGGTTGTTTGATAAGGCCTTACAAATAGCTGAGAAAAGAGGAGAAGCTAAAGATGAAGAGAAAAGGAAAGATATACCCATCTGAATGCAGAGTTACAAAGAACAGCAAGGAGAGATAAGAAAGCCTTTCTCAATGGTTTTGGAGTAACTTTGGGCAGTCTGTAAATTGGAGCTCTCCTGTGTTGTGGAGAATTTGCATGGTATGCCTTGCTCAGGAACTTGTTGGCCCTTGGTGGTGCTTGGTTTCAGTGTAGGTATGGAGGCGTTTGATGGGCTCCTGTCATTCAATGTTCCCTGGAGTCAAGAGTTCTCTGGTGTTCTCAGGGTTTGGACTTAAGCCTCCTGCTTCTTGTTTTCAGTCTTATTTTTACAGTGGTCTCAAGACTTCTCTTTCTATACAGCACTGTTGATAAAACATCTAAGTTAAAGATGAAAAGTTTCTCCACAGTTCATACATGATACTGGATGCTTGGGGCTGGTGCACTGAGACGACCCACAGGGATG
>SJYX01010319.1:201650-235949 GCA_006410675.1 Oreotragus oreotragus
GCAGCCCACCAGGCTCCCCCATCCCTGGGATTCTCCAGGCAAGAACACTGGAGTGGGTTGCCATTTCCTTCTCCAATGCATGAAAGAGAAAAGTGAAAGTGAAGTCACTCAGTCTGTCCAACTGTTAGCGACCCCATGGACTGCAGCCCACCAGGCTACTCCATCCATTGGATTTTCCAGGCAAGAGTACTGGGGTGGGGTGTCATTGCCTTCCCCGTCATTAACAGACTACTGGTGACTATATAACATCCAGCTGAAGACTAGCAGGGGGGTACTCTTTCTGCCCCCTTCTGATGCCTATGTCAGAAGCTTTCTCTATCTCCTTTATACTTTAATAAAACTTTATTACACAAAAGCTCTGAGTGATCAAGCCTTGTCTCTGACCCTGGAATGAATTCTTCTCCAGGGGCCAAGAATCCCAGCATCGTGATTCAACAATAACCTTTCAATTTCTGCTCACATGCTTTGTGACATTGAACCCAGGGACATGACATGTGTATTTGTGAGAGCTTATGGATGACCATGGCCCTAACCTACTAAGGTAGAGATAGAGGTGTTAAATTTTTAAAAAATAATGGAGAAAGAGGACAAAAGACACCATTTAAAATTCAGTGGGTTCCATCATGGCTGCCAGTGTTTTAAAACTTGTGGATTTCACATCTTAAGTGAGATTTCTGGCCTCTATAGAAAAGCATGTGTTAGTTTNGGATGACCATGGCCCTAACCTACTAAGGTAGAGATAGAGGTGTTAAATTTTTAAAAAATAATGGAGAAAGAGGACAAAAGACACCATTTAAAATTCAGTGGGTTCCATCATGGCTGCCAGTGTTTTAAAACTTGTGGATTTCACATCTTAAGTGAGATTTCTGGCCTCTATAGAAAAGCATGTGTTAGTTTCTCAGTCATGTCTGACTGCGATCCCATAGACTGTAGTCCCCAAAGATCCTCTGTTCATGGAATTTTCCAGGAAAGAAACCTGGAGTGGATTGCCATTCCCTTCTCCAGGGGATCTTCCTGACCCAGGGTTTGAACCTGGGTCCCCTGCATTGCAGGCAGATTCTTTATTGTCTGAGCCACCAGAGAAGTCTTATTGAAAAATAGGCCACATTTTTGTCCAGCATAAGCCAGCTAGTTCTGGTAGATGTCATCAACCTCAGGGTATATAGTTCTTGGTTTAACATGGGCATAAGTAAAGAAAAAAGTAGATAAGTAAAGAAAGTCTTTATATAGTTAAAAGAAAATGCATATCTTTTAAAACTATGACATAAAATTTGCTGCAGTTCAGTTCAGTCGCTCAGTCATGTCTGACTGTTTGCAACCCCATGAATCACAGCACGCCAGGCCTCCCTGTTCATCACCATCCATATTATAACTGAAATTTAAATAAATGAAGAAATAATCTTTAGTAAAATTTTGTAAATTAAAAGACTAGTTTATCAAGCAGTGTTTTAAAATGCACTTATGTATTAAAGACACATAAAGTAAAAAAGGAAGAGAAAACATATTTTTAAATAATGGAGCATTTATAGTAGTATTTTTAATCCCCCACCCCCCAATTATATATTTTTAGCAAGAATAAGCATTTGGAAATATAAGTTAAATTAGAAATATCATTGCTCAGAATGTGAAGATACAGTTTAAATTTTACTAGACATGCTGTTAAAACATTTAAACCATCTGTGTTATTTAGTCTAGCCAATAATGATAACACAGATAAAACTGCACGACTTTCACACCTACTCTACATAACATAGGAGAGAGTTGCAGGTACAGCTTGGCATTCTCCTTCACACAGCTATGGTCCATAATCTGGCACCATGTTCACTTTAGTTTTGTACAAAGATATGGGCAAGTATCCCAACATAACTGAGTTACAGAAATGCTGTCTTCAAGAGGAATCCTTACAGTACTTAAGAACATAATGTACAGGCCACCCAAGCATCAATTGTTTTGTAAAGTATGAAACCCTGTGGGTTGATGCAGAAACTGTCCTGAATTTGATTAGGCTCACTCAGCATTGAACCAGTATCTTATAACATCCTTGAGTAAAGTTTTCATGTCCCCCAAGGAACAATTTGATGAAAAGTTGTCCACCTCACACAGGAATCTGAGGTCTATGCATCAACAAGTTTTAATAGCTCACTCTCAGCCCAGCAAGCCCAAACACAGTTGACCAAATTTGAATCATTTTTACAATAAACATCATTTCTTAGTGACAGTACTTATGTCCTATGTTTAACTCAAACCATTAGGTTTCCAGGGAAACAATGCTAAGAGAAGTAATTCTGAGGTCATTCTTTCCACAGAAAAATAATTTAGACTTGCTGTTAACTCTTTTTTCAAGCACCCATTTAACTATATATGTGTAGCTGTACTTTTGACAAGACTTAGGGTGTTAAAAATACTTTAGAAGCAGAACCTAAGACAGTCTGAGGAATCTGAATCTTGAATCATCTTATAATTCTAAAGAGAAGAATTTTTTTTATTTTATTTTTTAATTAATTTATTTTAATTGGAGACTAATTACTCTATAATATTGTAGTGATTTTTGCCATACATTGACATGAATCAGCCATGGGTATACATGTTTCCCCTTCTCTAATGCCCCTGCCACCTCCCTCCTCATCCCAACCCTCTGGGTTGTCCCAGTGTACTGATTTTGAGTGCCCTGTTTCATGCATCAAACTTGGACTGGTGATCCGTTTCACATATGGTAACATACATGTTTTCAATGCTATTCTCTCAAATCATCCCACCCTTGCCTTCTCCCACAGAGTCCAAAAGTCTGTTGTTTATATCTGTGTCTCTTGCTGTCTCACATATAGGGTCATTGTTGCCATATTTCTAAATTCCATATATATGTATTAATATACTGTATTGGTGTTTTTATTTCAGACTTACTTCATTCTGTAAAATAGACTCCAGTTTCATCCAACTCATTAGAACTGATTCAAATGCATTCTTTTTAATAGCTGAGTAATATTCCATTGTGTACATGAAGAATCTTGAAAATATTAGGACACATCAGTCAATATTTTGGATTTATGTAAATAACCTCCTGTGTTCCTCATTACCTCATACTACTTGTGCAAAATCATCCTCATAGACTTCTTTTTTGCATTGTGTTTGGTAGATAAAAATCATGATGTTATTTAGGACTAAGATCAGAGTGCATTTGATTCTTTACTGTTAGCAGTAAAGCCAAACCATTTTATTCTCTACTAACCCTCCTTCTACCATAAGTGCTTTGCCAGGGTGTGTGCATGTATGTGTGTGTGTACTTAGAAAATTAAGGTAATATTTAATCAAATAAACAAGATACAGGAGTTCTGAAGTTTAGTTTTAAGTCTTCTTAGACTTAGAAGATGACTTCTGGTAAAATTGTATCCCTGCTTTAAGGTACTGTGGACTACTTTGGGGAAAACTGATTCTCAGGCCATTTCTGAGATGAGTGTGGGAACACTGATGGAGCAAAGAAAACAACCTGAAACATCCTCTGTGTTGTTATATATAAATTTAACCTGAGTTAAATTCAATACTTTGTGTACTGGGAAGGTTAGAGAGGCAATTGTTGAGCGTGTTTGCAAGCCTGCACAAACATAGGCGCATGTGTTTCCACAATGTTCTGCTTTCTTTATTACATTCTCTAGTCTGTATGGGCAGGTGTTTTATGCTGAGGTCAGTCTCTCCCTTGCAAAATTGCTGCAAAAGCTTTTTAACAGAATCTGACATTTGACAATGATTGCAGCTGGCTGTTTCATTTTAACTGCCTGTTGATATTCCAGGAGTCACTGCCCCCAGAAGAATCTGCTGCTAACATACATATCACTTTCAGAACACAGCACTTGAATGAAGGAAATAAGGTACCCTGTGGTGCTTGTATATCTGTGAACTCTTTCTTAAAGTGAGTCTAATAAAGGGAAAGATACACAAAAGGGATGAGATTAGGTGAAGAAAAGAGACTAATATTATAATAGTTTTCCTTCCCACAGTGCACCCAACCATTGAGACTTGCTTCACTTTCTCTGTCAGCTTAATTTGGAAGAGGAGTCTCATTGATCACTTTACTTGACTTCTGAATCAGTTGGGTTAAGCTAACTGCTGGAAAATATCAACCACAAAATCAAATGGATTTATTTAGTCCTTGTTTGCATCAAGTCCAAACAGTGGTGAGAGAAGGCTCTGCTTCACACATTCATGTGGGGACCCATTCTGGATGTCACTGTTCAGGAAAAAAGGCCCCAGAGAGGAAGAGAGACCACGGACACAAGCACAGATGGTTTTTATGGGGGCTGATTCCCAGACCACATGCTCCTGTGGGTCTAAGGCACAGTTACCATGAATTGCAAGGGCTCTGGGAAATGTGCTCTAATTTGTGCCCAGAAGAAAAAGAAAACGTGTTTTGGCCAAAACGGAAATCTCTGCTCCATTTTATGACATGCTTTCTTAAATTTCTTCTTCAGTTAATGGTTACTCCTTCAGAGTGTTGATGGTGCTTCTTTTGAAAACCTACTCTAAACATCAGTTAGTGGAAAGTGGAGTCACTCAGTCGTGTCCGACTCTTAGCTCTCTTAGCCTCCAATTAAATAAAAAAAAATTATTTTAATATTCCTAGAGCTCTGTGGAGAAGGAAATGGCAACCCACTCCAGTCTTCTCGCCTAGAGAATCCCGGGGATGGGGGAGCCTGGTGGGCTGCCGTCTATGGGATCACACAGAGTCGGACACGACTGAAGTGACTTAGCAGCAGCAGCAGCAGAGCTCTGTAGTTAGTGCTAGACACTCTGCTGACATTATTTTTTAATGTCTTTTGTTGTGGTGGTAAAAATCACACGATATAAAACACTATTTTAGCCATATTTAACTGTGCAGTTCAATGGCACTAAGGATATTCACATGGCTCAACTCTTGCCATCATCCATCTCCCAAATTTTTACTTTCCTTAACTGAAACCATCTCCCCATTAAACACTAAATCCCCATTCCTTCCCTACCTCCTCACCCCAGCCCCTGGCATCTACCAATGTGCTTTCTGAATCTATGAATTTGACTATTCTAGGTACCCTGTACAGCATTTTGCTAACATGATGTTATTCATATGACAACTCTGAAGCATAGGCAATAACATTATCCTTGTTTGAAACAAACTTGACAGAAGTTACTAGAAATAGCAGATCTAGAGCTTGAACTCAGGCATTGGCTCCATGACCTAAGCTCTTATTTGGGCTAAAAACAAAGAAGTCATGTGAAGACAGATACTGCTTTTTGAATGTTTTTCTCCTCACTTACACTGTAATAAAACCCCAGGCTTTCTTTTGGCATTTGGTTGCTAGAAAGAAAGTGACCTTTGGACTGGCTCTGTTAAAGGTGAGTATGGTCATATGAATATGTTCTGTCTGATAAAACGAAGTGGAAGTGATATGTACAGTATTTGAAACCCTAAGGGAAGAGACCGCAGAAAATATTCTCTACTCCTCCCTTCTTCCTGGTAGTAGTTCTCTACTTCCGCTTTGCAGCAGCAGGTAGGTAACTTCACTGGTTAAGGGTTTCTTTCCCCTTATGCAAGTCTCCCAAAGAGAGAGACAAAGTTAGTGAATTGTCTTTCTACCCAAGACTATTGTTTTGTAACTAAGAGATGTAGCTTCTTTGGGAAAAAACAAACAAAACAAAAAAACACAAACATGGGATTAGAAACGTTTGAGGCTTCCCTGGTGGCTCAATGGTAAAGAATCCACCTGAAATATAGGAGCTGCAGGAAATGGAGGTTTGATCCCTGGGTCGGGAAGATACCCTGGAGGAGGTTAAGGCAACCCACTCCAGTATTCTTGCCTGGACAATCCCATGGACAGAGGAACTTGGTGGGCTATAGTCCATAGGTTTGCAAAGAGTCAGACATGACTGAAGCGACTTAGTACACATGCAAAAGAAAAGTTCAGGACCCAGTATATATGAAATCAGCTTTTAGGGGCAAAAACACTTGGCTATGCTTTGTTGTACCTGAAACCAAGCAAACACATCAAAATCTTCTAATGGGGCATTATTGTTAGCAAAAAAAAAAAAAAAAAAAAAAATTACAAAATTCATGAAAACTCAAACTTTTTTCTTATTTTTATTTTACTTTACAATACTATATTGGTTTTGCCATATATCAACATGAATCTGCCACGGGTGTACATGAGTTCCCAATCCTGAACCCTCTTCCCACCTCCCTCCCCATACCATCCCTCTGGGTCATCCCAGTGCACCAGCCCCAAGCATCCTGTATCCTGCATCAAACCTAGACTGGCAATTCATTTCTTACATGATATTATACATGTTTCAATGCCATTCTCCCAAATCATCCCACCCTCTCCCTCTCCCACAGAGTCAAGTAGCTTTGTATACTAAGAACTAAATTAATTTACTATTTTAAAAGTACTATATACTAAATGATGAGAGGGACTTCTTTTTTGGGAATATACCTAGATATACTGTCAGAGGCAGAAAGATTCATCTTCCTAAATACATACCTGAGGTGATATGAAAGAAAAGAAATTATTCAGAAGAGATAAACTTTAACTCCACTGGGGCAAATAGAACCTTGGGGTTATTATGACACATTTACTCATTCCTGTTGGAACCACTGAGAGTCCATATTCACAGTGGGCTGATTTAAAAAAAAATAAAAAAAGATTCTACAAAGGGCAATAGTGTGATCTATAATTATCTTGGCCTTTATAGGGTAGAAAAAATTTCATTTGAAAGCCTCTAAAGAAAAGCTTACTCTTACTTGAATTTGGGGCAAGAAAAAGTCTTGTAGCAAGAAAATGTCTGTGGCCAGAAAAAGTCCAACTTAAAATATACATTTTAATTGCCCCATGTTTAAGTGCTTTTCCTGGTGAAGGGAATAGCAGCCTACTCCAGTATTCTTGCCTGGAGAATTTCATGGAGAGAGGAGCCTGGTGGACTATAGTCCATGAGGTCACAAAGAGTCAGACATGACTGAGCAACTAACACTTTCACTTTTCTTTAAGTGCTATTAGGATATCAGCACAAGAAAACCAAAGTCTTCTTTAGGGGGTGCATTTTAATTACAGACACCTCAAAATTCTTTTAAATAAGGTGGCAAGAAACATAAATTAACCATCAAAAGTCTTGAAATACACGAGAAAAAATGATCATTAAAACTAGCAAAATATGCTATCACAGATAAGAATGATTTTTTGTTGTTAAAATAAACTATGAAAAAATAAAATAAAAATTATGATGAAAAATAAATATCTATCAATGTGATCAGACATATTTGATTAAAATCAAATAAAATTTTAAGAAGTTAAAAAAGTAAGAACTAGCTTTAAATCATCCAATGGATGGGAGAAGCCAAAGATAAGGAAGTAAGGACTTCCCTGGTGGTCCAGTGATTAAGAATCTACCTGCCAATGCGGGGGACACAGTTTCGATCCTTGGTCCAGGAAGATTCCACATACCCTGAACCAATTAAGCCCATGCACCACAACAGTTGAAGCTCTAGGGCTTGTGCTCCTCTGGAAGAGAAGTCAGAGAAATGAGAAGTCCACACACTGCAAGAAAGAGAAGCGCACTTTTGCCACAATTAGAGAAAGCCTGTGCACAGCAATGAAGGCCCTGAATAAATAAACAAATAGGATGAGGAGAGAGTAAACTGGATGACACATCTGAAAAAAAGAAAACCTAAGATAGGAGATAGAGACAAGAGATGAGAAATGTGAAGGAGAGTAAAACTAGGAAAAGAAACTGAGAAAGAAATATTTTGATATAAAATGCAAAACATACATATAAAACATATACAGAAGCAACAATAAGAGGATAGGGAGAATGGAAGAAGTGGAATTTTGAAAATACAAAACAGCTGACACTGTTTCAGTATTGATGAAAGACATAGGTCCTCAGTTTCAGAAAGCTTGATGGTTTGCAAGCAGGCATAACAAACACAAATCTATACCCAAAGATATAATGATAAAATCAAAAGATAAATCAAATCAAAGAGAGGATTCTAAAAGTCACCAAAATGAAGGACCGAATGTCAGCAAAGAAAGGGCAATCAGGTGATAATTTCTTGTTAAAAAACAAGAATAAGAAAGGCAATAACAAAGGCAGCCAGAAGACAATGGGAAATAACTTTGAATTATGAGAGCAAATTGTCCCCCACATACAACCTGTGCAGAAGCACACTCAGTTCAGTTCAGTCGCTCAGTCGTGTCCAACTCTTTGCGACCCCATGAATCGCAGCACGCCAGGCCTCCCTATCCATCACCAACTCCCAGAGTTCACTCAGACTCACGTCCATCGAGTCCGTGATGCCATCCAGCCATCTCATCCTCTTTCGTCCCCTTCTCCTCCTGCCCCCAATCCCTCCCAGCATCAGAATCTTTTCCAATGAGTCAACTCTTCGCATGAGGTGGCCAAAGTACTGGAGTTTCAGCTTTAGCATCATTCCTTCCAAAGAAATCCCAGGGTTGATCTCCTTCAGAATGGACTGGTTGGATCTCCTTGCAGTCCAAGGGACTCTCAAGAGTCTTCTCCAACACCACAGTTCAAAAGCATCAATTCCTCAGTGCTCAGCCTTCTTTGTGGTCCAACTCTCACATCCATACACAACTACTGAAAAAAACCATATCTTTGACTATACAGACCTTTGTTTGCAAAGTGATGTTTCTGCTTTTTAATATGATATCTAGATTTGTCAGTGCTTTTGTAGTAAGCATTTTTAAATTTTGTGACTGCAGTCACTGTCCACAGGGGTTTTGGAGCCCAAAAAAGTAAAATCTGTCATTGTTTCCACTTTTTCCCCTTCTGTTTGCTGTGAAGTGATGGTATTCTTCTGTCCCCTGGGTTTTATTCTATTAGAATAAGTGTTCCTCATAGTTTATTGGTTGTAGTGTGATGTGAATGCTAGTCTGTCATCTTACCAAGAGGTTGTGCCTGTCCCTCTTTTTCTCCCTTTTCTGGCTTCTTACTCTGTTAATACGTATTGATGAACTCTTGCTTCTTGTCTACTCTGATGCTAACAGATTTAGTGGTTGCTTCCTTTTTTCAGCTCATCCACTAACAAACCCAAACATTAAAACAAAAGATTAAAGCATTTAGATGACTTTCACCAGTTGAATTATCAGGTGATTAAAGTATTTTAGATAGACAAAAAGAATTTTGGTGATCATGGCTTGAATCCTTTTAGTCATATCATTTTAAAATACCATGTCTCCTTAGTGAAAAGTAATGTATTCAGAGAAGTTGTTATATATGTGTAATATTGTAGGTTGCAATTCTGTCCACATCATAGGCAAAAGAAGAGGGTTATAAATTGACTCACTAGAGTAGCTACAACAGCTGTTACTTGCCATTTATTAAATTTGTTTGATAAACCATGTTTTAATAAACATTAGGTTATACAACTGTAGTGCAACAGTATAATACAATGTAGAGCTAACTAAGGTTTTTATTGTACATATATATTTTAACATTTGACTTTCAATAGGTAAAAACATCTGTCAGTTTCTTTCTAATAAAACTCATAATACTGATACCAAAATTTTAATCAGTTTCCTATAGTTAGATGGTGATATATTTCATGAAATATTTTTATGCAGATGACCTGATATATGAGATTGTTTTTATAACAGTGTGAAAGTAGCATTTTAAATACAAAATGTTGTTGGTTGGGAATTGGAATGTAAGGTAGAATCTAAGATTATTTTTCAACTACAAAAGAAAAATATAATAATAAAATCAGAGTACAGCCTCAAAAGAAGCTCAATTTTTAACTATGTAGGGCAAATTCTTTTCAATTTCCCTCTAGTAACATAAAAGAGCTGTAGCATGAACTGTTACCAGAATGCTTGCTGAGATTTTTCTTTTCTAATGAACTCTTTTGATTCACATTGCCACACATGGTGGGAAAAAGAAGAAGTCGGATTAAGAACCATTTCCAGCTTTCTGCTCCTATTTCTTTATAGATATCTGCTTACATTCCTGGCTTTGGGTCTCAGGATATGATACTAGATTTACTTTGAAAATAAAATAGTACCAGCACTTCCACATTTCCTAGGAATACTATCATAGCACATAGACCCCTAACACTGTTTTGTCCATGTAAGTCATTCAGTGTCCTAGGCGATGGCCTTTAAAAAACCCTAACACCCTGAGTAACTGTTAACTGTAGTTAAATATTTGACAAAAGATAATCATCAAATTTAAACTCTTATATCATTGCTTATTAGATATTTAGGATTTGTCCACTTAATTTTATTAGAAATATTTTTAAAGATGCAAGTAATTTTATGAAAAAATATATTTCGGAGGAATTTAGTTTTGAAGACAAAATTACTGAGATTTTGTCTCAGTAATTACAAAATTATGTCTGCCTATTGAATTTCAGGGCTTCCTGGTGGCTCAGTCGATAAAGAATCTGCCTGCATTGCAGGGGACCTGGGTTCGATCCCTGTGTCAAAGTTAAATATTTGACAAAAGATAATCATCAAATTTAAACTCTTATATCATTGCTTATTAGATATTTAGGATTTGTCCACTTAATTTTATTAGAAATATTTTTAAAGATGCAAGTAATTTTATGAAAAAATATATTTCGGAGGAATTTAGTTTTGAAGACAAAATTACTGAGATTTTGTCTCAGTAATTACAAAATTATGTCTGCCTATTGAATTTCAGGGCTTCCTGGTGGCTCAGTCGATAAAGAATCTGCCTGCATTGCAGGGGACCTGGGTTCGATCCCTGTGTCAGGAAAATCCCCTGGAGAAGGAAATGGCAACCCACTCCAGTGTTCTTGCCTGGGAAATCCCATGGACAGAGGAGCCTGATAGGCTACAGTCCATGGGGTCACAGAGTCAGAAACGACTAAAAGACTAAACTACCACCACCATTGAATTTCACATTGAGTTGATTTCATTCAGAAATAATTTATGAATTAGCCAGCTGTTTTGATTTAAATCATTTTTCTAAGTGGCTAATTTACTTACCATAAAATTTTTAGTTACAAACGTAAATTTTGTCTCACTCAAGGAAATCTACAATGAAATAAGGAGTTCCCTGGTGGTCCAGAGGTTAGGACTCCATGCTTCTGTTGCAAGAGGCATGGGTTTGATCCATGGTAGGGGAACTAAGGGGACTTCCCTGGTAGCTCAGATGGTAAAAGTATCTGCCTACTACGCAGATATAGACCTGGGTTCGATCCCTGGGTCGGGAAGATCCCCTGGAGAAGGAAATGGCAACCCATTCCAGTACTCTTGCCTGGAAAATCCTATGGACTGAGAAGCCTGGTAGGCTACAGTCTGTGGAGTCACAAAGAGTCGGACACGACTGAGTGACTTCACTTTCCCTGTCACTTGGGGAANCCCTGGGTCGGGAAGATCCCCTGGAGAAGGAAATGGCAACCCATTCCAGTACTCTTGCCTGGAAAATCCTATGGACTGAGAAGCCTGGTAGGCTACAGTCTGTGGAGTCACAAAGAGTCGGACACGACTGAGTGACTTCACTTTCCCTGTCACTTGGGGAACTAAGGAGACATGTGCCCACATGCCTCCTGGGCACAACCGCCAAAAAAAAAAAAAAAAAGAATGGGATCAAGACCTAAAAATTTATGATTGCTTCTTTACCTTCAACTAGAGCCTTTCTCGGTTAAATGAATGGTAACATGATCTTCAACTTGAGATAATAGTAAATACTCTAATAGAAATAACAGTCATTTCTAACTACCTATATTTAATGTCAACCAAATATTACTGGTGCTTGTTATTAATATTCTACAACAAAGTCTGCACACACTAGAAAAAACTCTTCCTATTTTTAATATATTTGCATAATCTCTGGTAGTTGGTTCTTAAAACTTCAAGAGGAAAATTCATATTTAGGCTCAATATTATATTGTTGTTTAGTCACTACGTCCTCTTCAAGTCTTTTGTGACCCCAGAGACTGTAGCACACCAGGCTCCTCTGTCCATGGGATTTCCCAAGCAAGAATATTGAAGTGGATTACCCTTTCCTCCTCCAGGGGATCTTCCTGACCTGGGGATTGAGCCTGCATCTCCTACATTGGCAAGCAGATTCTTTACAAGAGAACCATCAGGGAAGCTCAAACATATCATCAACTCCTTTGTAGCACCTATGTTCTAGAAGATAAAACATAGAAAAAGACTCCAGTTAAAAAACTTATATTTATTCTATAAGCTCATTATGTGAAGGGAAAATAGATCTTTTTTTTTTTCTTCATGTCAGTATTATTGGAATTTTCTCTAGTTGGTGTACATATAAAATAATATATCTACATATGTATATATATATTTAATTTGTGGTCCTCTTTACTTTTGTATTTTTGTTCTCAGCAAATTATGCCTGGTCAGCTAGTTTAGACTAATTGCTATAGTTTTTACTTTAAATGATGCACATTATCACTCAGTGATTTTATGACTGCAGTAATGCATCAAGAGCACAATCCCACCCTCTCAAACATTCTGACTACTTTGGAACAATAAAAATAAAAGCATCAAGAATGGCAATGACAATGATATCTAATATCTATTGTTAAAAAATCTCCAAAGTTTTCAATTAACTAAACATGAATCATGTTTTCAGTTCAGTTCAGTTCAGTCGCTCAGTCGTGTCAGACTCTTTGAGACCCCATGAATCGCAGCACGCCAGGCCTCCCTATCCATCACCATCTATCCTGCATTGGCAGGCACGTTCATTACCATTAGTGCCACCAATTAATAATTTATTACCTCTTCTTCCCATATCTGCCACCCATGCTTCATGGTGAGGCTGTACCAGTATAAGAATTCAGTCTCTGGAGCCAGATGTCTGGGTTCACCACTTAGTGGCATTGTGACCTAGGGCAGATTACTTAGCTTCTCTGTGCCTTTGATTTATCTGTAATGTGGGGCCCATAATATCATTCATATTGTAGGCTTGTTGTGGTGAATCAAGAAATTTAATATATGAAAAAATCTTAGCATCTGGTAAACACTCAGCATTGACTTTTACTGTCTTTTTCTGTTCTTCTTGCTTGAGTTTAGTAAAAGGGGACCCAGGGAAGTTCCTTGAACTGAAGCATGGGCAGTTCAGTCGGTCCTAGGCACGTACTTCTTAAGGAAAATGCTCTTGAGTGCATTGGGAAAAGAAGATGGGAGCAAGTGAAGTTGGGGGGCAGGTCTGCTAGTGGAGGGTGAGGGGTGTGTGCCTGCTGGCTTCTGTTTTCTCTGTGAAGCCCGAAACGAGGTCATCAGCTGATGTGGAATATGGAGGAGGGGCTGTGGGAGGCTGGTGAGGGCTAGAGAAGGAATGAATTAGATGTCTAAGAGAGGGGGAAAAATGACCCTTCTAGAGAAATCTAGCAAGCTTGCTGAGTAATACTGAGTACTGATTTGAGTCTTGAGATCATGAATTTAAAGTGAAAACAAAGGCTTGATTGTGTGAATTTCTTGCAACCTCCGGCAGCCCAGGGTGCTGCAGGGAGAAGGCACGGAGCTGCTTTCTGATCGATTGTCCTTCCTTGCAGGGGTGTGTGTTCATGCTGCACTAATGTCTGCATTACACAATGATTGTGTTGGTTTTTCCATAATATATTATGTTAATGATGAAGTGAATTATACTAGCATCTTCTCACCTTGTTGTAGCTTCATTCTCGTTTCCTTATCCCTTTCCCCTGAGACCACATGTGTAAATGACAAGTTTATGGTGATTTAATTTGTAGAATACTTTGGATAAAAAGTATTTTCTTAGTTTATGTGGCTTTGGGTCCTATGTTTTCTTTTTATTACCCTATCGGGGTCTTAATCTCTTTGCACCAAAGCAACAACGGCAGAAGATGACAATGAAGGCTCGTACTGACATAGCACTCGCCAAGTGCCAGGCCCTTTACATATATGAACACATCCATTTTGCACAACAACCCCATTGTACAGGTAGGGCACAGGGAGCTTAAGTAACCTGTATGAGGTCACACAGTGAAGAAATATTTGACTGAAAATTCAACCAGGCTACCTTGCCTGGACTCCATGCTCTGAACCGCACCCTTGGAAAGAAGTTAGAAAGTTTGTGTCTTTAAAATACTTACTTTCTGATAAAATTTAGAATAGATCTATTTACCTCTAACTAAACTCTTTCCTTACTTCCTTATCATTGCATGTAACCCCCTCATTCCTCACATTATTAAGGATAATGATCACAAGCACCATCTATCCCGACAGACAACATTTAGCTATGAAAGGCCTGCCCTGTTTTAGCACAAATGAGATAAAGATGACCAAAATGCTCTCGTTGTATCCTCAGAACTCAATCTAGCTGGGGATCAGACAAATGGGTAGGGAAAGTACAAAAAGGATACAGGTAAACCCCCACAGACACAAGAGCCTGTGAAAAACAAGCTATGTAAGGAAAAAGAACAGGTCGATGATGCTGAATTTATTTCATTCTCGGTGGGAGCCTTTTTGGTCCCTGAGCAGATGCCAACTCTTCTAGTTGTGTGACAGAAATACTCTGCCAACAAGATGCCAAAAAACTCTAATCATTGTGCTCTTGAATTTCTGGAGCACGAGGAATGTGGAATGCTGGAAGCTGGAGGTGATACTCTGAACTCACTGTTAGCTATTTTGTCTCTGACTAAATGGGACATGGTCAGAGTTCCACAGGTCAGCTGGGCAGGGTCATGTCCTGGGTATGTTTTTCACTAGGAGTAATGTGACAGTGCCTGGATAGTCTGAAGACCCTCACACATTGGATCCAATCTGGACCCACTCATTTACTGGCTGTGTAGCCTTAGGAAAACATTTAAGTTTTCCAAACTGCAGTTCTCTAATCTATGAAATGCCCTTCCTTGCTGGGATGTTGTAATGATTAGCAATGAGTTTGCAGCGTTCCCAATACAAAATACATTCAATCAACCAAAGCCATCATTATTTATTATTACCCAGAGTTAAAACACGTGGTAAAATTTTCTTAAATGCACCGTTTATTGTTAGTGCAGTCATCTCTTCCTCCTAGTTTTATCATGCCTTGGAAATATGCAGAGAAGGTGAAAATGCCATAAAAATGCAACTTTTTATACTCAGTTGCTATTTTAGAAGCTTATCTTACTGGACAGTACTTAAGAGATTACATGACCATTTTAACTTGTGTTGGACATCTTTTACTCTGTATAGGTATAATTATAGTTGTGTTATTATTACTATTACTTAATGTTACAGTGAGGAGAAAGGTGAAGGGAATAATTATTAATTGTTTCTATCTACCAGGCACTCTTCCAAGCAATTTTGTATACGATAAATATCACAACCACGTGGGAGTTTGGCGGTCACATTATTTACATTTTTCAAATGAAGTAATAAGGCTCAGAGTAGTTGAGTCATTTTCCCAAAGCCATACAGCCCGGGAGTGTCACAGCCAGTCCGGCCTCATGCCCTTTGCTCTGATCTCCACCCTCTGTGTCCTCCTGAAATAGGTATTATGGTCACAGCTATTTTCCAGACGAAGAATGACAAACCATCGCTAAGCGACTTGTTCAAGATCATACAGCTACTGAAAAGGAAGCCCAGGACTCAACTCCAGGTTTTAGTCCAGTTTTCTTCCTTTGTCTTGAGTCCCCGGGAGGCAAGCAATAGCGTAGGATGGTTAAGAGCACAGGACGTTAGGTTGCTTGCTGTCAGAGAAGGAGCTACAGCTATGGAGAGGGATAAACTAGAATGGTGTTAGACAAGCACTAAAGGCATTGGCGGGAACTCACATATCAAGGCATATGGAGCCACACACAGATTCTAAATTCTACCCAGAGGGCCAGCTTTAAAGCACCAGTATGCGCACACCAACACCACATCTTCCTTCCTAAACCCCATTCTTCATTAAAAGAAACCTACCATTTAGGTATGACCTAAATCAAATCCCTTATGATTATACAGTGGAAGTGAGAACTAGATTTAAGGGCCTAGATCTGATAGACAGAGTTCCTGATGAACTATGGAATGAGGTTCGTGACATTGTACAGGAGACAGTGATCAAGACCATCCCCATGGAAAAGAAATGCAAAAAAGCAAAATGGCTGTCTGGAGAAGCCTTACAAATAGCACTGAAAAGAAGAGAGGCGAAAAGCAAAGGAGAAAAGAAAAGATATAAGCATCTGAATGCAGAGTTCCAAAGAATAGCAAGAAGAGATAAGAAAGCCTTCTTCAGCAATCAATGCAAAGAGACAGAGGAAAACAACAGAATGGGAAAGACTAGAGATCTCTTCAAGAGAATTGGAGATACCAAGGGAACATTTCATACAAAGATGGGCTCGATAAAGGATAGAAATGGTATGGACCTAACAGAAGCAGAAGATATTAAGAAGAGGTGGCAAGAATACACAGAAGAACTGTACAGAAAAGATCTTCACGACCCAGATAATCATGAGGATGTGATCACTAATCTAGAGCCAGACATCTTGGAATGTGAAGTCAAGTGGGCCTTAGAAAGCATCACTAAGAACAAAGCTAGTGGAGGTGATGGAATTCCAGAAATGGTATGGACCTAACAGAAGCAGAAGATATTAAGAAGAGGTGGCAAGAATACACAGAAGAATCATGTTTTACTGAGCTATTTTATTGTAGGTTTACTATATTGCAAAAACTAGCTAGGAATTTAGGAAATCTTTTAAACCTTATAGCAATGCCATGAGGAAAGTACTATCATTATCAATCTTCAGTTGTTTCTGCTCTGATTATTGAAGGATCCACTCTGCAACCCTTGATAAGGTCAGAAGAGACCAGCTAGTCACCAAGAAAGAAAAGCATTTTCAGTCCTTGTCAACCTGGACTATCCATTTGCTTCCTCCTTCCTCTCTAGCCCTCTCTCCCCTCTTCTCTCATTTCCTCTTTCTCATTTTTTTCCCTTCGTTTTTATCTTTCTTGCTGAAAAGTGAGTCTAAGCCTTTATGTCTTTCCAAAATACAAAAGTAGCAAATTAACACAAAAGTTGAGGTTTTCTTCTTTTTTTTTTTTATTATTATTTTTTTATTTTTTGTATTTATTTATTTTTTTACACGAACTCCCAAACATGAACCCCCCTCCCACCTCCCACCCCACAGCATCCCTCCAGTTTGTCAGGGAATACTTCATTTGGTAACATGGAGTGGAGCCTTTCTCTCCTTTGTCTTCTCTCAGCATGTTTGTCTTTCTCTTTTAAAAAGAACAAATTTCAGTTCTAAGACAGATTATACTGTTAGCTGTGGATTGTTTTATTCATTTAATACTGTTTCAATCTACATTTAAGAGAACAGTACTTGTCTCTGTTCACTGGAGGGGCCACAGTGCAAACTCAATGACGTTGTTTCCCCCACAGGCCTTACAAATTTTGTTCAGCTCTTCCTTTCAACTGAGATAAATTTTGAGAAGAAAGAAGCATCTAATGAAACACATTAACCTAGACTAAGGGATTTAAGAAACTCATTGTTTTTCAACTGATATCTAGTGAAGGAAATGAGAGGAGCTTTCCATACAGTAGAGGAAAATATTTGCATTTTCTATACATGCAGCCTCTCATTTAAAGTATATATTTACATAACCTTTCTGCTCTCACAGGTTGCAAGCTAGTTCTTTAAAAATAGTGGGAATATATGTGAAGCATATCATCAGTTCTATTCATACCCCATCTCAGATTACAACCCCTAAAATTCTAGCTACTCAACTGTATAGATTAAACACAAAGGTGCATGCATGCACATAGACCCACAAATAAAACAATGAAGAAATATACATCAACTAGAGAAAATTCCAATAATACTGACAAGATGAAAAAAATGATCTTTTTTTTTCCCCTTCACATAATGAGCTTATAGAATAAACATAAGTTTTTCAACTGAAGTCTTTTTATATGTTTTATCTTCTAAGGAAGAAGAAAAAGATTAACTGAATTATCAGGTTATGCTGGAAAAACAAGTTATTGCTTGTTATGTTCTGAATTTTATTGTTTTATATTAAGAAGCATGGCTATATTAGGAAGAAGTGTTGAATTACCTAATTGAGACTAAAATTCCTCTGCAAGAGAAATAGGTATGATAGGTTTCTCTATAGCTGTCCATTGTTAAATTACAAGATATGTTTGTCATTTATCACTCATGCTCAATCTTTGTAGCTTTTTCTCTTACATGTTCTCTTCATCATATTCTATACTTTTAAATCTGAGACATCAAAATCACCAACAAGTTTTGCATTTTGGGAAAATAGACTCATGAGCATATTATCAAAGAGAAGTTATAGTTTCCAATACTTAATCTTAGTTTCCTACTTTGGAAATGCAAAAATAGAATAGGTTGTTTTTCCCCTACCCAAACCAGCACAACCTCTCAGTGAAACAAAGCCTTGTTAATGTTGACGGATGAGTGGGTAAGCAGACTGTATTTATAAAAGTACTTCTAGTAATCAGTGGGCAAACCAGTTTCATACTGGGACTAAAGCCAACACATGTATCTCTTTATTTTGCTCTTTAAATGTTTGACAAGTGAAGTACTGTTATGTCATGAGAGAGATGGTTCTTGTCATATTTCCAAATTGGCTGAGTTGAGAAAGCACTTCCAGAAGGTTTTAATTCTATCAAGATCTCATTATAAATTCAAGACCCAGACTATTCAACTTGTCTCTCTGCCTCTCTGTTTTGTTGTCATTGATTGGTTTCTGTTTTTATGAAGGCCAAAACATCCCAGTCCAAAATATAATACACTCTTGGAAAAAATATTATAAGATAGTCATACAAAACAGTTTGTATATTACCCTTAGGAACTATAACAACAACAACATTTAATCTTTCATGGCCTTTAATAGGATTCATGCAGGTTTAAGTAAATGATTTATATGCTGCTGCTGTTGCTGCTGCTAAGTCGCTTCAGTTGTGTCTGACTCTGTGCAACCCAAAAGATGGCAGCCCACCAGGCTCTGCTGTCCCTGGGATTCTCCAGGCAAGAACACTGGAGTGGGTTGCCATTTCCTTCTCCAATACGTGAAAGTGAAAAGAGAAAGTGAATTTGCTCAGTAAGTGTCTGACTCTTCATGAGCCTGTGGACTACAGCCTACCAGGCTCCTCTGTCCATGGGATTTTCCAGGCAAGAGTACTGGAGTGGGTTGCCATTGCCTTCTCCAGATTTATATGCAGGGATGTAAAAATAAAGAAAACATACGTACTTAAAACAAAGAAAAGTTGAGTTTTGAAAGAAAGAAAAGATAGGTAAATTTTGAAGAGAAGTAGAGAATTTTGGGGTAAAGGATATGCCTTGGACAATAGGCAGATCTGCATTCAAATGTTTTTTCTTCCACTTATGAGCTGATGATTTAGAAAAATTAAAAAAAATTTTGTGTTTAAACAGATTAATAATATCGACTTCTAAATGTTCTGTAGTAGAGAAGATTAAATGAGCATATATACAAAAAATACATACCGTTGAATGTAGTATTTGTTTCAATTGTATCTTTGTATGTTATCATTTTCCTTATTCTTCATGAAGTCATCCCAGATTTAAGGTATGGGTGTTGCCTCTAGGTTAATACTGACTAGCCTATCATGTCAAACAGCTTTTTGTCAAGTTGCATTTCCAGATTATATGACTATTAATACATTAAAAGGAATGAAGCACTAAAAAGAAGATAATCACAGAACAAAGAACAGATCAAAACAATAATAGACTGCCTTTTAAAAATTGAGGCATAGTTGATTTACACTGTTGTGTTAGTTTTAGGTATACAGCAAAGTGAATAGTGTATATATGTTAATCCCAAGCTACTCATTTATTTCTACCGTCCCTTTTCTCCTTTGATAACCATAAATTCTTTTCTAGGTCTGTGGGTCTACTCTTGTTGTGTAAATAAGTTCTTTTGTATCATTTCTTTAAGATTCCCCATATAAGTCATATTATATGATATTTGTCTTTATCTGGATTACTTAATTTAGTATGATAATCTCTATGTCCATCCATTTTGCTGCAAATAGCATTTTTCATTCTTTTTTGTGGCTGAGTACTATTCCATTATATGTGTGTATATATATATATATACACACACACACACACATCACATCATCTATATTCATTTATCTATCTATGGACATTTAAGTTGCTTCCATGTTTTAGTTATTGTAAATAGTGCTGCAACAAACACTGGGGTACAAGTTTCTTTTCAAAGCAGGGATGTAAAAATAAAGAAAACATACGTACTTAAAACAAAGAAAAGTTGAGTTTTGAAAGAAAGAAAAGATAGGTAAATTTTGAAGAGAAGTAGAGAATTTTGGGGTAAAGGATATGCCTTGGACAATAGGCAGATCTGCATTCAAATGTTTTTTCTTCCACTTATGAGCTGATGATTTAGAAAAATTAAAAAAATTTTTGTGTTTAAACAGATTAATAATATCGACTTCTAAATGTTCTGTAGTAGAGAAGATTAAATGAGCATATATACAAAAAATACATACCGTTGAATGTAGTATTTGTTTCAATTGTATCTTTGTATGTTATCATTTTCCTTATTCTTCATGAAGTCATCCCAGATTTAAGGTATGGGTGTTGCCTCTAGGTTAATACTGACTAGCCTATCATGTCAAACAGCTTTTTGTCAAGTTGCATTTCCAGATTATATGACTATTAATACATTAAAAGGAATGAAGCACTAAAAAGAAGATAATCACAGAACAAAGAACAGATCAAAACAATAATAGACTGCCTTTTAAAAATTGAGGCATAGTTGATTTACACTGTTGTGTTAGTTTTAGGTATACAGCAAAGTGAATAGTGTATATATGTTAATCCCAAGCTACTCATTTATTTCTACCGTCCCTTTTCTCCTTTGATAACCATAAATTCTTTTCTAGGTCTGTGGGTCTACTCTTGTTGTGTAAATAAGTTCTTTTGTATCATTTCTTTAAGATTCCCCATATAAGTCATATTATATGATATTTGTCTTTATCTGGATTACTTAATTTAGTATGATAATCTCTATGTCCATCCATTTTGCTGCAAATAGCATTTTTCATTCTTTTTTGTGGCTGAGTACTATTCCATTATATGTGTGTATATATATATATATACACACACACACACACATCACATCATCTATATTCATTTATCTATCTATGGACATTTAAGTTGCTTCCATGTTTTAGTTATTGTAAATAGTGCTGCAACAAACACTGGGGTACAAGTTTCTTTTCAAATTAGAGTTTTCTCTGAAGATATGCCCAGAAGTTAGATCATATGATAAAGAATATGATGGGTGGTCAAACCCAAAGTTTTACTGAGTAGAGTCTGCCCTTATCAGAAGAAAATATACTACATCCATTCTATGGTCCTTGGACAAAAAATGGAAATACAACTTATATTATTTTAATGATCTTCTCTCCAATATAATTTTTACTGTTATTGATAAAAACATTATAAAATACCACTTAAGAGATTTCTTGAATTCATTTTGGAAGTATATTTGACTAATAGAAAATTAAGAATTAAACTCTTGGTCAAATTGGGAAAAAAATGAACTCTCTTCATTTCATGCCTATACCTGTTAGGGTCTAGTATGTATCATACAATACATAACTTACTATAGGCTCAATACCTTACAGAATTATGGGAGAAGTACAGGAAATCAAGCTCTGAGAGGTCAGTGGATAGGATGACAGGGGTAACTACAGCAGTCTCTGAAGTGCTGTGATCTCTGTTTTTGCTGATGAGCACCCCTAAATTAAATTCAGCAAGGTGGGCCATTTTCAGGCAATGTTAAAGGAGAAAATCAGGAACAAACTGAGACCTGCAAAAATAAATTGTAATCTTCAGGGAAAATCGGAAACCCACAAGCATAATTTGGAACCTCTGTCTGACTCTTACTGCATCTAACCCCTACTACATAGGTGACCTTCAGAAGTTGCTGCCTTTCACACTAAGGTTGCACTCACACACCTGGCCCAGAGCTCTAAGATGTGTAAAGAAGAACGATGGGGAATGAGGGCATGTTGCTGAGATGAGCCAGCCAGTCAACAACAATGTGTTGGATTTTCCCTACAGTATAAGGCTTACTGCATCACTTCTGCCTTCCAAATCTCCTGCTTATTTCTCTTCTGGGCAACACTAACCCAGAACCATAGAAGGAATAGAATTTGGAAAATGTAGCTTCAGCTTAGCAAAATTGACACAGTAAAAATCACATCAACACCTTAAAGATAAAGCCAGTAAATTCTGTTGATTTTACTGTAACAAATTGAGCAACTCAATCAAGAAAAGAGGCATTAATCATAAGAGCTGTACTTGAATAAATTTGATACACATTTTAGTTTCCTATTCTTTCTTTCTGATCAGTCTATTTTATCTTGTACTATACTCATGTCAGAGAATTCCATAAGAGACTTCCCTGGCAGTCCAGTGGTTAAGACTCTGTACTTCCACTGCAGGAGTACAGGTTTGATCCCTGGCTAGGGAATTAAGTTCCCACATACTGTGTGGCAAAAAAAAAAGAAAGAAAGAAAGAAAGAAAGCAAGTTCCTCAAGACTTTCTGATAGTTCAGTTCCATCAACTATAATCTCTTTCATTCAAGGCTCAGAGTGAAACTCAGAGATGCTCTGAAGTTAGAATAACATGGGATGAATCTCAGAGCTCCACTTTCACATATATCACATTAAGTAAGCTCATTGCTTCCAGTTTCATAATTTATAAAACAGAAGTATAGCATCCTTTGAATCTTTAAAATATTGTTTTATTTTTATTGTAAGTCATCACAGTTGAGCAAATATAATCACTGCTTTTTGGTCCTGATGTTCCTGTTTCCTTCTTCATCTCTATGCTGGAAACTAGTTCATCCTTCCCCTATCACAAATTTCAGGTCAGATCTTTTTATGTCTAACCAAACTACAAATTCTTGTGGAAAGAAGTATGCTTTTATTATTTTATGTCTGACCTTACTTATCATGGAGACAGGCAGAATGTTCCCTTAATAGACGTTTATGAAAGGATGAGTGAAACGAGCAGAAGCCTCTGTGGGAATCTGTCCTGGACTTCATCAGTAAACGCACACATAGCTGCTTTCTGTTTTCATTTGTCCTTGCTTGCAGCTGTGCAAGTATTTCAAAATCTTTTCCCAAGGTATCTGCATGTATAAGGATCATTGGCTTCTTCCAATTGCATCATTACATTCTTGAGCTTCGAACAGTATCTTCTAATTGTATTTTATTTTTCCATTTTGATTTCCTTTGATCCCATCTTGGTACAGAATGAATGGTTGGCACATTCTAGTTTTTGTCTTTTCATTTACTTCAAGTACTAATTGTGTGCAAATAAGTGGTTGATTTTCTAGGAAGATATTACCATGTTTTTAGCAATTACCTGAACTTTCTCCATTTTACAAACATTCCGTGGTATTAAATGTTGTTATCTTATTCCAGCTCTTAGAAATAGATAAAGAAAAATGCTTTTCAAGTTTTGCTCAACTTGGTCACTTGTTTAGTAAAACTTAGCATCTAGGACGGAGAAGGCAATGACACCCCACTCGAGTATGCTTGCCTGAAAAATCTCATAGACGGAGGAGCCTGGTGGGCTGCAGTCCATGGGGTCACTAAGAGTCGGACACGACTGAACGACTTCACTTTCACTTTTCACTTTCATGCATTGGAGAAGGAAATGGCAACCCACTCCAGTGGTCTTGCCTGGAGAATCCCAGGGACGGGGGAGCCTGGTGGGCTGCCATCTATGGGGTCACACAGAGTCGCATACGACTATAGAGACTTAGCAGCAGCACCACCAGCAGCATCTAGGAAGACTATTAAGGATTTGTTTTCAATTCTAGAAAGAATCGCCAGTTCAGGTTCGATGCATAATACTGGATGCTTGGGGCTGGTGCACTAAGATGACCCAGAGGGATGGTATGGGGGGGGGGGGTTCAGGATGGGGAATACGTGTATACCTGTGGCGGATTCATGTTGATGTATGGCAAAACCAATATAATATTGTAAAGTAATTAACCTCCAATTAAAATAACTTTATATTTAAGAAAAAAAAAGAATCAAATTTAAAAATATTCTATTATTTTAAATAATCCTTAAATTTTAGCAGTTAACAGTATTATCCCCTTGGTTATACAAATCCTCCAAATGCTAATTTCTCTCTTTTATTGGCTTATATAACCCACTTAGCATTTCAGTGTGTTCTCCAGACTAATCTAAACTGGAAGAGTTAGAAGGTAATGCTATTTGATAAACTTGATGAAGTCAGAGAAGTCTTGATTCATATTGATTTTATACCATTCACTTTTACACCACCTATTTCAGTAGCTGCAACTCTTTTAAATCCGGATTACAGAAACTACTCTTTGATTTTATTTAGCTTCTTTAGCACAGCTCCAAGGAAAAGTGTTGTCTTGCTCTTATTGGTAGTAATCTGGAAATTTAAAAAAGGAAATATTTGAAACTAAAGTGTAGTGCAAATTACTCAGTGATTAATCTAACATATGACATATACTTAAAATAAGTTTTTCTGCTGCTGAATACTGTAGAACAAAGAAAGAAGATTTGCTTAAAATGGGATTTCAAAAGATACAAAATTATGTGGTTCATACCTTTTAACAGTAACAAAACGTATAATTGAGAAAATATATCCCTGAAAATACACTAAAGAATTTTTCTAGTGTGCTTGTGATCAGAGGCACTGAAATGAAACATAGAATTTCAAACACGTGATATTTTCTAGTCTTAATTAAATTGACCTTAACAGTGCCAATATGTCTCTATCTTTAAATTAAGCAGAATTTAATATGTATGTCTCTACAGTAATGACCTCTTACGAGTAATACTTAAAACTTCTCATCTGCATCCTATGACTTATATGGCTTTATCTTTAGAGACACATTCTACTTCATTTGATTAATTTTCTCCCCTTTCTCAACTCATTCACCAAAAATCAAAAGTTTGGAGTCTCAGTGGTTATAAAAAATATATTAATGTAAATGAATGAGGATATCTCTTAAGATCTTATTCTGACATTTCTCTGATCACCTTTCATTTAAAAATCACATTTGGAATTATCCTGGGGGTCGGTGGCTAAGACTCTACTTCCAATGCAGGGGACCTAAGTTCAATCCCTGGTCAGGGTACTAGATCCCATATGCAGCAACTCTAGATCCTTAGTGATGCAACTAAGACCCAGCACAGCCAAATAAAAAGTAAAATAAATAAATATATTTAAAATGCATCCATTTAATTTCACAGCTTGAACCAGGATCTCAGAGTGAGTGATTCTGCTTCCACAAAACCTGCTGAAAACATTTGCCGGTGATGATTGACTTCTCTACTCCTCTTAGCACCTGAGTGTTCTTGAGCTTTACTACTCTAAGAGAGTAATAAGCATTAGTGATTGAATCATAGTGTCTTCTTTTTCCTGCTGCAAAGTCTCTCTAATTTTTCTTTAGCAGTCCCTGCAGATTGTCCCTGCAGAATCACAAGCTGGAATCAAGACTGCTGGGAGAAATATCAATGACCTATGACACCACCATTATGGCAGAAAGCAAAGAGGAACTCAAGAGCCTCTTGATAAAGGTGAAAGAGGAGAGTCAAAAAGTTGACTCAAAACTCAACATTCAAAAAACTAATATTATGACATCCAGTCCCATCACCTCATGGCAAATAGATGGGGAAACAATGGAAATAGGGACAGACTTTTATTTTCTTTTTTTTNGAATCACAAGCTGGAATCAAGACTGCTGGGAGAAATATCAATGACCTATGACACCACCATTATGGCAGAAAGCAAAGAGGAACTCAAGAGCCTCTTGATGAAGGTGAAAGAGGAGAGTCAAAAAGTTGACTCAAAACTCAACATTCAAAAAACTAATATTATGGCATCCAGTCCCATCACCTCATGGCAAATAGATGGGGAAACAATGGAAATAGGGACAGACTTTTATTTTCTTTTTTTTTTTACTTTACAATACTGTATTGGTTTTGCCGTACATTGACATGAATCCACCACAGATGTACATGAGTTCCCAACCCTGAACCCCCCCTCCCACCACTCTCCCCATATCATCTCTCTGGGTCATCCCAGTGCATCAGCCCCAAGCATCCTGTATCCTGTATCTAACCTAGACTAGTGATTCATTTCTTACATGATAGTATACATGTTTCAATGCCATTCTCCCAAATCATCCCACCCTCTCCCTCTCCCACAGAGTCCAAAATTCTGTTCTTTACAACTGTGTCTCTTTTGCTGTCTCACATATAGGGTTATCATTACCATGTTTCTAAATTCCATATATATGTGTTAGTATACTGTATTGCTGTTTTTCTTTCTGGCTTACTTCACTCTGTATAATCGGCTCCAGTATCATCCACCTAATTAGAACTGATTCAAATGTATTCATTTCAATGGTTGAGTAATACTCCATTGTGTATATGTACCACAGCTTTCTTATCCATTCATCTGCTGATGGACATCTAGGTTGCTTCCATGTCCTGGCTATTATAAACAGTGTTGTGATGAACATTGGGGTACACGTGCAGGGACAAGTTTACTCATGGTCATTGATGCATCCTAGGACCCTCCCACCAAACTACCTCACCACCTCTGTTGCGAGTGCCAGCTTCTCCTTGAGAAGCCCAGCCGTCTGTGCCCAGGCACTCTTGTTCAGACCTCAGGGAGTGCCACTGGCACTGTGGCTTCAAAGGTTTGTGACAGAATAGTGGGGAAACTAGAACTCTAGTCAATCCACTTGCTGCTTATGTACCAAAAAACTATGCTGGTTCCTAGGTATTTAGACATCCATGGATTCAGCTCTTTTGTTGTTGTTGTTGTTGTTTAGTTTTTATTTTATGTTGGAGTACAATTGAGTTACAATGTTTTGTTAGTTTCAGGTGTACAGAAAAGTGATTTAGTTATACATAAACATATATCCATTCTTTTCAAAATTCTTTTCTCACATAGGTTACTACAGCATATTGAGAAGAGTTCCCTGTGCTATACAGTAGGGCCTGGTTGATTATTTCATATATATAGTAGTGTGTATACATTGATCCCAAACTCCTAATTTATCCCTCTCCCTACAATTCAGTAGACATGGCAGAAGCCGTAGGTTCTACCCCTGGAGAAGGAAATGGTAACCCACTCCAATATTCTTGTCTAGGAAATCCCATGGACAAGGAAGCCTGGCAGACTACAGTCCACTGGATTGCCAGAGTCAGATACGACTTAGTGACTAAACATTAACAGCAACCATCTTCATTATTTCTTTCCTTTTTTGGCATGGTTTGCTTTTTATTTTTTCAGTTTTTTCTGTATCTTAAGGTAGAAGATTATACTACTGATTAGAGGTCTTTTTTCTTTCTTATGTAGATGATTACACATTTAAATATTTCTCTAAGTATTTCTTTAGCTGAATCCCATCAGTCTGGGTATGCTGTACCTTCATTCTTTATTCATCTCATTATATTCCTATTTCCCCTTGTACTTTCCTCTTTGATTCATTGGTTATTTAGGAGTGTGTTGTTTAATATCAGTGTATTCATGTGTTTCAAAATTTTCTTTCAGTTAATTATTTCTGATTTCATTTTTTTTTTTTTTTGTATTGTGAGCACATACTTTGTATGATTTCAAAATTTTTAAGTGTGTTGAAGAATGCTTAATGGCCTAACATACGGTCTATCCTGGAAAACGTTTAGGTGCAATTTAGAACAATCAGTATTCTGAGCATTTCATTGAAATCTCTTTCACCTTGTTTGTAATGTCTCTGGTATTAATGCTCAAAGGTTAAAACCTTGGGCATACACACAATCATCCTGGGATGACTGGTTTTTGCATGACTGTCTTTGAGTATCTCTTTCCCTGATCTCTTCTTTACACTGTTTGACTCTGCTGGTGTTCCGCTTATTTTTACTCATTTCAGGCTGATTATTCTTTTGTTTTTGAAGATGCCATGGGACATAGATTGCTCCACTGATGGCGATGGTCTATTCACGAAGTCATGTCCAACTCTTGCAACTCCATGGACTGTAGCCTGCCAGGCTCCTCTGCCCATGGGATTTCCCAGGCAAGTATGAAGGAGTGGATTGTCATTTCCTTCTCCAGGGGATCTTCCCAATCCAGGGGATTGAACCCTCATCTCCAACACTGCAAGTGGATCCTTTACTGACTGAACCACCAGGGAGGCCCAGATTCCTTCATAACCTGATCCTATTAGATTTGGGCTTCTTTTAAGAATTGGCCTTTGGGATTTATACTAATTCTAGAAGGGTCATTCTGATTCTTTCTGGTAAACTATATGGACTAAGGTATAGCCTATTGCTCTTATTCTTTATTCCCAAAATCTCCATTGTTTTGGGAGTTCTGTTAGGCTTAAACTTCACCACACTCTTTGTCAAATAAAGGCATTTTCCATGGGAGATCTGAGAGTTCTCTTCTATTAATGACTTCCTATTCCCCTGGGCTTCCCTGGTGGCTCAGCAGTTAAAGCGTCTGCCTCCAATGCGGGAGACCTGGGTTCAGTTCCTGGGTCGGGAAGATCCCCTGGAGAAGGAAATGGCAATCCACTCCAGTATTCTTGCCTGGAGAATCCCATGGACGGAGAAGCCTAGTAGGTTACAGTCCACGGGGTCGCAAAGAGTCGGACATGACTGAGCGACTTCACCTTCACCTTCATTCCCCTGGGAAAAATAAATTTGAATCTTTGTCTAGAGCTGGGGGAGGGAACAGTGGCCTCCTTTTCTTGGGATAATACCTCTGCTCTAGAATACAGTGGTAAATGGAAACAATAGCTATTAATATTTTTTCCTGTTCGCTTGCCTCTCACAGAATAGAAAATTACCCCATGGGTAAACAGGAATGATAATGAGCAGACCCCCAATATTCTCAGGCTGCCATTCCTGGGGATATATCTCTGCCTTGTGAATGGCAGCTAAGCAGTGGAAGGAAACCCCCATTTTCTTGGAAATACTTATTGATAATTTAGCCTCTGCAACTGGGAGTTTAGGGGGATGAGAAATCCTTGATACTCCTTGGGGCTGAGAAATGGAGTATTTCCTGCCATATCAATAAACAAGGAGGTCACAAACATTAGCAGTTCCAACCTTCCAATTGTGAATTTCTGATCCCAGTGGGTGCTCAGAAAAAAATAATACCTAAGGCAGGTATAGGCTGCCACCACTCCCAGCTGTGAGCCAGGAACTAAGGATGTGAAAAATCAAATCTCAGGATGCTGGCCCCAGATAGCTGAGAGGCATATAAAAGGAATGAATTCAGTCAGCACAGATATTTGCATCTTCCTATACCTAGAAAAGTGGTAAATTCCTTAACTTGAGATACGTGTTTTTCCTTAACTAACAATAGTTTTTGATGTTCATACTACCTTTTTGCCAACTTCTATATAACCTGACTCTTCCTTCCACTTCCTCGGGTTACTTAAAATGCTGTCTCTCAGGCTTGAAGTCCTAAAAATTCCCACCATATAAAATATAACTCATGAACAACTTTTTGCAAAACTCAGACTTGAAGAAAGTAGGGAAAACCGCTAGGCCATTCAGGTATGACGTAAATCAAATCTCTTATGATTATACAGTGGAAGTGACAAATATATTCAAGGAATTAGATCTGATAAAGTGCTTGAAGAAGTATGGGTGAAGGTTTGCAACACTGTAAAGGAGTCAGTGATTAAAAATATCCCCAAGAAAAAGACGTGCAAAATGGCAAAATGGCTGTCTGGGGAGACCTTACAAAGAGCTGAGAAAAGAAAAGAAGCAAAAGGCAAAGGAGAAAAGGAAAAATATATCCATCTGAATGCAGAGTTCCAAAGAACAGCAAGAAGGAATAAGAAAGCTTTCTTAAGAGAACAATGCAAAGAAATAGAGGGAAACAGTAGAATAGGAAAGACTAGAGATCTCTTCAAGAAAATTAGATACCAAGGGAACATTTCATGCAAAGATGGGCACAACAAAGGGAGAAATGGTATGGCCCTAGCAGAAGCAGAAGTTATTAAGAACAGGTAGAAAGAACACACAGGAGAACTATACAAAAAAGATCATAATGACCCAGATAAACATGATGGTGTGATCACTCACCTAGAGCCAGACATCCTTGTGTGCATAGTCAAGTGGGCCTTAGGAAGCATCACTATGAACAAAACTAGTGAGGTGATGAAATTCCAGTTGAGCTATTTCAAATCCTATAAAATGATGCTGTTAAAGTGTTGCACCCAATATGCCAGTAATTTTGGAAAACTCGGCAGTGATCACAGGACTGGGAAAAGTTTTCATTCCAATCCCAACAAAGGACAATGCCAAAGAATGTTCAAACTACCGCAAAATTGCACTCATTTCACACGCTAGTAAGGTAATGCTCAAAATACTTCAAGCTAGGCTTCAACAGTCCTGGGACACGGCAACTCACTCCAGTACTCTT
Organism: Oreotragus oreotragus; assembly: GCA_006410675.1. NCBI lineage: Eukaryota > Metazoa > Chordata > Mammalia > Artiodactyla > Bovidae > Oreotragus > Oreotragus oreotragus. The sequence continues at coordinate 232,046 of SJYX01010319.1, forward strand.
GCCTGGAGAATCCCCATGGACAGAGGAACCTGGTGGGCTACAGCACATGAGGTCACAAAGAGTTGGACACAACTGAGCAACTAAGCACAACACAGCACAAGCTTCAACAGTATGTGAACTGAGAACTTACAGATGTTCAAGCTGGATTTAGAAAAGTCAGAGGAACCAGAGATCAAATAGTAAACACCCACTGAATCATAGAAAAAGGAAGAGAATGCCAGAAAAAAACATCTACTTCTGCTTCACCAACTATGCTAAAACCTATAACTTTGTGGATCACAACAAACTGTGGGAAATTCTTAAAGACATGGGTATACCAAGCCACCTTTCCTGCCTCCTGAGAAACAATTATGTAGGCCAAGAAACAACAGTTAGAACAAGACATGGAACAACTGACTGGTTCAAAATTGGGAAAGGAGTATGTCAAAGTTTTCAGAGAAGGCAATGGCAGCCCACTCCAGTACTCTTGCTTGGAAAACCCCATGGACGGAGGAACCTGGTNCCGCTCCAATTCAAGGTTAAAAAGGTAGTACAGATCTAGAATAAAAGGATCACAGTTTTCCTCAGGCTATTTCTTGTGCTTGTGACAGTCAATAATTATTGATGGTTAGACATAAAAAGTGGGAGAAGGCAATGGCAACCCACTCCAGTACTCTTGCCTGGAAAATCCCATGGACAGAGGAGCCTGGTGGGCTGCCATAATATGGGGTCGCACAGAATCGGACACGACCGAAGTGACTTAGCAGCAGCAGCAGACATAAAAAGTAAGTTTCCAATAATTAAAAAAAATCTAGTGCTAATGGAAACAGAAGAGAAAACGGATAAGGTTCTGAACTATCTTTAGGCCTCAAGAACACAGTACCTTTCTTTTTATGGGCCTCCATATAGGTGACTTACAGAGAGCATAAGAACATTTAAGTTCTTAGTTTCAGAAGCTGACTGAATGCAAACAGTTCACTGTGCTTCAAAGTAGCTATTTTAGGCACAACACTCTGGGTCTAGTAATTCTCTAAGGTATCAGGTCATACTGTCTTCACCTACCAATACAGGAAAACATGGCTGTTGGTGGGGCTTAAAGAAACAAGGACTTGTTTTTTCCCTATAACAGAAGAAGGCCATTTAGGGCTGCTTCTCCACAATGCGAATAAAAATGGAATTCTTCTAGTTTTTCACTTCACAGCCCTTAGTATCCTCTTGGTTATTGTCTCATGGTTGCAATATGGCTTCTCCTCTTTCAACCTCATATTCACTTACCAGCCCAGAAGAAGGGGGAAAATCACAGTGGTGGAAGGCAATAGGTTGCCTATCTTCGATTACTGGGAAAGCCAGACTTCCAGTGATGTGCCTCAGATGAGAACTTCGCCACTAAGCCACATCTAGCTGCAAGACTGCCGTGGAACTGTGAGTGGGGGCTTGGGTGAGATAACAAGTAGTCAGTCTCGTTGAAGGTGGATCCAACCTGCCATTCATCAGTCAGTATTTAAAAGGGCATTCCTCTTCGTCAGAAAAAAATGTGTTGGTTTTAGTGAAAAACAAAACAACAATTACAACAAATAAGAAACAAGAAGATGTAGAGGCTGCAAAGGAGCCACTTCCACCTTCCAGTCCTGTTGCTGTTGTTCAGTCATGAATTCATGTCTGACTCTTCGTGACCGCATGGACTGCAGCCCTTCAGTCTTCTCTCTGCTTCACTCTCTCTAATAGTTTGCTCAGATTCATATCCATTGAGACGATAATGCTATCTAACCATCTCTTCCTCTGCCATCCTCTTTTCCTGTTGCTTTCAATCTTTCCCAGCATCAGGATCTTTTCCAGTGAGTCAGCTCTTTGTATTAGGTGGCCAAAGTAATGGAGCTTCAGCTTCAGCATCAGTCATTCCAAAGAATACTCAGGATGGATTTCCTTTAGGAATGACTGGTTTGATCTCTTTGAAGCCCAGGGGACTATCAAGAGTCTGTCTCTTATACACATCTCAGAGTCAAACACGACTGAAGCGACTTAGCAGCAGCAGCATGTCAAGGTTTACATTGTCACTCTGCTTATTTAACTTATTTACAGAGTATATGATGAAAATTGCTGGACTGTATGAAACACAAGCTGGACTCAAGAATGCTGAGAGAAATATCAGTAACCTCAGATATGCACATGACACCACTCTAATGTCAGAAAGTGAAGGGGAACTAATGTGCCTCTTGATGAAAGTGAAAGAGGAGAGCAAAAAAGCTGTCTTAAAAACTCAACATTCAAAAACAAAGATCATGGCATCCAGTCCCATCACTTCATGGCATCCAGTCCCATCACTTCATGGCAAATAGATGGGGAAATAATGGAAGCAGTGACAGACTTTCTTTTCTTGGGCTCCAAAATCACTGAGAATGGTGACAGCAACCATGAAATTGAAAGCTGCTTGCTTCTTGGAAGAAAAGCTATGAAAAACCTACACAACATATTAAAAAGCAGAGGCATTATTTTTCCAACAAAGGTCTGTCTTGTCACAACTATTGTTTTTCCAGGAGTCACACATGAATGTGAGAGCTAGATAACAAAAAAGGCTGAGCACTGAAAAATTGACGTTTGAGCTCTGTTGCTGGAGAAGACTCTTGGAAGTCCCTTGGACTGCAAGGAAATCAAACCAGTCAATCCTAAAGGAAATCAACCCTCAATATTTATTGAAAGGACTGATGCTAAAGCCGAAGTTCCAATACTTGGACCACTTGATGGGAAATGCAGAGTTGTTAAAAAAATCCCTGATTTGGGGAAAAATTGAAGGCAGGAGAAGGGGATGACAGTGGACAAGTTGGTTGGATGGTATCAACAACTCAATGAACATGAGTTTCAATAAACTCCTGTAGATAGTGAAGGACAGGGAAACCTTTCGTGCTGCCATAGGGTGGCAAAGAGTTAGACACAACTGAGAGACTGAACAGTAACAACAAATAGTTAAAGTCAACATTTATCCATGTTATCCATCCATTATCCAAGAAATGAGAGGAGAAAGAGCTCTATTTCCTTGGCCATACCTGCTGCATAAGTGATGAGTGAGAAGGGGGGAGGTTATTGCTCAAGTGCCACAGACTTCTGTTGCTCTTAATGAGATTAACAGAATTTTTTGAATAACTAAATCTTCTTTCTGCTATATGTCCTTAAGACAATTTCCAGAGACCTTAACCATTTAGGGGTGTTTTATGAAGACAGGTACATAGAACCCCTCATGTTGTCATTTTGGCTCAAAGAGTTTTGATTTACCAAGTTGGATGTAAAATGTAGTAATAAGATCAAACACAACTAATATGGTTTTGTAGAAGAATAATTTGGGTGTGTGGTGCTTGCTGTTTGTCATATAAAGATTATTATATAGTTATGGGAATTGAAATAGTGTAAAAAGGATAGTGAGTGAACATGTAGATGGAATGCTGCTGCTGCTGCTGCTAAGTCACTTCAGTCGTGTCCGACTCTGTGCGACCCCATAGATGGTAGCCTACCAGGCTCCCACATCCCTGGGATTCTCCAGGCAAGAACACTGGAGTGGGTTGCCATTTCCTTCTCCAATGCATGAAAGTGGAAAGTGAAAATTGAAAGGGAAGTCGCTCAGTCTTGTCCGACTCTTAGCGACCCCATGGACTGCAGCCTACCAGGCTCCTCCGTTCATGAGAGGTTCCAGGCAAGAGTACTGGAGTGGGGTCCCATTGCCTTCTCCGGTAGATGGAATAGAGAGGCCTAAAATACATCCACAGTTTATTGTGATCCACACAGTCAAAGGCTTTGGCATAGTCAATAAAGCAGAAATAGATGTTTTTCTGGAACTCTCTTGCTTTTTCCATGATCCAGCAGATGTTGGCAATTTGATCTCTGGTTCCTCTGCCTTTTCTAAAACCAGCTTGAACATCAGGGAGTTCACGGTTCA
>SJYX01010319.1:237186-248414 GCA_006410675.1 Oreotragus oreotragus
TTGTAAGAGACCTGGTTGAACTCTGCAAGACTTCATGTGATCTGGCCTCAGAAGCTCTAGCTTGAATTTAAGAGCATAAAAATTAGATTTAACCACTCACTGAAAAGTGTGGCAAATAATTTTCAGTCGTCTTTCATCTAAAGCAGATCGGCTTTTAAAAAGAATCTCAAAGGAACTAATTGATAAAAATATGTTTGCTTTTTGAATCTCTTGGGGGAAAAGTATTAATTTCTGTTGATTCTGTAAGGTAAGACTGTGAGATACTATTTTTCAGAATTTGGGGGGAAGACATGGGTTACACATGCTTGTTCAAGTCCTCTTATAAACAAACACCAAGACGGAATTGGATGTGCAAAAGATTTATTGGAGGAAAAACAAATGAAGGGGAAAAGGACAGAAGTAGTAGCAGTAAGCAGGTAGAGTTTTTAGACCAAATGCAGGTCTGACAACTAATTACTGAAGGAGACAAGAAAGAAGGATGATTGAATAGGAGGAGCTGCAGACTGCAGTACAATTCTGAGAAATTCTCAACCAGTCTTAATGGCAAGTCCCAGAGCAGAGTGCATATTTGAAAACTCCTTTGTCAGACAGAAACAGTGCTTTCTTTTCTCTGCTATGCAAAATCGGTGTCTAGGGGCAGCCCAGGGAGAAATATATCCTGTAAGTGAATGTTGTGATGGATTCAAAATTTTGGCAGCTGGGGTCAGTAAACCAATACATTGCTCCCAGTGCATTTCTCTTGAAGGGAGATCTGAGCAACACACATCCATGACTGCTACATTAGGCATGAAAATAGTTGAGAGTGTGAAAAATTGTTGTTGTGGAGAATGAGAGTTGGCTCAATAAACATAATAATGGATTCTATGATTGATAAAGCTAGGTTTCATGTTCATTTTTGAACACAATAGACTTTCTGGGAATCTAAGTAAAGGTTCAGCATTGAACTCTTTATGCTTATGTTTCCCATCCTTTAGAGCTCTAAATTATTACACCACCCATACAACTGAACTGATACAGAAATTTGTATGATTTTAACGCACACATTCAGATTATTTTTTAAAAGTACTTTCTAGTTTTATGGGCCAATCAAATTTATTCTACTAAAAATATTCATGCATATATCCCTTAAACCAAATGGCCACCAGGTGAGGATATACCCACAAATGAAATTTTCCAGTCAGAAAACTCATATGATCAGGTTTGTAAGAGCAAGGAAAATACTTTCTAAAATATCATTCTATTTCCCAATCCCAGTGGCAAAGTTTAAAACTTCCTATTATTCTACTTGTTTGTTAATACTTAATGATGTTATTTCTTTTGGCAGTTCTTGAGAATATAGTGTATAGTGGAATTTAATTATGTTTTAATATGCATTTTCCTGATTACTATAAAGAAAAATAATTTTAACAGGATTTTATTGAAAACTTAGGTATCTCCCATTGTACAGCACTTGCAAATTTATCATTTTATCTATCTTTATCTGATTGAATTATAGGAATTCTTTATGTATTCTGGATGTGAAATCTCAGTCAGTTTTATATATTTCAAGTATATTCTATGGTTTGTGACTTGCATTTTCACATTTTTAATAACTTTTAATAAATTAATAATTATTATATATTTAACATTATAGATAATAAAATTGATGATAAATCATAGTATATGCACAAGAGAGAATGCCATACATCAAAAAATGAGTAATTAGTGGCTAATTACAAAAATATATGATTTTAGAAACATACTGTATATAAAAGAAATTATCTATAAAAATAATATATCATTTATGATTGGATTTATGACAAGTCCCAAATTAAGCAAAGCTAATCTCTGCTGTCAGAAGTTGAATTTTTGATTGGACAGATGTATGAAAGAGGCTTCCAGGGTCTTGAAAATTTTCTCATATTTGATGTCTGTTGCATTTGCATTATCATGTGCTTTGTTTGTCATTGTGTTGCACAAGTGTGCTCTCTGTACTTATGTTTAAAGCACAGGATGTACACTATGCTTCATCTTTAAGAAAAGGTTAAAAATAGGAAATGTTAATTTCACCAAGAAAATATGACAATTACCAAGAAAAGAAAAGGCATTCTTAATGCATGAGGATTTCAAAGGAGTCTCAATGAAAAAAGATACAAAAAAAAAAAAATCAATCTCCAATGTTATTACCTGTGATGTTGCTGTAGAACTGTTCCATTTCCAATAGAATTTTTTCAGTTACATGTTAAAAAGTGAGATCCAAATTTAACTGAACAACAAAGAAATCTATTGTCTTATAAAAGAAGTCCAGGTTAGGTGAGCTCCAGGACATGCTGAACCTATGTACTATGGACTTCATGTTTGTGAACAAAAAAAAAAAATCAATCTCCAATGTTATTACCCGTGATGTTGCTGTAGAACTGTTTCATTTCCAATAGAATTTTTTCAGTTACATGTTAAAAAGTGAGATTCAAATTTAACTGAACAACAAAGAAATCTAATGTCTTATAAAAGAAGTCCAGGTTAGGTGAGCTTCAGGACATGCTCAACCTATGTACTATGGACTTCATGTTTGTGTTTCCCTAAAATTCATGTTTTCCCCTAAAATTCATATGTTGAAACCCTAGTTCCCTAATGTAATGGTATTTGGAGACATAGATATTTGGAGGTGATTAGGACTGGAGATTGGAGATCTCTTGATGGGGTTAGTTTCCTTACAGGAAGAGACATGACAGAGCTTGTTTCCATTCTCTCTCTCTTTCTTTACCTTGGGAAGATACAACAGGAACACAGCTGTTTGCAAGTAATGAAGAGGGCCATCACCAGACTTGTAGCCTTCAGAACTCTGAGAAATAAATGTCTGTTATCAACTAGTCCATGGTATTCTGTTGTGTATGCTGTTGTTTCAATCGTGATTGACTCTTTGCAAGGTATGGACTATAGCCCATCAGGCTCCTCTTGTCCATGTGATTCTCTAGGCAAGAATACTGGAGTGGGTTGCCATGCCCTCCTCCAGGGATCTTCCCCACCTAAAAATCTAACCCTCATCTTTTGCACTGCAGGCAGATCCTTTATCCACTGAGCCATCTGTGAAGCTTAGTATTTCCTTAGAGCAGCCCAAACTGACTGAGACATCCTGGTTCAATAATGGCTTCAGGGACCCAGATTTTCACAATCATTTTGCTTCGGTAGCTTATGTTATATTATCCTAGTTTGGTTCATTTGTGTCCAAATATCTTGTTTTGCCCCTGTAAAACAAGGTTATAAAAGGGAGTCTCCCATAATGAATAAGAACAAAAACACATTTCTTAGAAGCCCTCCAGAAGTTTCCCTTTGTTCTCATTAGCCAAAATTGTGACCCTTAGAAGCATTGAAATCAATCACTGAAAAAGGGAATAGAACCATTATGATTGATTTAAATCAATCAAAACCTATTCTTGGACTTGAAGTAGGTATATCTAATGTGCATTGTAAGGCCAAAGGAAGTGAGAAACGGTTTCATTTAGAAAAAGACAGAGGTTTAAAAAAGAAAAGAGAAAAAATAAGTGGATGAAAAGTAGAAAGAAGGAAGGGAAAAGTAGGGGGAAGATAAGATGATAGATACAGTACATTATATATATATTGTAAATTTCACATTCCAAGAAGACATAGACATTTTTTAAAAGAGAAAGATAGGGTAAATGTACCAAATGTATTTCTTACATTTGCTAAATTGGGGCAATAAATGTCATTATCATACAGATTGTATGTAGATTATAAGGTATACTATGATATTGTAAATATCTTCCAGAGATCTTTATAATGTTTTTTTTTAGTTTGCATCTGCCTTATATGTACTGTGTTTTATTTTCCCTTTGAAAGATGACTCTATTTCCTAGCTATATTTTATTTAGAAAATTTAAAGTTCACTTGGAATATATTAAGCCACTATCCTGTTTTTTTTTTTTTTAATATTGGCTCTATTATCAACCATTACACAGATTTATGGCTGTTTTACTTTTCCAAAGTAAATATATTCTCATTTTTCACAGGGTGACAGGCAAATATTTTAAAGTTTCCATTATTTAGTGTCAGAAAATAAAATTACTGTATACTTTATTATAAAACATAATATCAATGTCACTCAAATGTATCATAATTTTAATATACATCTTATAGTAGTTTTCTTGGTTTATATAAATTTAACTCTGAAAATATAAGCCAAAGGAATCAGTCTTTAGGATATTTAAGCATCAATAATGTATAACCATGTAATGGTTATAAACAATACTAAATAATGTAATAAATAGCAAAAGGAATGTAGTACATTTAGAAAAACATCAAACATTCTTAATAGTAAAAAAAATTGATGACTAAGAATTCTCTTATATATTAGTATTTTTTTCAACAGAATTATTATGCATTGTTTTTCTAACTGGTATCTAGAATATATGAAGCACAGGGAATACAAAAATTAAAAGGAAATTAGTTATATTCTTAAGGAGCCTTATCTAACAGAAGAGCCAGCTGACCTCACTGCAGTACCGCAAAACACACACATTATTTAAGGGGAGCAAAGGGAGCACACAAAAAGGAGGCATTTAATTCTATTTTGAAGCTTAGGAAAAAGGTTTGACAAGGTTCATATCTGTTATGTTATCTCATGTTATAAGATTTTATAGGCATAGATAATAAATAGTGTAAATATCTTAAAGATGTAAAAGTTTATTTTCTTATTGCAACTACTTTTTTCATTATTTAAAATAACCTGTACTGCATTGCAAAAATACCTGAAATTCCTTCTAGTTAACACACATGCACATGTGTATTTTGATATCAGAGTTAAAAGTTTATAAAAACTACTTCCAAATTTTCTTAACATTGGCCAAAGATCCAAACTTAGATCATTTATGTAAAATAGTTCCATGTAACCTGTTTTATGACTTAATAAAGTCATACAGCAAAAGCCATATACTTTTATGCAATAATATAACAAGTAAATTAAACTAGCATTACTCATAATGAGATTACAAAGGAACTTAGTTTTGACTTCCATGTATCTTTAAAACAAACTGAGTAGAATTATTTTCCCAGTGCCTTTCATGAAAACTCAGGTGGTGTAAGGATTTTTGCAGTCAAACATCATGTTTTTACACTATAAATAAAGGCATCCTCTCATTTCACAAATTGAATTATCTGGCACCATTACATAATGAAAGCTTTGAAAGTGGTTTTAAGTATATCTGCCTTTCACAGATAGGTACTGCAGGAAAGAATTATTTGATTAACAAATGTCTCCTCTTAACTTCTGGCTTCTTCTTTCTTCACTTGTTTTTCCTTTCTAGCTTGTTAACTGTAGATTCTGAGAAAGGAGAGGGAAGGGAGAAATGAAAGAGAGACCAGGAAAATTATTACCTGCACTGATGTTTAATTGCTACCCTGAGCTTTATTTTTAATTTAATTGCTTTTTAAAGGCATACTGAAGCTCTGACATTCTCATATTTATTTTATAGCAGACCACCTTACTAAAATCTCTTACACATCTCCCAGTGTAAACAAAAATTCTCTTGGTCATTCCAAGTCGGTGATAACATTCAGTTCACTTCAATTCAGATTAGTTGCTCAGTCGTATCCAACTCTTTATGATCCCATGGACTGCAGTACAACAGGCTGCCCTGACCATGACCAACTCCTGGAGCCTACACAAACTCACGTCCATCCAGTCGGTGATGCCATCCAACCATCTCATCTTCTGTCATCAATTCTCCTCTTGGCTTCAATCTTTGCCAGGCTCAGGGTCTTTTAAAATGAGTAAGTACTTTGCATCAGGTAGCCAAAATGCCGGAGCTTCAGCTTCAACATCAGTCCTTCCAATGAATATTCAGGACTGATTTTATTTAGGATGGGTTTGTTGGATCTCTTTGCAGTCCAAGTTACTCTCAAGAGTCTTCTCCAATGCTACTGATGAAAAGCATCAATTCTTCAGTACTCAGCTTTCTTTATAGTCTAACTCTTACATCCATACATGACTGCTGAAAAAAATCAAAGCCTTGACTAGATGGACCTTTGTTGGCAAAGTACTGTCTCTGATTTTTAATTTGCTGTCTAGGTTGGTCAGAGCTTTTTTCCCAAGGAGTAACCATCTTTTAATTTCCTGGCTGGTATCACCATCTACAGTGATTTTGGAGCCCCAAGAAAGAAAGTCTGTCCCTGTTTCCATTTTTCCCCAACTATTTTCCATGAAATGAAGGGACCAGATACCATGATCTTAGTTTTCTGAATGTTAAGCTTTAAGCCAGATTTTCACTCTCCTGTTTCACTTTCATCAAGAGGCTCTTTCATTCTTCTTGACTTTTTGATATAAGGGTGGTGTCATCTATGTATCTGTGGTTATTGATATTTATCCCAGCATTCTTGATTCCAGATTCTGCTTCATCCAGCTCAGCATATCACAGGATGCACTCTGCATACAAGTTAAATAAGCAGGGTGACAATATATAGCTTTAATGTACTCTTTTCCAATTTGGAGCCAGTCTGTTTTTCCATGTCCATTTCTAACTGTTTCTCTGTGAACTGCATGCAGATTTCTCAGGAGGCAGGTTAGGTGGTCTTGTATGCTGATCTCTTTAAGAATTTTCTAGCTTGTTGTGATCCACATAGTCAAAGGTTTTGGCATAGTCAATTAAGCAGAAGGAAATATTTTTCTGGAACTTTCTTGCTTTTTCTACGAACCAACTGAGGTTGACAATTTGATCTCTGGTTCCTCTACCTTTTATAAATCCAGCTTGAAATTGGATCTGGAAGTTGAATCTGGAAGTTCACAGTTCACGTACTTTGAAGCATGGCTTGGAGAATTTTGAGCATTACTTTACTAATGTGTAAGATGAGTGCAATTGTGCAGTAGTTTGGACATTAATTGGCATTGACTTTCTTTGGGATTGTGATGAAAACTGACCTTTTCCAGTCCTGTGGCCTCTGCTGAGTTTTTCAAATTTGCTGGCATTTGGAGTGCAGCACTTTCAAAATATCATCTTTCAGGATTTGAAATAGCGCAACTGAAATCCCATCATCTCCACTAGCTTTGTTCATAGTGATGCTTCCTAAAGCCCACTTGACTTCACATTCCAGGATGTCTAGCTCTAGGTGAGTGCTGTCTCTTATACACATCTNAGAAAGTCGGACAAGACTGAGCGACTGAACTGAACTGAACTGAATGATCTAGTGGTTTTCCCTATTTTCTTCACTTTAAGTCTGAATTTGGCAATAAGGGGTTCACGATCTGAGCCACAGTCAGCTCCTGGTCTTGTTTTTGCTGACTGTATAGAGACTCTCCATCTTTGGCTGCAAAGCATATATCAATCTGATTTCATTATTGACCATCTGGTGATGTCCACGTGTAGAGTCTCCTCTTATAATGTTGCAAGGGTGTTTTTGCTATGACCAGTGTATTCTCTTTGTAAAACTCTATTAGCCTTTGCCCTGCTTCATTTTGTATTCAAAGGCTGAATTTTCCCATTACTCCAGGTATCTCTTCACTTCCTACACTTGCATTCCAGTCCCCCATAATGAAAAGGACATTTTTTTAGGGGGGTGGGGTGTTAGTTCTAGAAAGTCTTTTAGGTCTTCATAGAACTGTTCAACTTCAGCTTCTTCAGCATTGCTGGTCAGGGCATAGACTTGGGTTACCATGATATTGTCTGGTTTGCCTTGGAAGCAAACGGAGTTCATTTGGTCATTTTTGAGATAGCATCCAAGGATTGCATTTTGGGCTTCTTTGTTGACTGTGAGGGCTATTCTATTTCTTCTAAGGGTTCTTGCCCACAGTAGTAGATACAATGGTCATCTGAGTTAATTCATCTGTTCCACTCCATTTTAGTTAGCTGATTTCTAAAATGTCGATTTTACTGTTGCCATCTCTTATTTGACCACTTCCAGTTTGCATTGATTCATGGTCCTAACATTCCAAGTTCCTATTCAATATTGTTCTTTACAGCATCAGGTTTTCTTTCCATCACCAGGCACATCCACAACTGGATGTTGTTTTTGCCTTGACTCCCTCTCTTCATTCTTTCTGTAGTTATTTCTCCACTCTTCTCCAGTAGCATATAGAGAACCTATGGACCTGGAGAGATCATCTTGCATATAGAGCACCAACGGACCTGGAGAGATCATCTTTCAGTGTCCTCTTTTTGCCTTTTCACACTGTTCATGTGGTTCTCAAGGCAAGAATACTTAAGTGTTTTTCCATTCCCTTCTCCAGTGGACCATATTTTGTCAGAACTAAAACATCAGTATAAATATATCTGTTAAGTGTCTTCTATTATATTTACACCTCTTTTTTTTTTAATATGTTATGTAAGACCCAGCAGGCAAACATTTGAATATTACAGATATTTAACATCCATGTTTTGTTCTTGACATTCTTATAAATGTTTCCAGCATTTTATTATTTGGTATAATGGTTGGTATTATTTGGCATAAAGTATTCTATAGATTTTTGAATATATTTTTCATCTCTTCTCAGATTATATAAAAATATAAACATAATATCTATTTCAAAAATCTACAATTTTTGAAATATTATATTATGATTTGTCTTTTTTTTATTAGTATGAGAGCTTATCAGGAAAAAATGGAATTAAGAAAGAAAAGGAGGGAATCAAAGGTAGTCCCATAAAACCGGAGGGGCAGTAAAGCTTGTCTCTCTGTACCCACAGATGGGGAGTGGGTGTAGAAGGAAGATAACAGGAGGACAGTGATTAACATACCAGGTTTTGGTTTCTTGTATCCACCCCGTCAAACTGATCATTGAGAAAGTGTTGCTTTCAGAACTCCTGAATACCAAGGGATATGGGGAGCAAGGGTAATTTGGGAGATTAGGACTGACATATACACACTGCTATATATAAAATTGGTAACTAATGAAGACCTACTTTATAGTGCAGGAAACTCTACTCAATACTGTGTAATGGCCTATAAGGGAAAATAATCTAAAAATGAATGAATATATGTATATGTATAACTTGCTCACTTGCTGTATATCTAAAATAATGCAGCATTGTAAACCAACTATACTCCAGTACAAATTAAAAAAAAAAAAAAAAAAACTCCTGTAAGTTGAAAAATATTGTAGAATCCAACAGGAAACACTGCCCCTAGTGTGAGGGGATTCATTTCTGTCCCTAATGAAAAAATGTGCAAGCTCTGAAAGGGTCTGTGGACACCCCCAAGAACTAATCAGAGAGAAGAGGATGCAGAAAGCAAGTGAAAATAGCCAAAGCATTCACTCAGATACTATAACCCAATAAAATTCAAAATTCCCAGTGGAAGCTATGAATATCACACTTGAGAGCTGCCAACCCAGATANCCCCAAGAACTAATCAGAGAGAAGAGGATGCAGAAAGCAAGTGAAAATAGCCAAAGCATTCACTCAGATACTATAACCCAATAAAATTCAAAATTCCCAGTGGAAGCTATGAATATCACACTTGAGAGCTGCCAACCCAGATAACAGTCCAGATGGGAACTGTAGTAGATAGTGAATTTGTAAGACACCATCTGGATCCAAGCACAGATCTTCTTTGCTTTCATAAAGAGAGAGTGGACATCCTCATATCCCAGATGCTCTTTGAAGAGAAGAAAGAAGTGGTATTCTGAAAGCGTTTAACTCAGGAGAGAGAGTCTCTAAAAAGATTTTCAAATCCAGCAACCAGTAGAAATCTAAACCTTGGATATTACATATATTGACTGTTTTAAAAAGAAAAAAGGGTCATTAAATTTGAAAAGACCAAATTATTATTTGAAAGACCAATACAGTATTGTAAAATAAAATAAATAAATATATATATATATATGAAAGTGTAAATTTTCAGATTGTTAATCTAGGTAAAAACTGTCCTTTATACGTCTGAATATAGTTTGAATAAAACTGTGATGAATATTATTAAGAATAATACCTGCTTATTTATTTATCAGAAGATATGTTTAGTTTTATAATATGTATTTTCTTTATTTTTTGAGATTAATTTTTCAGTTTTCATCTGTTAATGTAAAATGATGATTCCCCAATTTTTTTTGACTTTTGAATCCTTTAAATTTTAAAAGTTATTGAGCATAGAATATAGTTTGAATAAAACTGTGATGAATATTATTAAGAATAATACCTGCTTATTTATTTATCAGAAGATATGTTTAGTTTTATAATATGTATTTTCTTTATTTTTTGAGATTAATTTTTCAGTTTTCATCTGTTAATGTAAAATGATGATTCCCCAATTTTTTTTGACTTTTGAATCCTTTAAATTTTAAAAGTTATTGAGCATTTCATAGACTTGTTTAATATGGGTTATTTCTATTAATATTTACCACATTGCAAATTGAAACTAAGAAAAAAAATTATTATTTATTAATTCACTTACAATAGCAGTGAAACATCCATTACATGTTAATATATTTTTAAATAACTGTATTTTGAGATGGTAATATACATATAAAAAAGATGCTCAGCACCATTAATATCAGGGGAATGCAAATCAAAACCACAATGAAATATCTCACATCTGTCAGGATGGTTATTTTCAAGACAACAAGAAACTGCTGGTTAGGATTTGGAGCAAAGGGAACCCTGTAGGTGTGAAAGCAAATTTGTACATCCGCTGTGGAAAAAAGTATGAAAAGTCCTCAAATATTTTAAAATAGAACTACTAAAAAATCCAGCAAAACCACTCCTGAGTATTTCTTTATCTGAAGAAAATAAAAACACTAATTCCTAAAGATACATGCATGTGTATGTTCATTGTAGCTGTATTTACAATACCCAATAAAAGGAGCAGCCTATGTACCCATCAATAGGAAAATGGATAAATAAGAAGTGGTAGATATTTATGGAATGCTGCTGCTGCTGCTGCTGCTGCTGCTGCTGCTGCTGCTGCTAAGTCGCCTCAGTCGTGTCCGACTCCGTGCGACCCCATAGACGGCAGCCCACCAGGCTCCCCCGTCCCTGGGATTCTCCAGGCAAGAACACGGAAGTGGGTTGCCATTTCCTTCTCCAATGCATGAAAGTGAAAAGTGAAAGTGAAGTCGCTCAGTCATGTTCGACTCTTAGCGACTCCAAGGACTGCAGCCTACCAGGCTCCTCCGTCCAGGGGATTTTCCAGGCAAGAGTACTGGAGTCAGTTGCCATTGCCGTCTTCGTTATGGAATGTTCAGTTAGTTCAGTTCAGTTCAGTCACTCAGTCGTGTTCGACTCTTTGCTACCCCATGAATTGCAGCA
>SJYX01010319.1:265324-291369 GCA_006410675.1 Oreotragus oreotragus
TCCTCTAGGAGTTTTATAGTTTCTGGTCTTACATTTAGATCTTTAATCCATTTTGAGTTTATTTTTGTGTGTGGTGTTAGAAAGTGATCTAGTTTCATTCTTTTACAAGTGGTTGACCAGTTTTCCCAGCACCACTTGTTAAAGAGATTGTCTTTACTCCATTGTATATTCTTGCCTCCTTTGTCAAAGATAAGGTGTCCATAGGTGTGTGGATTTATCTCTGGGCTTTCTATTTTGTTCCATTGATGTATATTTCTGTCTTTGTGCCAGTACCATACTGTCTTGATGACTATGACTTTGTAGTAGAGCCTGAAGTCAGGCAGACTGATTCCTCCAGTTCCATTCTTCTTTCTCAAGATTGCTTTGGCTATTCAAGGTTTTTTGTATTTCCATACAAATTGTGAAATTATTTGTTCTAGCTCTGTGAAAAATACTGCTGGTAGCTTGATAAGGATTGCATTGAATCTGTAGATTGCTTTAGGTAGTATACTCATTTTCACTATATTGATTCTTCTGATCTATGAACACGGTATATTTCTCCATCTATTAGTGTCCTCTTTGATTTCTTTCATCAGTGTTTTATAGTTTTCTATATATAGGTCTTTAGTTTCTTTAGTTTTCTTTTATTGTCAATCTACCATATTTGTTCTTTTTAATATGGTTTTAGATATTCTGGGCATTAGCCTAATTTTTAAGCTGAGTTTTTGTATTTGAAGTGTTCTACTTTTATTTTTGTAGATGAAGCAAGGTTGAGTCTTGTGTTTTTACCCATTCTGAAACTCTCAAACTGGTATATTTAGATGATTTTCAATTAAAGTGTTTATTAATCAAATTGGACTGTGTTGTGTGTTAGTCACTCAGTCATGTCTGACTGTTTGCTACCCCATGGACTGTAGCCAGCCAGGCTCCTCTGTCCATGGAGTTCTCCAGGCAAGAATATTGGAGTGTGTTGCCATCCCCTTCTCAGGGGGATCTTAGTATTTTCAATATTTGTTTCTTTTTCTATTTGCTGTCTTTGTTTCTTTCTTCCCCTCCCTTTTTTTCCCAAAAGCTCTTATGTTAACTGAAAGCTTTCTGTGATTCTTTCATCTTCTCACTTAGCAAATGAATTAAAATTCTTTAAAGTAATTGTGTTTCTCTGAGAGTCTTATATACATATAAAACAGGTGTAAGTTCACTATCTTTTTTTTTTCAGATTTTATTTTTTTCTGGATGTGGACCGTTTTTAAAGTCTTTATTGAAATTGTTTTACCATTTCTTCTATTTTATGCTTTTTTTTTTTGTTCATGAGTCATGTAGGAGCTTAGCTCCCTGACCAGGGATTTAATACATATACCTGCATTGGAGTGTGAAGTCTTAACCACTGGATTGCCAAAGAAGTCCCTGCAAATTCACTTTCAAATCACAATTCATGAGTAGTTGAATGGTATATTAGTATATTTTTGGTACCTCATTTGTGTGCCTTATGACAGAGATGTCATTCAGTTGACTTATCCATGTGATAGTCACCAATGCATTCCTACTATTACCTTAAACTGTTATCTGTTATTTTAATTGAGGCTATAATATGTACATATGCATTGTATTAAAATATATACATTTTATATATAGATGGTTATAATATAATCATTATATTAATTATTTTTAAAAAACCCTTTTCTTTTCTTTATTCCTTCTCCAATGCTATTATTTTTCCTATATAGACCTAGGCATCTTTCTTATATACTTTTCCCTTTTTTTTCTGAAAACTTCTTTTAACATTTCTTGAAGGGTGTCCTAGATATACAATTTCTTAATTTATTTGTTTCTAAAACTATTTATATACCCTGTATTTCAAAGGGTAATTTCACTGGATATAGGAGTCTAAGTTGATAAAATTTTCTTTCCACACTTTAAACATGTCATTCTATTGTCCTTTGTTGACAATTTCTGGCTAAATGTCTACTGCAACTCTAGCTCTTGTTTCACTATAAATAACATACTTTCCTCCTTTTATTCTTTCATAGCTTTATATTTGTCTTCAGTTTTTTCATTTGAAATATAATATGGCTAGATGTAGTATTTTGGTGATTTATCCTACTTTGAATTCTCTAAACTTCCTGTATTATGATTTTGTGTCTGTCACTAACCTTAAAGTATTCTTGGCTATTTTTATTTCTAATGTTTTCTGCTCCATCATACTTTCTTCTTCTTCTAATATCCAGTTATGTATTCTAACATCTTTTGACATAGTCCTTATGTTTTGAGATACTTTGCTCTATTTTCATTCAGTTTGAGAGGTAAATGTTTACTTCAATCAAGCTTAACAATTCTTTCGTTGGTCTTGTTTAGTTTATTGGTAAGTCAACCAAAAATATTCTTTGTTTCCATTATCATTTATTGATGTCCTGGATTTTTGTTTGATTGTTTTCTTAGATTATGCATTTCTCATTTTATATTACTTAACTTCTCTTTCATGTTCCTACTTTTTTTTCATTAGAAACCTGAACCTATTAAACTTAGTTATTTTATGTTGTCTCGATAATTCCAGTCAGTGTGGGTCATATCTGAGTCTGGTTTAGATGCTTGCACTATCTCTTCAGACAAAAAGTATTCCTGCCTTTCAAAAACCTTGTGATTTTGTTGTTGTTGGAAGCTGACTATGATGTATTGAGAAATAGGAAATGTGGAAAATAGGTTTTTATTGTGAGATTTACATACATGTGGATACTTATTGGGCTATGCTCAGTATTTTTCTCTAATTGTAGATTCCAGAGGCTTCATATTCCTCTAATGCCTTATTTGTACCCTCCTGTTATCTTTAAGGGGCTTCCCTGGTGGCTGAGATGGTGAAGAATCTGCCTGCACTGAGGGAGACCTGGGCTCAACCCCTGGGTTGGGAAGATCCTTGACTGGAGAAGGGAATGGCTACCCACTCCAGCATTCTTGCCTGGAGAATTCCATGAACAAAGAAGCCTGGTGAGTTATCTTTAAACTTCCCTAAAGAGTCGGACACGACTGAGCGGCTGAACTGAACTGATGATCTCCTCATTAGTAGAGTCTTTGCCTCAGTGTTCCTTCTGCTGTAATCCACAGTTACTACACTGTATTTTTATTACTGTGATGTTAAGGAGTGAGAAAAGGGAAGCAACCTGTCATCTTATGATTGTTGTTGTTAAGTTGCTAAGTCATGTACAACTCTGTGATCCCATGGGCAGTAGCATACCAGGCCTCCCTGTTCCTCATTATCTCCTGGAGTTTGTCCAGCTTCATGTCCATTAAATGGGTGATGCTATCCAACCATCTCATCCTCTGCTGCTCTCTTGTTTTTTTTGTTTTTTTTTTTTTTGCTTTCAATCTTTCCCAATATCAGGGTCTTTTCCAATGAGTTGGTTCTTTGCATTAGTTGGCCAAAATATCTTACGGTTAGCTCTTATAATTAGATCTATTTATTTATTGGCAAATAGCTTTCTGTTCTAAGAAACACTTTGGTTACACTTCAGATGATTGATTTTCTTCTCCCTCTTCCAGAGCTATCAGATGATCTTTTTTGGATCATCACTTTGAGAACTTGATGGTTTCTTTGAGGCAAAATTCCCAATATTGTGGGGAACCCCGAAGACTAGTTCCCAGAACTTTCTCTCTTACATTAGTTACCACTCAGCCTCTAGTAATCTTCAAAATTACCATTTAAGTGTTCCCACCTGCTTACTGCTCCTGTGGCTTCTACTCCAAGCACAGCTGTGATTCTCTAGATTCACTTATGTCTCCTGATTTGGAGATGGCAGATTTCCCTATGTCTTTAGTTCAAGAAGATGGGTTCAAGAATATTTACTGAATTTTAGCTTGTTCAGCTTCTTCTTACTATAATGATGAGAAGGATGAAATCCAAATGCTTTGATTGTCATAGCTGAAACCATAATTCCCTCTCTCTCTCTAAATAACACTTTTGTGGAAAATCACATAGGAATTCCCTTAGTCACATATATTACTCCTTCCTGTCACCTCCTTACATTTGCAAGCTTTCAGTCACATGCTTGCACACTTCTCAGGATAGGATGAAATCCAAATGCTTTGATTGTCATAGCTGAAACCATAATTCCCTCTCTCTCTCTAAATAACACTTTTGTGGAAAATCACATAGGAATTCCCTTAGTCACATATATTACTCCTTCCTGTCACCTCCTTACATTTGCAAGCTTTCAGTCACATGCTTGCACACTTCTCAGGATGTCTGGTGTTAAGTTTAATGCTTCCAAGGAGTACTGGAAAAGTATTTATGGGTGTGAGGGATATATATATACAGGAGATGGAGAATACCTACATATAAGGATTGTCTAAGACCCTGGGAGTTTTAATGCTACTCAAATAAATGTAAGCTATTCTTTTAACAAGCACAATAAATCAAGCATGATATATGCTGAACATTAATTTGAAAGACTCAGCTGAGATACTTTCTATGTTACACTGATCTTCTCAGAGTAGATTCAGTTTGCATAAGAGTCTGTCTGGTCTTTGGAAACAGAAGCATATAATTTAATATATATTAACTTTTGGCTCAGGTCTACATGCACCTGTTTTTACACAAACTACTTTATCTGAGAATGAGTTAATTTTTAATTTTCAGACATAATATATAAATTCTCACCAATACTCTGTACAGCTATAAGTTTCTGTGCCTCAGCTTATTATTAGGCACAAGATATACACACTGAGTCTTTAACTTATATGCAGAGTAGATCATGAGAAATGCTGGGCTCGAGGAAACACAAGCTGGAATCAAGATTGCCAGGAGAAATATCAATAACCTCAGATATGCAGATGATACCACCCTTATGGCAGAGAGTGAAGAAGAACTAAAGAGTCTCTTGATGAAAGTGAAAGAGGAGAGTGAAAAAGTTGGCTTAAAGCTCAACATCCAGAAAACTAAGATCATGGCATCTGGTCCCATCACTTCATGGCAAATAGATGGGGAAACAGTGGAAACAGTGGCTGACTTTTATTTTTCAGGGCCCCAAAATCACTGCAGATGGTGATTGCAGCCATGAAATTAAAAGACGCTTACTCCTTGGAAGGAAAGTTATGACCCACCTAGACAGAATATTAAAAAGCAGAGAGATTACTTTGCCAACAGAGGTCCATCTAGTTAAGGCTGTGGTTTTTCCAGTGGTCATGCATGGATGTGAGAGTTGGACTATAAAGAAAGCTGAGTGCTGAAGAATTGATGCTTTCGAACTGTGGTGTTGGAGAAGACTCTTGAGAGTACCTTGCACTGCAAGAAGATCCAACCAGTTCATCCTACAGGAAATTAGTGTTCATTGGAAAGACTGAGTGTTCATTGGAAAGACTGATGTTGAAGCTGAAAGTCCAATACTTTGGCCACCTGATGTGAAGAGCTGACTCATTTGAAAAGACCCTGATGCTGGGAACGATTGAGGGCAGGAGGATAAGGGGGAGACTGAGGATGAGATGGTTGGATGGCATCATTGACTCAATGGACATGGGTTTGGGTGGATTCTGGGAGTTGGTGATGGACAGGGAGACCTGGTGTGCTGCAGTTCATGGGGTCACAAAGAGTTGGACACAACTGAGCAATTGAACAAAACTGAACTGAATACACATCATTTGGGAGAGAACATCACATCTCAGTATGGCTCTGGCAATTTGATCTTAAAAGAAGTTGAAGCTCCTATACATCACAAGAATTTCAATTTCATCTTTGTAATCATTATGTTGTTAAAAAAACTTAGCAACCTCATTTTGAGAATGTAGTCTCTCTGCTGATGAGATAAAATGTCATGAGTACAAGTTCAAATAAAACTCAAAGTTATGTATTCAATGGTTTCTACCAAAGGTATTCTTTAAAACAAGCATATTCTCGAAAATTGCCAAGGCATTTAAGAATTTCAGCTGCTTCATAATCACTATTCCATGGTCAGCTTTACCAAGCATTTTTTATGTGATTGGCTACAATTTTGCTAAGATTACTTTGCCCATTTTAAAAACGGGAATATTTAAAATACTGGATGCATTGGGTAAGAGCCAAGGCTTTCTCTCCCTTTTCTTTCTTTTTAACATTAAAGATATAATAAGAGACAGACTTTATGAAAGTTGGACTACTGAATAACATAAATCATCAATCTTTGATATAACTGATGCAAGCATGAAAAATGAGTAATAAAATATGGCATTGTTTTTTCTCTTTTTACATAAACAAATTTGAATATACAGTGTTCCAAGAATAAAGGAATAAACTAAAACACTTCCAAGTGTGTGTATCTGTGTGTGTGTGTGTGTGTGTGTGTGTGTGTGTGTNGGGCTCCAAAATCACTGCAGATGGTGATTGCAGCCATGAAATTAAAAGATGTTTGCTCCTTGGAAGAAAAGGTATGATCAACCTAGATAGCGTATTGAAAAGCAGAGACATTACTTGACCAACAAAGGTCTGTCTAGTCAAAGATATGGTTTTTCCAGTAGTCATGTATGGATATGAGAGTTGGACTATAAAGAAAGCTGAGTCCCAAAGAATTTCTGCTTTTCAGCTGTGGTGTTGGAGAAGACTCTTGAGAATCCCTGCAAGGAGATCCATCCAGTCCATCCTAAAGGAAATCAGTCCTGAGTATTCATTGGAAGGACTTGATATTGAAGCTGAAACTCCAATACTTTGGCCACCTGATGGGAAGAATTGACTCATTGGAAAATATCCTGATGCTGGGAAAGTTTGAAGGCAGGATGAGAAGGGGACAACAGAGGATAAGATGGTTGGATGGCGTCACTGACTCAATGGGCATGAGTTTGGGTAAACTCCAGGAGTTGATGATGGACAGGGAGTCCTGGCTTGCTGCAGTCCATGGGATCACAAAGAGTTGGACACGACTGAGTGACTGAACTGAACTGAACTGATGAGGACACTAAAAGATTAGTGATTACTGGATTTTGGTTAAAGGGGGTAAGAGGATCAATGAATGGATCACGGAGCGTTGTTATAGCAGTGAAAATCTTTTCAGGATACTGTAATTATGGATATATGTGAACACATTATTGTCAAAACTCATAGAAGAGACATCAAGATTGAATCCTATTTTTAACTATAGATTTTGGTTGATTATGATGTGTTAATATAGGTTTATCAATTGTACCACTCTGGTCAGACCTGCTGATAGTGGGAGAGGCTGTTCGTGTTGAGACAAAGAACTTGGAAATTCTTTGTACTCACTGCTGAGCTTTGCTGGATCCCAAAATCACACCAAAAATACAGTTTATTTAAAAAAAAATAGGAAAGAAAAAACTAGTTTAAACTCAGAACTGAAGTGATTTGGCTTCTGAAATTTGTAGCTGTAGAAGAGACTGTGTTCCATCCTCTCCACATATTTTCAATGCCCTGAGTTATCTTTTCTGCCACCACATTATTGGTCCTCCATTCTCAAGTCAGAAATTCTTTTAAAATTGTTGGAGGCACAATTAGTGATTTGAAATTTTCTCTTCCTCCAAAACATTATGCAGTTTGAATACTATCAAGTTTAAACTCTGTATAACATTTCCCATGGGATTGTACGTAGTATAGAAAAATTACCATAAGTCTAGACTTCCGTTATATTTTGGACTAAAAAAATAAACATAAGTTTGAGATTTTGCTCTAAAATTTAACACAAAAAGCATATTTTGTCCCATGATTGCATATATTACATTAAAAGTTTTTTTTTTAAGTCCAATTTGTATACTCTCTATCTTTGATCTTATTTAAATAGTTATCTAGACATCATGTGCTTTTTTTTTTTTAGATTTGAGCTTTAATTTTCTCACCTAAGAAGTTGAAATCAATTAAAATTCTCTAATGATATTTAAGTAAAAAATAAATAATACATGCAAAACAACAAATGAAAGATTAAAATTCAATGGCATTTGTGTATTTTATTCTGAAGAACTATTTAAGTACATTCTTTCAAACCCAAATATTTGCATTTTAAACAAGATTGGACAATCCATAGAACAAAAACTATTAGTTAAGTTTTCTTACACAAATTAAGTTTTGAATTTTTATTCATTTTATTTTTTATTCACACTATTTTTATTCAACCAACATCTTTCCCTACTCTTTCCTACCTTCATACCATTCCTATTTAATAAAAATTTTCCATAAATTTTGCTCCACTACACCTATGGAGATGTTCTTGAGGTAAATGCTTACAAAAGATAAAGTGTTAAACTGATAAATACCAAAGATACACATCAAAATTAGTTATCCTACAAGGCTCACAAGTGGGTAGAGTATATCAACCTTCTTCATGTTATTTTTATGACAAATTCTCCTTTTTTCCAATTTATAGCACAAATGAGTGATCAAGGATCAAAATATTCAGTTCTATTGAGAATACTTCACATGTTAACCTTACTAGGTCTACTTTATAATAATTGTTAAAAAACACAGACCACAGCAATATTAATGCTTGAAATAATGGTTGAATTATATGGAAATAGTGTGTACAAGATTTTGGTTATCTTAAGACATTTTTCCTAATATATATATATATTAAAAATCATATAACATTTATTTTACATATGCTTTTTTCAAATTATATAACCTTGAATTTGAAAACAGATATGATTTTAAAGATCAGATATTAATTTGTGATTTTTTTTTAATAGGCTACTAGTCAGCATATTAGTTAAGGATTCCTTGGTAGCTCAGATGGTAAAGAATCCATTTGCAGTGTGGGAGACCTGGATTAGATTCCTGGGTTGCAAAGTTCCCCTGGAGGAGGGGATGGCAACACATTTCAGTATTCTTACTTGGAGAACCCTATGGACAGAGGAGCTTTGTGAAATACAGTCCATGGGGTTTCAAAAGGTCGGACATGACTGAGAGACTAAACACAGCACAGTCAGAACATATCAAATGTTGTGATTTTAAATAGGTTACTAGTCAGAACATTAGCTGGAGAAGGCAATGGCAACACACTCCAGTACTCTTGCCTCGAAAATCCCATGGATGGAGGAGCCTGGTAAGCTGCAGTCCATGTGGTCGCTTAGAGTCAGACACGACTGAGCAACTGAACAACTGAACAAAACTGAACTGAATACACATCATTTGGGAGAGATCATCACACCTCAGGATGGTCCTGGCAATTTGATCTTAAAAGAAATTGAAGCTCTTATACATCTCAAGAATTTCAATTTCATCTTTGTAATTATTATGTTGTTAAAATTTTAGCAACCTCATTTTGAGAATGTAGTCTCTCTGCTGATGAGTAGAACAAGTTCAAATAAAACTCAAAGTTATATATTCAATGGTTTCTACCAAAAGCACTTTTTAAAACAAGCATATTCTTGAAAATCGCCAAGGAATTTAAGAATTTCAGCTGTTTCATAATCACTATACCATGGTCAGTTTACCAAGCATTTTTTATGTGATTGGCTAAAATTTTGCTAAGATTACTTAGCCCATTTTAAAAACAGGAATGTTTAAAATACTAGACGCATTGGATAAGAGCCAAGGCTTTCTCTCGCTTTTCTTTCTTTTTAACATTAAAGATATAATTAGAGACAGACTTTATGAAATGTGAACTACTGAATAACATAAATCATCAATCTCTGATATAACTGATGCCAGCATGAAAAATGAGTAATAAAATATGGCATTGCTTTTTCTCTTTTTAGATAAATTTGAATATAGTGTTCCAAGAATAAAGGAATAAACTAAAACACTTCCAAGTGTGTGTATCTGTGTGTGTGTGTGTGTATCTGTGTGGTGTGTGTATGTGTGTGTATCTTTGGGTCTATGTGTCTGTGTGTGTCTTTGTTTGTCTCTGTAGGTTTCTGGACAATCTGGTATAGGGAAAGACATGTTAACAATTTTATCTCTGGATCTCAAAAGCAAAACTTAATGGTGAGAACTAATAGAAAGTCAAGTTGTTTTCTTGGAAAGATGTATCTTATATAAACAAACACATTTTGTTGACAGATACATGACAGTATAGTTTTTACCCTCTAAAAAAAGAAAAAAAGCTGCATATTTCAGAACTTTCTCTGCAGAACATTTAAAAATATATACCATTTCCTCCTACCCTACTCATTAGTTAGTTCAGTTCAGTTCAGTCCCTCAGTGATGTCTGACTCTTTGCAACCCCATGGACTGCAGCACAGCAGGGCCCCCTGTACATCACCAACTCCTGGAGCCTCAATCTCATGTCCATCACGTCAGTGATGCCATCCAACCATCTCATCCTCTATCATCCCCTTCTCCTCATGCCTTCAACCTTTCCCAGGATCAGGGTCTTTTCCAGTGAGTCACTTCTTCGCATCAGTTGGCCAAAGTATTGGAATTTCAGCTTCAGCATCAGCCCTTCCAACAAATATTCAGGACTGGGTTCCTTTAGGATGGACTGGTTGGATCTCCTTGCAGGGACTCTCAAGAGTCTTCTCCAACACCACAGTTGAAAAGCAGCATTCTTTGGGACTCAGCTTTCTTTATAGTCCAACTCTCATCTGTACATGATCCGTACCGTATCTTTGACTAGACAGACCTTTTTTGGCATCGTAGTGTCTCTGCTTTATAATACAGTGTCTAGGTTGGTCATAACTTTTCTTCCAAGGAATAAGCATCTTTGAATTTCATGGCTGCAGTCACCATCTGAAGTGATTTTGGAGCCCCCAAAATTAAGTCTGTCCTTGTTTCTGCATCTATTTGCCATAAAGTGATGGACCAGATGCCATGATCTTAGCTTTCTGAATGTTGAGTTTTAAGCCAGGTTTTCACTCTCCTCTTTTGCTTTCATCAAGAAGCTCTTTAGTCCTTTTCTGCTTTCTGACATAAGGGTGGTGTCATCTGCATATCTGAGGTTATTGATATTTCTCCCAGCAATCTTGATTCCAGTTTGTGCTTCATCCAGGCCATCATTTCTCATGAGGTACTCTGCATTTAAGATAAATAAGCAGGGTTATAATATACAGTCTCAGCTTACTCGTTTCCTGATTTTGAACCAGTCTGTTGTTCCATGACCAGTTCTAACTGTTGCTTCCTGACCTGCAAATAGGTTTCTCAAGAGGCAGTTCAGGTAGTCTGGTATTCCCATCTCTTTCAGAATTTTCCACAGTTTATTGTGATCCACACAGTCAAAGATTTTGGCATAGTCAATAAAGCAGAAGTAGATGTTTTTCTGGAACTCTTTTGCATTTTTGATGACTCAACGCAGTTTGTCAATTTCATTTCTGGTCCCTCTGCCTTTTTAAAATCCAGTTTGAACATCTCGATGTTCATGGATCACAAACTGCTGAAGTCTGGCTTGGAAAATTTTGAGCACTGCTTTGCTAGTGTGTGAAATGAGTACAATTGTGTGATAGTTTAAATGTTCTTTCTTTGGGATTGGAATGAAAACTGAGCTTTTCCAGTACTATGGCCACTGCTGAGTTTTCCAAATTTGTTGGCATATTGAGTGCAGCACTTTCACAGCATGATCTTTTAGAATTTGAAATAGCTTATCTGGAATTCCATTGCCTCCACTAACTTTGTTCATAGTGATACTTCCTAAGGCTCACTTAACATCACATTCCAGGATGTCTGATTTTAGATGAGTGATAAGCTTCATGGTTATCTATGTCATGAATATCTTTTTTGTACAGTTCTTCTGTGTATTTTTGCCACCTCTTCTTTATATCTTCTGCTTCTGTTAGGTCCATACCATTTCTGTCCTTTTTTGTTCACATCTTTGCATGAAATGTTCCCTTGGTACCTCCAGTTTTCTTGAAGACATCTCTAGTCTTTCTCATTCTATTGTTTTCCTCTATTTCTTTGCATTGTACTCTGAGGAAGGCTTTCTTATCTCCACTTCCTATTCTTTGGAACGCTGCATTCAAATCCGTATATCTTTTCTTTTCTCCTTTACCTTTCTCTTCTCTTCTTTTCATGGCTATTAGTAAGCCCTCCTCAGACAACAATTTTGCCTTTTTGCATTTCTTTTTCTTGGGGATTGTCTTGATCACTGCTTCCTTTACAATGTCAGGAACCTCTGTCCATATTTCATCAGGCACTCTGTCAATCAGATCTAATCCCTTTAATCTATTTGTCACTTGCATTCTACAATCTTAAGGGAATTGATTTAGGTCATACCTGAATGGTCTTTTCATACTGAAAATAGCTGACTTCTTTGAAAAGACCCTGATGCTGGGAAAGATTGGAGGCAGGAGGAGAAGAGGATGACAGAGGATGAGATGGTTGGATGGCATCACTGACTCAATGGGCATGATTTTGAGTAAACTTCAGGAGTTGGTGATAGACAGGGAGGCCTGGCATGCTGCATGCAGTTCATGGGGTTGCAAAGAGTTGGACACGACTGAGCAACTGAACAGAACTGAACTGAACTGAGTGTTCTAAGTCATTTTCCCTACTTTCTTCAATTTATGTCTGAATTTTACAATAAATTGTTCATGATCTGAGCCACAGTTAGCTTTTTTTCAGATATAATTTTCAATTCTGATCAGTTCTGAAAAGATCTGGCAAGAGGAAGTGAATTGATATATATGTGTGTTCTATTCTTCAGACAAGAATACTGGAGTGGGTTGCCAGTGCCCTCCCCAGAGGATCCTCCCAACCCAGGGATCACACCCACGTCTCCAAGTTGATTCTATACCCTCTGAGCCATCAGGGAAACCAAAGAATACTGGAGAGGGTAGCCTATCCCTTCTCTAGGGGATCTTCCTGACCCAGGAATCGAACCAGGGTCTCCTGCATTGCAGGTGAATTCTTTACCATGGAAGCTCTTTACTGAGCTACCATTGAAGTCCAGTGACTCAAGAAAAGCATCATTGAAACAATTGTGCACTATCACCAAGTGGGATTTATTCCAATAATGTAATTACACTTCAATATTCAAATATCATTAATGTAATTCAGCATATTACAAAATAATATAGAAAAAGGCCTATAGTCATGTCAATAGGAGACAAAATAATTCATCAAGTCAATATTTCCATGATACAAAATCTCAAAAATCCAGAAATTAAAGCTAACTATACCTCATAATAGCAGAAAGTTAAGAGGATCAAAAGAGCTTCTTGTTAAAATTCAACATTCATAAAACTAAGATCATGGGTTGCTTCATGACAAATAGGAGAAAAAGAGGAAACAGTGACAGATTTGTTTTCTTGGGCTCCAGAATCACTGTGGATGCTGACTCCAGATGCAAAATTAGAAAGCACCTGCTCCTTGGAAGAAAAGTTATGACAAGAGACAGCCTATTAAAAAGCAGAGATAGCATTTTGCCAATAAGAGTCTGTATAATCAAAGTTATTGCTTTTCCAGTAGTCATGTATGGATATGAAAGTTGGACCATAAAGAAGGCTGAGTGCTGAAAAACTGATGTTTTTGGACTATGGTGGTAGAAAAGACTGNTAAAAAGCAGAGATAGCATTTTGCCAATAAGAGTCTGTATAATCAAAGTTATTGCTTTTCCAGTAGTCATGTATGGATATGAAAGTTGGACCATAAAGAAGGCTGAGTGCTGAAAAACTGATGTTTTTGGACTATGGTGGTAGAAAAGACTGTTGACAGTCCCTTGGGCATCAAGAGGATCAAGCTAGTCAATCCTAAAGGAAATCAGTCCTGAATATTCATTAGCAGGACTGATGCTGAAGCTTAAACTCCAAAACTTTGGCTACCTGATTTGAACAGCTGACTGATTGCAAAAGACCCTGATGCTAGGAAAGATTGAAGGAAGGAGGAGTAGAGGACAACAGCTGATGAGATGGCTGCATAGCATCACCAATTCAATGAACATGAGTTTGAGAAAACTGTGGAAGATAGTGACATGCTGAAATCCATGGGGCTGCAAAGAGTTGGACATGACCTAGTAACTGAACAACAACAACAACAGATGAATACAGATAAAACTGTAGTAAAATATTAGAGACTGACATCCAATGCTATATAAAAACAATTGTACACTATGACCCAGAGGAATTTATTCCAACATGCAATATCACTTCAGCATCCAAATATCATTAATGTTATTGTTCTGCCTACTCAATGGACATGAATTTGAACAAACTCCAGGAGATAGTGAAGGAATAAGGAAGACTGGCGTGCTGCAGCCCATGGTGTCACAAAGTGTTGGACACACCTAAGCGACTAAATAACTACCTGATAAAAGGCATCTACCGGAGAGGCAATGGCACCCCACTCCAGTACTCTTGCCTGGAAAATCCCATGGATGGAGGAGCCTGGTGGGCTACCGTCTATGAGATGTGTATAAGAGACAGCTTTAGGATGGACTGGTTGGATCTCCTTGCTGTCCAAGGGACTCTCAAGAGTCTNGCACCCCACTCCAGTACTCTTGCCTGGAAAATCCCATGGATGGAGGAGCCTGGTGGGCTACCGTCTATGGGGTCACACAGAGTCAGACACAACTAAAGTGACTTAGCAGCAGCAGCAGCAAAAGGCATCTACAACAATGAAAAAAAAAAAAAAGCAACTATCAAAAACATTATGTGTCCTATTAAAAATTTGTCACTTTCCTCTTAAGGTTGAGAACAAAGTAAAGATGCCCATTCTCAGATTTCTATTCAATTTCATACTGATTACCCTAATCATTAAAGAGACATGTAGATAACATGATTGTCTACATAGAAAATCTTGATAGACTTATCAGACAACTACTAAACTATTAGATGATCCTGATAAACTTGTAGGACACAAATTTAGGATATAATAAGCAAGTGTTACTTACAAGTATTCAGTAAATGATGCCCTCAATAGAATTTTTTTCTTATAAACAGAAAATTAACTTCCAAGACTGCCTCAATGTGTTGAAGGAATGAGATGAAAGTAGATATGTAATGGCTTTCTATAATTATAAAAAAGTACTTAAATGAACAGTATCATTTGTCAATAATTTCCAAATAGCATTCAGTTACTAGAAACCATACTTGAAGGCCCTCAAATGTGATCAAATTATTTAACAACCCTAAAAAGGTGAATTTTACAGGCAGGACAAAAGTATAACATGAGATTAAAAAACATTTTACAATAGTTCCAAAAGTAATTCAATACTTAGGGGTAAATAATATCTAAGATGTCTTCATTAAAACCATTTGAAACTGCTGAGAGACACAAAAGAAGACCTAAATAAATGAGATTTGTTGAGCTTATGATATGGAGGGCTTAATATTTTTGAAATTTCATTTAATCACAAATTGATCTATAAATTCTAAAAACTTCCAATAATAATTCAAGCAAGACTCTTTTAGAAATTATTGTTTATTATAAAATCAATAAAGAAATACTCATGATACATAAAAGCCAAAATTTTTAAAGAAATGAAGAAAGTTGCAGTGCACAGAGAATTCAAGTTTTGCCTTTTGGAAATTTCTGAAAATTTTTTTCTGAATATGCAGATGTAGAAACCATAGATATGGAGAGCTGATGTATATATATAGGGAGATTATTAATATGATTCTGTCTCACAAAGTGTGTACAATCTAGTTTAGAAAGATAATACATGAACCAAAGTAAAGCATTAAATTAAATAAGATGTAATGAAAATTTGAAACCACATGTATTTTCTGTTTCCTTTTTCTTCCTTCCTTCTTTCCTTCCCTCTTTCCTTCCTTTGTTTCTTCTCCCTTTTTTTAAATCAGTTTTTAAGGTTGGAAGTAAATTTCTTCCATTCATTCATCTGGCTAGCACTGAATTTAATTTTAGTGCTAAAATCAATTGGTATTTTCCTGCAACTTTCTTCATTTCTATGCATAGTATTTACATTATATTTGGTGTTATAAGCCATGAAGAAGGAAATGGCAATCCACTCCAGGACTATTGCCTGGAAAATCCCATGGATAGAAGAGCCTAGTAGGCTACAGTCCATGGGGTCGCAAAGAGTCAGACACAACTGAGCGACTTCACTTCACTTCACTTCAAGCCATGAAATTAAGAGATGTTTGCTCCTTGGAAAAAAAGCTATGACCAACCTAGACAGCATATTAAAAAGCAGAGACATTACTTTGCAAACAAAGGTCATCTAGTCAAGGCTATGGTTTTTCCAGTAGTCATGTATGGATGTGAGAGTTGGACTGTAAAGAAAGCTAAGCGCCGAAGACTTGATGCTTTTGAACTGTAGTGTTGGAGAAGACTCTTGAGAGTCCCTTGGACTGCAAGGAGATCCAACCAGTCCATTCTAAGGAAATCAGTCCTGAATATTCATTGGAAGGACTGATGCTGAAGCTGAAACTTCGCATGGCCACCTCATGAGAAAAGCTGACTCATTGGAAAAGACTCTGATGCTGAGAGGGATTGGGGGCAGGAGGAGAAGGGGACGACAGAGGATAAGATGGTTGGATGGTATCACTGACTGGATGGACATGAGTTTGAGTAAACTTCAGGAGTTGGTGATTGTACAGGGGGGCCTAGTGCGCTACAGTCCATAGGGTCGCAAAGAGTCGGAAATGACTGAGTGATTGAACTGAACTAAGGTGTCATAAGTAATCCAGAGATAATTTAAAATATATGGGAGAGTGTGTATAGGTTATATGCAAATATTATACCATTTTATGTAAGAGAATGGAGAATTCATCAATTTTGGTATGGAAAGAGATCTGGAACCAATCCACCTTGGGTTTATATCCAAGGGCTGATTGTACTTTGACATTCAGAAAACCTATAAACTATCAAGTTGAAAGTGCACTAAATTACTGTTATATAGCTGTATGAAGTAAAGAGACTTATGAAAGAAGCTGTTTTGAAGTTATTTAGACTTGGATTTTAATTCAGGCCAGCCATTAACATAACTGGTTCTCCTTGGACAAGTTTGCAACTCTTAATTTTCTCACAAAAAATAGCTAGAAAAATGCCTGCCTTATTGATCTATTGTAAAGATTCAATGGATTATATAAGCAAATTATTTTGCATAGTAATGGACATACACTACTTGCTCATTATAGGTAAGTTCTCTGATTTCCTCTTTCTAACATCTCCAAGTTTTATATAGTGAAAACCATGTTATAAAAAATGTTTGGACTTTTCTGTACACTACTGCTTCTGCATAGGAATTTGAAAAGCTAGAAGTAGATTTCTTTGGAAGGAATGATGCTAAAGCTGAAACTCCAGTACTTTGGCCACCTCATGCAAAGAGTTGACTCACTGGAAAAGACTCTGATGCTGGGAGGGATTGGGGGCAGGAGGAGAAGGGGACGACCGAGGATGAGACGGCTGGATGGCATCACGGACTCGATGGACGTGAGTCTGAATGAACTTCGAGAGATGGTGATGGACAGGGAGGCCTGGCGAGCTGCGATTCATGGGGTCGCAAAGAGTCGGACACGACTGAGCGACTGAACTGAAGGGGATCCTGAATACACACAGTCATTTCTTTTCTATGCAGTCACTGGTAGTTCTTAGACTCAAGCTCTGTAAATTGCTGCCTTTGAACTCCTCATGGACAGATTTGATTTAGGAGAAAACCCAGGAGAGAATAAAAAAGAAACACAATCAAAAAGTTTTCTCTCAAGGGAAAAGAAAGTGGACACCCTAGGAATCTGTAGCTATCACTCGAAATCCTGAGAAAGATAAATGACTTTTAGGAAACAGATGGTTGCAATCAAATAAATGATCATGTCTTTACACTGAGGCAAATACCATATCACTGGAGATAAGACAAAATATAAGCTTAGTGAGCTGGGAATCAACCAAAGACTCACAGAGAATATATTAACAAACAACTTTTTCCAATAAAGAGGATTCACTTTGAACTTAACTACTGCTTTTACGTTTTTACTATATATAATATTGTCAAGATTTTTCCTTAAAATGAAGACATGTGATACTAGATATGTTGGACAAGGTACAGTGTAGTTACTGCTTTTAAGAATTTCTTCTTGTTTTTAACTTTTTTCCCCCATGTGTAAATGCTTCATATATTTTATGGTTGCAGCCCATTTGATTTTTTTCTTGAAACATTGTTAGAAATATATATATGTATATATACATTTAAAATATAATAAGCACTTTTTTTCTGAATTTATATAGTAAGTTTAGTAAATTTGAATTGATATATCAGGTATTTTCTAATGTTTATTTTTATTTATTTATTTTATTTGGCTGTGCCAGGTCTTAGTTGCTGCATGTGGAATCTTCGATTTTCATTGTGGCATATGGGATCTTTAGTTGCAGTATGCAGGCTCTTAGTTGAGGCACATGGGATCTGGTTCCCTGACCAGAGATCAAACCCAAGCCCCCTGCATTAGAAGTGCAGAGCCTTAGTCACTGGACCATCAAGGAAGTCCAGATATATCATATAATTGAATATTTTTAAATGCTTATTAAGAGATTATGAGGTGTCTTAGTCCATGAAGCCTGATGTAACAAAATATCATAGACTGGTTGGCTTATAAACAATAGAAATTTATTTATCACAGTTCTGAAAGCTAGAAGTAGAAGATTAGGGTGCCAGCATGGTTGCACTCTGATAAATACAACTTCTAAGTTATAAATTGCTGACTTACTGCCGTGTCTTCACATGATGGTAGGGGCTAGGGAGCTAGCTCTGTCTGTGAAGTTTCTTTTACAAGGCCACTAATGTCATTTATGAGGGCTCCAACCTCGTGACTAAGCATCTCCCAAAGGTCTTATCTCCTTAATAGTTTCACACTGCATGATAGGATCTCAACATATACTTTTTGGGGAACACAAATATTTAGACCATAGCACTAGCCTACGTTCTAAGGTTAATACACACACACACACACACATATAAATACACACACACACAAGATACTATCTGTTTAAAGAAGGAATTATTTTACTCTATCAGAACACAGAGTAGAGACTTTTAAACCAGTTGTATTAATACCAAGGTCTTTATAAGGGATTAGGTAATGCTATTAGGAAATCTTATCTAAATTGAATTTTAAGCTAAGTAAAAACCAAGTTTCACATGGAGAAGTGGGTAGGATGAGGCTACTCAAAATGTAAAGAACAAAGAATCAAATGTATGAATTATCAGAAACCAAAATGAACCCTTGAAAAATGTACTAATTGATGCAAAAAAAAAAAAAAAAACCTCTCTATTTTGTATGATAGAGAAAGAAATATACTAGAAATGTGGCCATATTAAGAGAAGAGCAAAAGAGTTAGAGACTAGATAATGATGTCATGAAATGTAAGGATTTTATTCCAAAGAATTAAACTACCAAAATATTTTAAGCAGAGTGTTACCTTGTATGCTGCTGGTGCTAAGTCGCTTCAGTCGTGTCCAACTCTGTGTGACCCCATAGACGGCAGCCCACCAGGCTCCCCTGTCCCTGGGATTCTCCAGGCAAGAACACTGGAGTGGGTTGCCATTTCCTTCTCCAATGCGTGAAAGTGAAGTCGCTCAGTTGTGTCTGACCCTCAGTGATCCCATGGACTGCAGCCTACCAGGCTCCTCTGCCCATAGGATTTTCCAGGCAAGAGTACTGGAGTGGGTTGCCATTGCCTTCTCGTACCTTGCTATAATTTACTTCAAAAGATTCTGTTCTGACTGTACTGTTGAAATTTATTTCAGAAACTTCAAGAGTCATGGATATAATCTTAGAAAGTTTCCATTCATTTATCTGTAATAAAGCTTAGAGCTATGTTTTGGCTCCATCTTGATCCAGTGTGGCATTCAAAGATGTTTTAAAATGGCATACAAAAATAATTACTAAGCAATTACTAATCTTTCTAATAGTTTCTGAAAACATGCCAACAGGTTGAATGACAGAATCAAATTTATAGCAGAGAACATAAATCTCTTCTCTTTCTCTCCCTCAGTATCTTAACTGTTTCTCCATTTTTCTTTCAACTACAGACCCAAGCTTCTGAAACATGGTTCCTAAACTCTCTCTAGACAAGTGCCTTAGACCTTTCCTCTCTTTTTAAATCTTATCTCTTAAAATAACTACCTTCTAGCCACTTCTATTAATAATATAATTTTNCATTATCCTCAATGGTGAAAAATTGAAAGCATTTCCCCTAAAGTCAGGAACAAGACAAGGATGTCCACTTTCACCGCTACTATTCAACATAGTTCTGGAAGTTTTGGCCACAGCAATCAGAGCAGAAAAAGAAATAAAAGGAATCCAAATTGGAAAAGAAGAAGTAAAACTCTCACTCTTTGCAGATGACATGATCCTCTACATAGAAAACCCTAAAGACTCCACCAGAAAATAATACAATTTAAGTTAGACTTTAAGGCCCAGGGAACTTCTGGCTCTAACTTGATCCATTTTCTTGATCTGTAAAATAAAATCTAAGGTTAGATTTGGTAAAACAGGATTAATTCTTTTATGCATTCATTCCACAAAAATCACTAGGCACAGCTCCATGCTGGATGCTGCTAAAATCCAATAACACCATTGTAATCCAGAAAAAGATGATGGTTGTAAAATTAAAGTATGAATTCAAGAAGCAAACATCTTGTTTATCCATTCATCTACTAATGTACATTTAGGTTGCTTCCATATCTTGATTATTGTGATTAATGCCACAATGAACATAGAGATGCATATATCTTTTTGAATTAGTATTTTTGTTTTCTTTGAGTAAATATTCAGAAGTGGAGATACTAGATTATATGGTAGTTCTATTTTTAATTTTGAAGTAGCTCCATTATATTTTCCACAGTGGCTACACCAGTTTACATTCCAACCAGCTGTGCATGAGGAATCCCTTTTCTTTCCATCCTTGCAAAGTGAAAGTGAAGTCGCTCAGTCGTGTCCGACTCTTTACGACCCATGGACTGTAGCCCACCAAGCTTCTCCATCCATGGGATTCTCCAGGCAAGAATACTGGAGTGGGTTGCCATTTCCTTCTCCAGGAGATCTTCCCAACCCAGAGATCAAATCCAGGTCTCCCACATTGCAGGCAGACGCTTTAACATCTGCACCACCAGGGAAGCCCTTAAATACAAGAATCCAAGTACTAACATCAAAGATTTCAAGGGAGGAAAGGAAGCCAGGTTGAAAGAAGAAGGGGAAGGAGGTGGGAGAAGGGAGGTGAAAAGGGTGCCCTTACAGATGTCTCCTGCCACCTACAGATACCCAGGCATTATGGGACTTTTCTCTGGGCCTCCAGAGAAGGGAGGACTGGAACTCTACCCTACAAAAAATGAGACCAGACCAGAACCAGAACCAGAATTCGAGTTCTCTGCCAAGAGAGGTGAACAGTCTCCAATCCTCAGCTCAGGCTGAGGGCCCTTCGACCAGATTCCTGTGTCCAGGATCGAGGGACTAGAAAAACAGGAAAGGATAGAAAGGGTTAAGGAGAAGAAAGAGAGAGGGAAGGAGAGAGAGGTCAATAAAGTCTCTTGTTCCTTACCAGTCAGGTCACTCTGGCCAGTTGTCCCCATCAGGAGGAGACCAGGGACCAAAGGGTCCCAGTTGTGGCTGCTGGGTCTGGTCCATTGGCAGGCAAGCTAGCCCCTGAGTACCCCTAGTGGTCAGGATGTCAGTCTCAGTGAAGAAAAGTCCCCCCCAGAGTGGCCATTTGTTGCAGGAAGAGGGACCCCTTCCAGGGCCCAAAACTGGCTCTTGTCTAACACTCAAAATGAATTGTCCAAGGAGACACATGTGCTGACAAAGCAAGAGATTTTATTGGGAAAGGGCACCCTGGTGGACAGAAGTAGGGTAAGGGAACCCAGGAGAACTGCTCTATTCTTATCTTTCTGATGATAACAATTCTGATAAGTGTAAGGTGGTATCTCTTTGTGCTTTTGACTTGCATTTCCTTGATAATTAGCGATGTTAAGCATCTTTTGATGTGTCTATTAGCTATCTGTATGTCCTCTTTGGAAAAATGGTTGTTCAAGTTTTCTGCCTATTTTGTATTTTATTTTTTAATTAATTTTTTTGGAATATAATTGATATACAATGTTGTGTTCATTTCTGCTATACATCAAGGTGGACCAGTTATACATATACAAATGCCCACTCTTTCCCTCTGCCCATTTTCAATTGGATTGCTTGTTATTATTGATAATGAGTAGTATGATTTCTTTATATATTTTAAATAACAATCCATTATCAAATGTTTCACTCACAAATACTTTCCCCCATTTAAAAGGTTGCTTTTTCTTTTAATGACAGTTTCCTTCACTGTGCAAAAGCTTTTTATTTTGAGGTAGTCCTATTTGTTTACTTTTGTTATTGTTGTTCTTGCCTGAGGAGACAGATCCAAAACAATATTGCTAAGACTATGTTAAAGAGCATATTGTCTATTTTTTCTAGGTGTTCTATGGCTTCAGGTATTACATTCATTTTTTGAATCTGTTTTGAGTTTATTTTTGTATATGGTATAAGAAAATGATTGTTTCATTCTTTTGCATGTGGCTGTCCATTTTTCTCAACACCAGTTATTGAGGTGACTGTATTTTCCCTATTGTATATCCTTTCTTCCTTTTTTGAAGATTAATGACCATATGTTCATGGATTGATTTGTTTCATTCATCTCTGTGTCTGTTTTTATGCCAGTACCATACTGTTTTGATTACTATGGCCTTGACGTATAGTTTAAAATCAGGGAGTATGATACCTCCAGCTTTGTTCTTTCTCATGATTGCTTTGGTTATTTGGGATATTTGTGATTCCACACAAATTTTAAGATTATTTGTTCTAATTCTGTGAAAAATGCCATGCGTATTTTGATAGGGATTTTATTAAATCTCCAGATTGCCTCAGGTAAGATGGATATTTTAACAACATTAATTTTTCCAATTAATGATTATGGTATATCTTTCCATTTATGTTTCATCTGAAATTCTTTTCCTCACTGTCTTAATAATTTTTACCATTAAAGTCTTTTACCTCCCTAGAAAAATTTATTCCCAACTATTTTATAACCTTTGATGTAATTATAAATGAAATTATTTTCTTAATTTATTTTTCTGATAGTTGTTAGTAGAAATGCTGCAGATTATGTATTTTAATTTTGTAAGCTGCAACTTTACTGAATTCATTGCATTAGTTCTAATAGTTTTTTTTTTTAAGTGTTCATAGGGTTTTTATGTATAGTATCATATCATCTGCAAACAGTAATAGTTTTACTTTTTTCCTTTCCAATTTGGCTGCTTTCTCTTTTTTCTTCTCTGATTGCTGTGACTGAGATTTCCAATACCATGTTGAATAAAAGTGGTGAGAGTGGATATCTTTGTCATGTATCATCATAAACTTATCTATGAGAACTGCCTTTGCTGTGTCTTATAAATTTTGGAGTATTGTGTTCCCATTTTCATGTATTTCCAGGTATCTTTTTTTTTTTCTCTTTGATTTCTTCAATAAATACCCCATTGTTTGTTTAATAGCATATGTTTTGACTCCAAGTGTTTTTGTTTTTTCTATTTTTTTTCTGATAGTTGATATCCAATTTTGTACCATTATGGTGAAAAAAAATAATATAATTTCAGTCTTCTTAAATTTGTTAAGATATGTTTTGTGACCTAACATGTGATCCATCCTGGAGAATGTTCCATGTGCACCTAAAAAGAATGTGTATTTTGCTAATTTGAGGAAGAATTTCTAGGATACATTTATTTAGTGTACCAATCTGTTGTGTCCTTTAAGGCTAAAGTTTCCTCAGTGACTTTCTTTCAGGATGCTTTATCTATTCATGTAAATGGAGTGTTAAAGTCCTCTATACCATCATTGTGGGGCTCAGCAGTGCTGTCCCCCCATTGCCAGAGTCAGGTGTTCCTGGAATGTCTTCTGTGCGAAGTGTGCATGTCCTCCTGTTGAGGCTGGGCTGGGCTGTGCTTGCTCTGGACACACTAGTGCACAGGGCTGGCCCCTGGTGCAATTGGCTGTAAGTCCTGGTTTTAACAGTTGTGAGCACTTTATTGTATGGGGCCAGATCCCACGGAGGAGTCAATTTGTGTGCATGTTGGGGGGGACTGCTGGTGCTGATCAAGGGCACTCATTGCAACTGTCAGAACAGAGGAGCAACTCTAAAGGATCTCTGACTGTGTCACTTCTGCAGGTGAAACTGGGACAAGATGAGAAAACAGATTAGATGAATAGAGTCAGAAATGGCACCTGCCATCACTGGTAGAAAATGAGCCACAAACAAAAATAACAATAACAAAAATGTACTACCTATCAGTTTCTCCATAATCAGAGAAACTCTTACAAATTCTGAAAATTAGTCTATGAATCTCCTTCATGTATGACCCAGGCTCCTTTTAGACATCTGCCTCTGTTCTAGGACTCATGGAGAGTGAATTTTGTGTGCACTCTAAAGGTGAATTCTCAGTTTTCTACAGTTCTCTAGCTCTCTTGAACATAAACAATTCTGTTTTTTTAAGGTCAGATACTATGTCATTTTCCTGGTACAGGTATGCCTGGCTGAGGAGCCTAATTTGGAGTTTGGAGCCCTTCATCCTCAAGGGAACCCTCCAAGGCTATGATATCCCTCCTGCCTACGTATCACAAGACTGGTGGTGTGAGTCCCAGCCAGACTGCATCTCTGCTCCTCTTACTTGTCTCAATGCAGCTTTTCCTTTTTACCTTTAGTTTTGGAAAACCTTTTCTGTTAGTCTTCAGATCCTTCTCAGAGATAGATTCTAAGTAATTACAATTTTGGTGTCTCTAAGGGAGGAGATGGGTCCAGGATCTCTCTACTATACCATTTTATCCCATTTCCACATACACTCTATTCTTCTTGTTTCTTTTATATTAAGCCAGTATCAAATAAACCAAAGACATATGGGCCCCTTGCTGTCCATTGTATTATAAGAAAGTGCATAGAAATCTAATATGGATAGACATAAGATATAGTGAAAGTGATCTTAGCCCTGAGCTATTAATGGAAGTGCCCCCCATGGCTTAGTCAGGGAGAGAGATCCAGTGGTAAGATGGTGTGTCTAATCCTTGGCTCTAACCCTATTCTGTCAGCTCATAGTTGAAGGAGAATAACTTCCATTGCAGTAAAAAAAGGTTTGTGATGTACCTTTATAGTAGCAGTTGTAGGTAAGCCAATAGTATTGTTCCCCCTCAGTGCTTATGGTTGGAGAGGAGGGTCCTTTCATATGTATTATAGTTGACCAAGATTAATTTCTTAATCAGTAAGCTGTAGGTGATGTTCATTGAGATTTGCAAGAGATAGCTTCCTTTCTGGAAATCCAGCTTTCAGGAGATCATTATTCAATACATTAACCTTTACATCTCTCCCATATATTGTCACTCTTCTACTCAACAATTTCCTTTGGCTACTTACCTAAGTCAGAATACAATTCAAAATTCTTACCATGACAATTAAAATCTGAGATAATTCAGCCCCATTACTTATTTCCCTCATTTTATTTTCTATCATTTTCCCTTTATCACTTCACTGTGACCACATTGGTCTCCCCTCTCTTCTACATACATGACTTTGCATGGGCATTTTCAGTTTCATTACACTTCTCTTTATCATCACAAATTTGGAGATTATTGTTTTCCAAAATTGTGGCATACCCTTTTAAATTTTGTCATTCTAGTGTGTATGTAGTGGTATTTCATTGTCTTTTAATCATAATATCCCCATAACTAATAATGTTAAGGATATTTTCAAATACTACCTGAATATTTTAATTTTCAACTGTCACACAAATATTTTATCAATTTAAAAACTGGTTTGTCCTATACTTGAACCTGTCTCTTATACACATCTAGATGTGTATAAGAGACAGATTGAATATTTTTAAATGCTTATTAAGAGATTATGAGGTGTCTTAGTCCATGAAGCCTGATGTAACAAAATATCATAGACTGGTTGGCTTATAAACAATAGAAATTTATTTATCACAGTTCTGAAAGCTAGAAGTAGAAGATTAGGGTGCCAGCATGGTTGCACTCTGATAAATACAACTTCTAAGTTATAAATTGCTGACTTACTGCCGTGTCTTCACATGATGGTAGGGGCTAGGGAGCTAGCTCTGTCTGTGAAGTTTCTTTTACAAGGCCACTAATGTCATTTATGAGGGCTCCAACCTCGTGACTAAGCATCTCCCAAAGGTCTTATCTCCTTAATAGTTTCACACTGCATGATAGGATCTCAACATATACTTTTTGGGGAACACAAATATTTAGAC
>SJYX01010319.1:291503-342652 GCA_006410675.1 Oreotragus oreotragus
TCCATATACTCTGCATTCTGGATTGCGGTGGCCAGTGCAGCAGGTAGGGATCGAAAGTGGTCAATGCACAGTTTGGGAAAAAGAAATTAAAGACAGAATTAAAGTTTTAAAGATGGAACCAGGTGACTCAAGACCTCTTGGATCAAGAACGCTGTTCCTCGGGGTCACATCACTTTTATTTAGTGTCTTGGCAAGCAGAAAGTATCTGTTGTGCTACGGTGAAGTCAGCCTCCTGTGTCCCTGGTCACGTCTCTCAGTCTATTGATTACTTTAAACCATCCTTGTTATTTTCTTGAACAAGGGGTATCACCTGGCTGGAGGCTATAGACCTGCATATGCCTTGGTAAAACAACTTAGTGTGTGCGCAAGCAATGTTCTGAACTTGCGCTGACCCAGTATCCCAAGGTCCACACTATGTTTTTCCTTAGCTTAGCAGGGCATGAACACCCCAACTAATCAACCTGATGTACTTCCATTTGGGTTACATTGTATTGCTATGTTTTGCTTTTATTCTTTTCCCATGGTGATTTTCTCATAGCTTAACCAGAACGACAGGTGGCTATTATATTAACCCCTGCATATCCCCTTTTCTGTTTTTGTAGCAGAAGATATGTTGATCACACAACTTCTTTCTTCATTAGTTTTCAGAGGGTTTTGTGGATGTACCTGAGGATTAAATAGAAGATTATAGTGAAACGCAAAACAGGGTTAGTGTTCCAATGAGACCACCTCTGATGTCTTTGATCGACTCGAGAGGACTCAGTGAGTTAAGGCCCTCTGCTATTCCTTGAAGTGTATCTGTACCTGGTAATAGTCCAAGAGAAGCATGATGCATGCCAATGATTTTTTGCTTGTAGCTTTTTAATATCTAGAGTAAGATTGTCAGCTGCAAGGCCCTGCAAGTGCCATCTAACTTTTTCCCAGGAGTGTTCAGATTGGTTATATTCCTGTGGGGTCACACAAAATGTAGTAATATTCCAGTCACAATTTAAATGTATTTGAAACTTAAGATTTTGTACTTCTTCTCCTAAGAGTAGCACTGCATTTTCTAAATCCACCAACCTGATGTTAATCTCCTCATCTATATGAATTCTGGATGACTGAGCTACTGCACTGAAGCAGAATTGGCATTTTATGCCACTCCTGCACAAAGGTGGTTGTTTGTACCATCTGATGGAGAGCTATTCCCACCACTGCTGTTGTGGTGATGATGGCAATAATGCCCATTATGGTAGCAATAAGGAGCCAAATGAAACACTTGGATCTTTTCAAAATAATATTTAGTACTGTAAGCAAAGTATGCATGTCAGGGGAGCGTTCCCAATGCCTAATTTGAGTTACTGGCAGCCAAACTCCCAAATGTCTTCAAAAAATCACATAGGAATGCTGCTGCTCTGCTATGTCGCTTCAGTTGTGTCTGACTCTGTGTGACCACCAAGCTCCCCCATCCCTGGGATTCTCCAGGCAAGAACACTGGAGTGGGTTGCCATTTCCTTCTCCAATGCATGAAAAAGATTAATTCAATGACTAGGGACAATATCAAAATTACTGTACACAGTCATATTTCAAGAACATTTTATATGGAGGTACGTAACTTTTTTCTTTTTTAAATGAATGACATGACATAAATAGAAAGAAATGCTCCAAAGACCACATCTAAAAATTAATTTGAAGTTTATAAATAAATATAAAATGTTTTATTTCTCTGAGTAAATAAATGTTATATGCCTAAATTATATTTTAGTTATAAAAAGACAGTTAAAGAAATTGAAAAAGAGAAAGGTGTATTCTTATTTCATCATACTAAGTTATTAAAATGTATCACCAGCTGATATAATTTTCACTTATCTAAAGTTGCAGAAAATACAGTCTCAATGTTAGTCAAAGATCTGAGTCAAATATATATAAATCATTTGCTAATATTAACTTTTTAAAAAGTATGTCAGGAAAAATAAACTGCAATCTAGGTTTAAGAAATGGATTTTTGCCAAAATAGCCTCTATTACCAAGTATCTTCAATTTTGCCTTATATTTGGTAGCATGATTGAACTAGTTTCTTTTGTCAACAAAGAAAACCTGAAACTTTCCCATTTACTAAACTATTATATTTTACAGAGAAAAAAGTTGTGTACTAGATTAGAACAGCCTCCTTCTTTACGATTTTTGTTAGATAATAACTTTAAATGGGATATAATTCACATATTGTAAAACTAACCTTCTAACTTGTACAGTTCAGTGGTTTTCAGCATTTCATGTAGTTATGCAATCATTTTCACTATCTGATTGCAGAACATTTTTATCACTCTGAAAAAGAAACCCCATACCCATTTGTAGTCCCTTCTCTCTTTTCCCTCCTCTCAGCCTCTGGCAACTTCTAATCTTTTTCTCTTTTGCTAGATTTACCTATATTGGGCATTTCATATAAATGGAATCATATAACCTTTTGTTTCTGTATTCTTTTCACTAAGCATAATATTTTTAAGATATATATGTTTTCATGTTGAGGTATATATCAGTGCTTCATTTCTTTTTACTACTGAATAATGTTGCATCATATGGATATAAACCATATTTCATTTCTCTGTGCTTCAGTTGATGGATATTTGAGTTGTTTCCACTTTTTTGTCTATTGTGAGTAATGCAGCTGTGATTATTCATGTATAGGTGTTCGTGTGGACACATGTTTTCACTTCTTTTAGGTATCTACCTACGAATGGAATTACTGGGTCTCCTGGTAGCTCTGTGTTTAACATTTTAATAAACTGCCAAACTTTTTTCCCCCCAGAGCAGCTGCACCATTGTATAGTTTGACCAGCAGTATAAGAGGGCTCCAATTTTTTCACATATTGTCAACACTTGTTACTGTCTTTGATTTTAGCAAACCTAGTGCATACGATGTAATATCTCAGTGGTGGTCTTTAGGAAGTAATGCTATTAATCACTTTTAAAGCTCTCCTGTGTTTTGCAATTACAGGTTTTGTTTGGTTATCCTGTGAACTAAATAAATCTCAAATGAGGGATAAAGTGTTCACATGTTTCACTTAGCACTAATTCATATATTTATTATATATTTTATATTTATTATAATCATTTGTGATTATATTTCATTTAGTGCTCCTCAGCCTTACTTAAGCAGTGAGAGCTTGAGCAGCTTGTTAACATGCAAATTCCTGAGCCTTGCCTCAGAAATTCTAATTCAATAGATGTGAGATGGTGTCTTAAGAATTTTCTTCTTAATAAGGACACAAAATCATTCTAGTACAGGTGGTCCAAGGGTCGCACTTTGATGGAAGAACTATATCAATACATAAATCTCTGTACCAGCTGCATTCTTTCAGCAT
Source organism: Oreotragus oreotragus (assembly GCA_006410675.1). NCBI lineage: Eukaryota > Metazoa > Chordata > Mammalia > Artiodactyla > Bovidae > Oreotragus > Oreotragus oreotragus. The sequence goes on from SJYX01010319.1 coordinate 294,845, forward strand.
GTGCCAGCATATATGATTCTTAATGTTTTATATATAATTGATCTGAATTATTTAGAAAATTTAAGTTATTTCTTGGCGATGCTTTACTTGTTTTGTAGTGGACAGTAGTCCTGATGAGGCTCTGGTACATCTTCTTGCTGGTTTGGAAAATGATGGATATCACAGGGGAAGAAATAGGATGCCATCACCATGTCGTTCCTTTGGAAACAGTAAAAATCCTCAAAATAGCGATGATGAAGAAAATGAACCACAGATTGAAAAAGAAGAAATGGAGCTTAGTTTGGTAATGTCTCAGAGATGGGACAGCAATATTGAAGAACATTGTGCCAAAAAGAGGTAACTTTTTAGTTATTTCAGTTCCTTTAATTAATAACTTTCTGTCATTTTCAGTGTTCTTTAATCAGAAATCCTTACTGTTATTCATAATAAAAAGCACCTTATAAACTAAATTGACTTAAATCTCTTTTAAATAGTGCCTTGTTTCTAACGTGGAATAAACTTCATATTCCAAGTGAAATGAAATTTTGGTACATTTAAAAAGATTAAACCTAACTTTTTCCCCATTATTATTGAGGTATATAAGACATACATCACTGTATGAGTTTTTGATGTACAGCATAAAGATTTGATTTATGTATATTGTGAAATGATTACCACAGTAGTTTTAGTTATCATCTCGTAGATACAATAAAAAGAAATAGGGGATATGCGTATGGAATGCAGAAGAACGGCACTGATGAACCTATTTGTAGGGAAGCAGTGGAGATGCAGACATAGAGAACGGACTTACGGACACAGTGGAGGAAGGAGAGAGTGGGAGGAATTGAGAGAATAACATGGAAATCTATACATTGCCATATGTAAAATAGATAGCAAGTGGGAATTTGCTGTGTGACACAGGGAGCTCAACCCAGTGCTCTGTGACAACCTAGAGGGGTGGGATGAGATAGGAGATGGGAGGGGGCTCAGAAATGAGGGGACATTTGTAGACCTGTGGGTGATTCATGTTGATGGATGGCAGAGGCCAACACAATATTGTAAAGCAATTATCCTCTAATACAAAGGAAACGAAACGAGAAATGGGGGACTATTTCCTTATAATTTGAACTGTTACAATTTACCCTCTTAACTTTCATATATGTCATACAGTAATGGTAACTATAGTCACTGTGTTGTACATTATATTGCCTAGTCTTATTTATCTTGTAACTGGAAGTTTGTGTCTTTTGACCACCTTGCTTAAATTCATGCTCTCCCCTTACACCTAACTTAGAAATCCTTTGTTTATATACACAATATCAATATGTGTGTCCTAGATGGGACAAAATAGAAGTGCCTCATCTCAGAGATTGAAAAAAGAAAGCCCACTTTCTGATATTTAGTTGTTAGTTGTACGGAGATGCAACGAATTTCTTTATATTAATTTTGTATCCAGCAGCTTTACCACATTCATTGATGAGCTCTAGTAGGTTTTGGTGGTGTCTCTAGGATTTTCTATATGTAGCATTACATCATCTGCACACACTGAGTTTTAATTCTTTTGCAATTTGAATTCCTTTTATTTTTCTTCTCTGATTGTTGTGGCTGAGACCTCCAAAACTATGTTGAATAAAAGTGGCAAGAGTGGGCATCCTTGTCTTGTTCCTGATCTTAGGGGAAATATTTTCAGTTTTTCATCATTGATATGATATTAGGTGTGGGTTTGTCATGAATGGCTTGTATTATGTTGAGGTATGTTCCCTCTGGACTACAACAAACTGGAAAATTCTGAAAGAGATAGGAATACCAGACCACCTGACCTGCCTCTTGAGAAATCCGTATGCAGGTCAGGAAGCCACAGTTAGAACTGGACATGGAACAACAGACNATAAAATTCATGGAATGAGAATAATTTCCATCCTAAATTTGATATTTTTTCAGACTTATGTCCAACTTTCATAATTCTGTTTGATCCGTACCTAATTCAAGCTGTGGCTCTGGTGGAGACATGCCACTGCCATGCCAGATAATGGAATATTCTGATTGTGCAGTAATGGTGTGATTGTATATAGACACATGCCTCTTAGCAATGTAACATAACCACAAGGAACTATCTTAGAAATGAGTCTTAGTAAATACAGACCATAATTAACAAAGCTAGTACTTAATATTCAGTGAAACATAATGGATACCATAGGCCTGACAACAGTTGGGTGGATTTTTCTTTTAGAGCTTCCCAGTATACTCTGAGATTTTTCTGTATGTCTGGTGAATGTATTTTTTACCTTGATGTGGGTATTCAGAATCCAAATGTCTCTAATTTCTCAAGGGATGAGACAGAGTGAAAAGAAAAATGTTTTAATTTTAATTTACATTTCAGATGTAAATCACTGAATTGTTTTAAACCATCAGTGACTTGAAGAGAAGAGCTTTTTTATATCGAAAAGCAAAGATTAGAACCCAGTATTATGTGAGACAAAAAGTCATGAAAATTGTAGTCATATCTAGCAGTCTGTTCAATCTCATGCAATTGATCCTTTTGTTTTGTGGTCCTTGTCTGATGACCGAGGACATCAGTAAAAACGATAGTCTCCAAGATGTTTGTGAATTTTTTTCCCAATGGCTGTATGACCTGTCTAGCAAAGTGGGTGCCCTGATCACTGGAGACTGTAGAAAATACATTTTTTTTTCTTTTTATTGTGAAATATTAACCCTATAGCCAGGAAAGGCTTTTTCCTATCAAATAAAAGTGAAGTTTGTTAGGGAGCCAGGAAAAGCCAAGCCACCGTCTAGGACCTCCCATAGCCCTGACTGTTTGGTTTATAGCCATTATTTTTCCATTTTAAATTTTCTGATGAGGGGTTAATTTTGTAGAAGCAGAGTGAACTTTGTCTATGTACATCATAGTCTCCATAGATCATTGAGAAATAATATTCATTTTTATCAAAGTAACAAAAGATTTTAAAAGCAAGTATGAATCACTTAAAGACAAAGAAATTTACGTAGTCTGTTATCAAAAGCCATATTCCAAGAAGACAGGAAGAGAAAACCAAATTCCAGATTGATTCCAGCTTATATTTATTTTGAAATAATAGTTATTTACTTAGTCAAAATAATGATAAAACTTAAAAGGTAGGGAGATCCAACCAGTCCATTCTTTTTTTTTTTTTTTTTTTTTTTTTAAAAAAATAAAGACATTCAGTTTTCATTTAAAAAAAAAGCCCACCATTTTTGTTTTTTGTTTAGAAAATATTTGATATATAAAATTTTTTTGTTATTTTTGGAAAGTTTGTTATTAAAGCAAGTATGAATCACTTAAAGACAAAGAAATTTACGTAGTCTGTTATCAAAAGCCATATTCCAAGAAGACAGGAAGAGAAAACCAAATTCCAGATTGATTCCAGCTTATATTTATTTTGAAATAATAGTTATTTACTTAGTCAAAATAATGATAAAACTTAAAAGGTAGGGAGATCCAACCAGTCCATTCTTTTTTTTTTTTTTTTTTTTTGTGAAAAAGATAGACATGTTTATTAGGAGCATGGTGTGTGTGGAAGAACACATGGGCAGGCAGACTTGGAGTCAGTTATCCACCATAAGGTAGCTTAGATTGCTTATACGGGGCCAATTTTCCGGATTGTTTCCGGTCGATCATTTCCATATTTGGTCCTGGTGTGCATGCTAGTCTCTCAGCTAAGAAGGATTCCAGTAGCATCTTCTCCCTCCTTTAGTCCTTCCCCTAGACTGAGGGCCTTTTCTGAGCATATGTTGGGCTGGAAAATCCACAAGAATGCACCCAATCAGGACCCAATACTCCCACTGTTACACTATCTTGAAGCATCAGCAGGAGACCAGCTATAGCAGCTCAGCCTGGGGAAACTAGTTGCAGCTGTTCGGCCTATCTATCTCCTACCTCAGAACAATGTGGAGAGATGTAATTTGTATGACAACAACAGCACAAATAGAGAATATCAGTGAAAATATATATGATTACAACAACAAAAGGAGAAGGGAAATAAGAGCAAAGCTATATAAGAGCAAAGATTTTGTTTGCTATTGAAATTAGGTTGGTATCTACCCAAACCAATAACCCAATTAAAAAATGGGTAAAGGACTTGAATAAACATTTCTTTCAAGAAGATGTATAAATGGCCAATAAGCACATGAAGCAACGCTTAGCATTATTAGCCATTCAGTGAGATGGCTGGATGGCAACCAGTCCATTCTGAAGGAGATCAACCCTGGGATTTCTTTGGAAGGAATGATGCTAAAGCTGAAACTCCGTACTTTGGCCACCTCATGCAAAGAGTTTACTCATTGGAAAAGACTGTGATGCTGGGAGGGATTGGGGGCAGGAGAAGAAGGGGACGACTGAGGATGAGATAGCTGGATGGCATCACTGACTAGATGGACATGAGTCTGAGTGAACTCCGAGAGTTGGTGATGGACAGGGAGGCCTGGCGTGCTGCGATTTATGGGTTCGCAAAGTCGGACACGACTGAGCGGAACTGAACTGAACTGAAAAGGCAGATTGTCTTAAGAAACTTGTATCGTGTACAAAACTTTTTTTTTTGTTTGTCATAAATCCTTTTTTACATTTTCTGTAGTTATCACTTCATTTATCTATTTAGAGAATAGCTACCTGTACATTTAGATTTGTTTTTTCTTTTTTATTTTCTTCAGTTCTGTTCAGTTCAGTTCAGTCACTCAGTCAGTCATGTCCGATTCTCTGTGACCCTGTGAATCACAGCACGCCAGGCCTCCCTGACCATCATCAACTCCCAGAGTTCACTCAGACTCACGGCCATCGAGTTGGTGATGCCATTCAGCCATCTCAACCTCTGTCGTCCCCCTTTTCCTCCTGCCCCCAATCCCTCCCAGCATCAGAGACTTTTCCAAAGAGTCAACTCTTCACATGAGGTAACCAAAGTACTGGAGTTTCAGCTTTAGTAGTATTCCTTCCAAAGAACACCCAGGGCTGATCTCCTTTAGAATGGATTGGTTGGATCTCCTTGCAGTCCAAGGGACTCTCAAGAATCTTCTCTGATACCACAGTTCAAAAGCATCAATTCTTTTAATAGACTATAATTTCATTTTTATATGTTTTTTATTAAAAACATAAATCTTATTTTCCTTAAACAACCATGAACTGTCTTGTATATTAGCATTTTATAGATGGTTGAACATAAATCCAGTTTTAATTTTAAAAAATTTTGCTTTTTTTTTTTTTTACTAGAGAACATCTCAGGATGGCACCAAACATGCTGATTCATAGTCTAAAATCTCTTTAATTTTTCTGTAAGAGGAAGTCAATGTTCAGTAATTAATGTTTCAAAATCTTATTTTATTTTATTTGGAAATAACCTAGCTATTTAATAAACTTTTATCATTTAGTTTAGTACAACCTGAGAAATTTAAGTTACCCCAATTCTTAGAGATTATTTCAGAAAGACATTTCTAAAATATAATTATTTTCAATAGAGTTTATCTAAAAGTTTTCATCTCATTTATACATACCTATATATACCGCCCTTATGGCAGAAAGTGAAGATGAACTAAAAAGCCTCGAGTGAAAAAGTTGGCTTAAAGCTCAACATTCAGAAAACGAAGATCACGTCATCCTGTCCCATCACTTCATGGGAAATAAATGGGGAAACAGTGGAAACAGTGTCACACATTTTTTGGGGCTCCAAAATCACGGGGAAGGCAATGGCACCCCACCCCAGTACTCTTGCCTGGAAAATCCAATGGACAGAGTAGCCTGGTGGGCTGCAGTCCATGGGGTCGCTAACAGTCGGACACACTGAGCGACTTCACATTCACTTTTCTCTTTCACGCATTGGAGAAGGAAATGGCAACCCACTCCAGTGTTCTTGCCTGGAGAATCCCAGGGATGGGGGAGCCTGGTGGGCTGCCGTCTATGGGATCACACAGAGTCGGACACGACTGAAGTGACTTAGCAGTAGCAGCAAAATCACTGCAGATGGTGACTGCAGCCATGAAATTAAAAGATGCTTACTCCTTGGAAGGAAAGTTATGACCAACCTAGATAGCTATTGAAAAGCAGAGACGTCACTTTGCCAACAAAGGTCCATCTAGTCAAAGCTACAGTTTTTCCAGTGGTCATGTATGGATGTGAGAGTTGGACTGTGAAGAAGGCTGAGAACCAAAGAATTGACGCTTTTGAGCTGTGGTGTTGGAGAAGACTATTGAGTCCCTTGGACTGCGAGGAGATCCAACCAGTCCATTCTGAAGGAGATCAGCCCCGGGATTTCTTTGGAAGAAATGATGCTAAAGCTGAAACTCCAGTACTTTGGCCACCTCATGCGAAGAGTTTACTCACTGGAAAAGACCCTGATGCTGGAAGGGATTGGAGGCAGGAGAAGAAGGGGACGACCGAGGATGAGATGGCTGGATGGCATCACTGACTCAATGGATGTGAGTCTGAGTGAACTCCGGGATTTGGTGATGGACAGAAAGGCCTGGCGTGCTGCGATTCATGGGGTCGCAAAGAGTCGGATACGACTGAGCAACTGAACAGGACTGAACTGGATATATATAGAGTTACTTTTTTGTTATTGATAAATTTAGTTTACATTAAACCTAGGCACAATAAAAGTGTCACGCACTGTTGATGACTTAAGATGTGTCTTAATTAGATTAACAACAAACATTAATGTTAGATATTTAATATTGAATATTTTTCAGTTCATGTGAACATGAATTTAAATAGAGCTCATTTATAAATGAACCTCATATTATCGAAAGACATAGACACACACTGAGACACAGATAAAGTTAGACAGACATGAAGACAGATATCTTATAGTTTTCCACCTCAAATTTAAAATGTCTCTTTCCCCTTCTTTTTCTTGGTTTGAGTCCGCCAATTTGTTCATGGCTGGAGTCTCAGATGGAGTGGGCTATGTATCCTATGGACATGATAAGATTTAACTTCAGGTTTTTTCCCAGACGTTGTTTTTTCTCAGCAGAATTGGAGCTTCAAAAAAAAGTATTTTAACAATTCAACTTTTCCCTAATTGTACATGCAAGAAGAACAAGTTTTGCAATATAAAAAAAAAATTTTTATTTAACCAGTTTTCTCTGGAGTCTAAAGAATATCATGGACATTCAGTGTCAAAAATGTCATCTCTCTGTTTTGTAGTCATAGTTTCACAGTTAAAAATTAAACCAGGGAACATTCAAATGGGCTCTGATGACAAGGGTAGTCTGACTAACATGTTTCTCAGCAGGGATTGTCTCTCTGGGGAGGTGAGGTCTTTTCTTAAAGTAGAAAAAGCCTGTCCTTTTACCTCTATTTTCTCTCAGGCTCTTATGCAGTACCACCTCACCTGTTTGTTTGTTTCTCTTTTTTTTTTTTTTTTTCTCACCTGTTTTATACCCTAAACTTTCATAAGCACTTGATCTTGAATTTTTTCCCAATTTCCATTGCCTATCAATTGATCTAAAGAGATGAGGATCTGTCTTGCTTGGTTTTAAGCCACCATAATCAAAAAGGAACCCTCAGCTAGTCCCTGCACTATTCCCAAGGTAAAGAATTATGGAGAGTTTACTACATAATTTTGAACTGCTTGCTTAATTTCCTTTAGTATTTTGAAGGGAATCTGTTTGCAGCCTCATGCTCTAATGCACATTAATGAAGTCTCCTTTATGTACAGTTGGGAAGGTCTCCTGGAGGAGGAAATGGCAACCCACTCCAGTATTATTTTTTTTTTTTTTCTCACCTGTTTTATACCCTAAACTTTCATAAGCACTTGATCTTGAATTTTTTCCCAATTTCCATTGCCTATCAATTGATCTAAAGAGATGAGGATCTGTCTTGCTTGGTTTTAAGCCACCATAATCAAAAAGGAACCCTCAGCTATTCCCTGCACTATTCCCAAGGTAAAGAATTATGGAGAGTTTACTACATAATTTTGAACTGCTTGCTTAATTTCCTTTAGTATTTTGAAGGGAATCTGTTTGCAGCCTCATGCTCTAATGCACATTAATGAAGTCTCCTTTATGTACAGTTGGGAAGGTCTCCTGGAGGAGGAAATGGCAACCCACTCCAGTATTTTTGTTAGAGAATCCCATGGACAGAGGAGCCTGGCGGTCATGGTTCATGGGGGTCACAAAAAGTTAGACACGACTGAACGACTGATACGTCATACACCCCATTAGGATTATTAAGACCTGTCCCAGGAGCTATCTGTTGTCACTGGAAATGTCATAGTCATAGTCTCCAAGTCACCCTCCTGTTGAGCCCACCGAATATCTTTCCGGAGGTTTGACAGAATTGCCTTCTGTTGTAATGAAGGAAAAGCTTGAGTTGCTCCAGCAGTTAAGACAGGAGTAGGAGGAAGAGGTGGCAGAGGAAATTCTGCTTCCCTAAACAAAGGCACAGAAGGAATTACAGATTTAAGAGCCTCCTGCCTTCTTTGCTCTATCCTCTCAGGTTCTGCATATTCACATTCTCCCTTTGATGGGATTTCACATCCTAACTCCCTTCCGAGCTTTCTGGGGTCTGAAGAGGTTCTAAAATGAATTTTATCAGTGCCCAAGTTGACCAGATAGATGCAGGCATGGGCACTCCCTTGCAAAGAAGTTTCTCTAATTCACTACATCAGTCAGTTCAGTTGCTCAGTCATATCCAATTCTATGCAGCCCCATGGGCTGCAGCACACCAGGGCTCCCTGTCCATCATCAACTACTGGAGTTTACTCAAACTCGTGTCCGTTGAGTCAGTGATGCCATCCAAACATCTCATCCTCTGTTTCCCTTTTCCTCCTGCATTCAATCTTTCCCAGCATCAGGGTCTTTACAAATGAATCAGTTCTTCTTATCAGGTGGCCAAATTGTTGGGAGTTTTAGCTCATAACAGTCCTTAAATGAATATTCAGGACTGATTTCCTTTAGGATGGACTGGTTTGATCCCTTTGCAGTCCAAGGGACGCTCAAGAATCTTCTCCAACACCACAGTTCAAAAGCATCAATTCTTTGGCACTCAGCTTTCTTTATAGCACAACTCTCACAGCCATACATGACTACTGGAAAAAACATAACTTTGACTAAATGACCTTTGCTAGCAAAGTAATGTCTCTGCTTTTTAATATGCTGTCTAGGTTAGCCATAGCTTTTTTTTTTTTTTCAAAGAAGCAAGCATCTTTTAATTTCATGGCTGGTGTCACCATGTGCAGTGAATTTGGAGCCCCCAAAAAGAAAGACTGTCACCATTTCCATCATTTCCCCATCTATTTTCCATGAAGTGATGGGACCAAATATAGTGATCTTAGTTTTCTGAATGTTAAGTTTTAAGCCAACTTTTTCACTCTCCTCTTTCTCCTTCATCAAGAAGCTCTTCCCCCCGACCTCCAAGGGGGGTACTATTTTTTAATTTATTTATTTTAATTGGAGGTTAATTACTTTACAATATTTTATTGGTAAGCTCTTTAGTTTGTTCTCTTTCTGGCATAAGGGTGGTGTGAACTGCATATTTGTGGTTATTGATATTTCACCCAGCAATCTTGATTCCAGCTTGTGCTTCATCCAGTATTGTGTTTCTCATGATGTACTCTGCATATAAGTTAAATAAGCAGGATGATAATACACAGCCTTTGATATACTCCTTTCCTGTTTTGGAACCAGTCTGTTGTTCCATGTCCAGGTCTAACTGTTGCTTCTTAATCTGCATATAGATTTCTCAGGAGGTAGGTCAGGTGATCTAGTATCCCCATTACTTGAAGAATTTTCCACTGTTTGTGGTGATCCACACAGTCAAAGGTTTTGGCATAGTCAATATAGCAGAAGTGGATGTTTCTCTAAAAATCTCTTGTTTTTTTGATCATCCAACAGATGTTGTCAATTTGGTCTCTGATTCTTCTACCTTTTCTAAATCCAGCTTGAACATTTGGAAGTTCATGGTTCATGTACTGCTGAAGCCTGGCTTGGAGAATTTTGAGCAATACTTTGCTAGTGTGTGAGATGAGTGCAATTGTGCAGTAGTTTGGACATTTTGGGCATTGAGTTTCTTTGGTATTGGAATGAAAACTGACTTTTTTCCAGTCTTGAGGCCATTGCTCAGTTTTCCAAATTTGCTGGTATATTGAGTGTGGCACTTTCACAGCACCATCTTTTAGTATTTGAATTAGCTCAACTGGAATTCCATCACCTCCACTAGCTTTGTTCTTAGTGATGCTTCCTAAGGCCTACTTGACTTCGTATTCCAGGATGTCTGACTCTAGGTGAGTGATCACACTATTTTGATTATCTCAGTCATGAAGGTCTTTTTTGTATAATTCTTCTGTGTATTCTTCCCACCTCTTCTTAGTTATATTCTGCTTCTGTTAGATCCATACCATTTCTTTCCTCCTATTGTGTCTATTTTTCATGAAATGTTTCCTTGGTATCTCTAATTTTCTTGAAGAGATCTCTTCCCATTCTATTGTTTCCCTCTATTTCTTTGCACTGATCACTGAGGAAGGCTTTCTCATCTCTCCTTGCCGTTCTTTGGAACTGTGCCTTCATATGGATATATCTTTCATTTTCTCCTTTGCCTTTCACTTTCTTCTTTTCATAGCTATTTGTAAGGCCTCCTCAAAAAATCACTTTGCCCTTTTCATTTCATTTTCTTGGGGATGGTCTTGATTACTACCTCCTGTACAACGTCATGAACGTCTTTCCATAGTTCTTCAGGCACTCTGTCTATCAGATCTAATCCCTGGAATCTCTTTGTCACTACCACGGTATAATCTTAAGGGGTTTTATTCAGGTCATACCTGAATGGTTTAGTGCTTTTCCCTACTTTCTTCAATTTAGTCTGAATTTGTCAATAAGGAGCTCATGATCTGAGCCACAGTCAGCTCCTGGTCTTGTTTTTGCTGACTGTATAGAGCTTCTCCATCTTTGGCTGCAAAGAATATAATCATTTGACTTTGGTATTGACCATCTGGTGATATCTATATGTAGAGTCTTCTCTTGTGTTGTTGGAAGAGGGTGTTTGCTATGACCAGTGTGTTCTCTTGGAAAAACTCTATTAGCCTTTGCCCTACTTTGTTCTGTTCTCCAAAGCCAAATTTTCCCATTACTTTAGGTATCTCTTTATTTCCTACTTTTACATCCCAGTTCTCTATGATGAAAGGGATATCTTTTTTGGAATGGGTGTTAGTTCCAGAAGGTTTTGTAGGTCTTCATAGAACTGTTCAGCTTCTTCAGCAAAGACTTGGTCTGGGCATAGACTTGGATTACTGTGATATTGAATGGTTTGCTTTGGAAATGAACAGAGATCATTTTGTCGTTTTTGAGATTGCATTCAAGTATCGCATTTCAGGCTCCTTTTTTTTTTACTATGATGGCCACACCATTTCTTCTAAGGGATCCCTGCCCACAGTAGTAGATATAATGGTCATCTGAGTTAAATTCACCCATTCTGGTCCATTTTAGTTCACTGATTCCCAAAATGTCAATGTTCACTCTTGCCATCTCCTGTTTGACTACTTCCAATTTGCCTTGATTCATGGATCTAACATTCCAGGTTCCTATGCAATATTGCTCTTTACAGCATCGGACCTTGCTTCTATCACCAGTCACATCCACAGCTGGGTATTGTTTTTGCTTTGGCTCCATCCCTTCATTCTTTCTGGAGTTATTTCTCCACTGATCTCCAGTAGCAAATTTGCCTTGATTCATGGACCTAACATTCCAGGTTCCTATGCAATATTGCTCTTTTCAGCATTGGACTTTACTTCCATCACCAGTCATATCCACAACTGGGTGTTGTTTCTGCCTTGGCTCCATCTCTTCTTTCTTTCTGGAGTTATTTCTCCACTGATCATCCATTGCATATTGGGCACCTACCCACCGGGGGAGTTCATCTTTCAGTGTCCTATCTTTTTGCCTTTTCATGCTATTCATAGGGTTCTCAATGCAAGAATACTGAAGTGGTTTGCCATTCCCTTCTCCAGTGGACAACGTTTTGTCAGAACTCTCCACCATGACCTGTCTATCTTGGGGGGCCCTACATGGCATGGCTCATAGTTTCATTGAGTTAGACAAGGCTGTCATCCATATGATCAGATTGGTTAGGATCTATGACTGTGGTTCTCTTTGATTGTGGAATTCACTATCTACCTTCTCCCATGTTCCTAAATCTAAAGTACTGAGAGACAGGAACCACAAACAATCTTTCTCAATGGTTTGTAAAAGCTCCAAAAGCTGGCCCTCATCTGTTTTTGTTCCAACTACTTTCAAAAACTGCCTTAAGAGGCATACATATGGCTGGTATTGTTCTGAGCTTTCTGAATTTCCCATACTTAACCCCAGTTTCAGTGCCTGAGAGAGTATTACTTACAGCAAAGGGGGATTTTCAGAGGCCTCACCCAACTCTTCTCCAGAACTCTGCACCAAAATTTCAGCTTCAGATTCACAGTTTCACTTGAAATTTCAACTTCTGTTTCATTCTTGGTGATCCTTCACTTTTGAGCCCCACATTGGGTGCCACTTGCTCCAGCCAGCACAGCAGATAGGAATAGAAAGTAGTCAACACACAGTTTTGGGGAAAATAAACTAAAGACAGAATTAAAGTTTTAAAGATGGGACTGAGGGACTCAAGACCTCTTAGATCAAGAGCTCTGTCGTTTGGAGCCACATCACTTTTATTTAGTGTCTTGGCAAACAAAAAGTATCTGTTGTGGTACGGTGAAGTCAGCCCCCTGTGTCCCCAGTTATCTCTCCTATTTTATTGATTACTTTAAACTATCTTTGTTATTTTCTTTTCGCTGGAGGCCACAGACCTGCATATCCCTGGGAAAACATCTTGGTGTGTGTGCAAGCATCATTCTGAACTCTCACTGACCTGGTGTTCCAAGGTCCACACTGTGTTTTTCCTTGGCTTAGCAGGGCATGATGACCCCAACTAATCAACCCGATGTACTTTTATTTGGGATATGTTGTATTGCTGTAATTTGCTTTTATTCTTTTCCCATGGTGATTTTCTCATGGCTTAGCAAGGTGGCTATTATATTAATAGTCTTGCACTGGATATGTCATTTGTCTGATATATGATTTTTTATATGTTCTCCCTATTTGTGGATTGAATTTTCTCATTTGTAACTGTGTTCTAAAAAGTACTTTTTTTTTTTTCATTTTGAAGAAGTTTAGTTTATTGAATTTTTTCCTTGTATAAGATGTGATTTTTGAAGTCTATGTAATAAACCTTGGCTGAAGCATAAATTCCCTAAGGTTTTCTCCTATATTTTATTCTAGAAATTTTGTGAACTTAACAACTGTGTTCAGGACTTTTGACAATAATTTTTGTATTAGGTTAAAATTAGGAGTCAATGATCATTATTTATTTTTGTGGCATATTAATATCCAATAGCAACTACACAATATATTGAAACATTATTATTATTATTATTATTATTTTACCATTTAGTTCTCTGGGACCTCTGTCAAAAATCAAATAATTGGTGTGGTTCTTTTTCTGGACTCTGTATTCTGTATCACTTATCTGTGTATTCATTTATATGCAAATTCCAAACTTGCTTGATTATAGTAACCTTAAAAGAATCTTGAATTCAGGTAGTCATAGTTTTCTACATATGTTTTTTTTTCTTTTCAAATTTGATTTTGGCTATTTTAGGTCTTTTGGATTTACATACTACTTTTTAATTGAGCCTATTTATTTCTACCAAAAGCAAGCTGAGACTTTTATTGTCATTACATTACATCTGTAGTTCATTTGGGGCAAGAATAGACACCTCTATCATATAGGGTTTTCAAATTAATGATGGGTATGTCTATCTCTCCACTTATTTTTTTTTTATTCTTTGATCTCTTTCAGCAGTGCTGTAAGATTTCAGCGTGTAGATCAAGTGCATCTCTTGACAAATGTATTTTTATTATTTTGTACTTTTTTATGCTTTCATATTTTAAATTTCTTTTTTACTTTTTTATGCTTTCATATTTTAAATTTACATTTTTGTTTTTCAGCACATAGAAATCCAACTGATTTTTGTATATTGACCTTACATTCTGCAAATTTTCAAAACTTAAGTATTAATTATAGTAGTTTTTTTTAGATTCTTTAAGATTTTCTACAGAGAGATTCTTTTTTACTTTTTTATGCTTTCATATTTTAAATTTACATTTTTGTTTTTCAGCACATAGAAATCCAACTGATTTTTGTATATTGACCTTACATTCTGCAAATTTTCAAAACTTAAGTATTAATTATAGTAGTTTTTTTTAGATTCTTTAAGATTTTCTACAGAGAGGATAATATCCTCTATGAATAAAAATAGCTTTTAAATTTTTTCTTTCCAATTTCTATAGACTTGAGTATTGTGAATAGCATATTTGTATTGACCTGGCTAAAATTGTTGGTGCATAAATGGATAGTATCTTCAACTTGGGTCTGTAATATTTTTTATGCAATTTTATTATCACATGCAGAGCAGGAAAACTCACTTCTAGACCCTGTAAGGATATATATTTCTACATGTATTGTTGCCATAAGTCCATGTACATAGGAAATTTTAGAGAATATTTGGAAAGATAGTGTTCCAAAAGCATTTGAGTTTCTGGATCAATCTAATTCCACACTCTGGCTACTCTTATCATTTCAGTACAGAAGACAATATATTCCTCCCTCCTTTTCAGTTTTTGCTCAAAGTCGTTTAATTTGGTTTTAAATCATTTGCAAGTGAAATGAGCTTGAATAATAAAATAAAAATGAATTGTGAGAATATAACATTTGTACAAGCAATAGGAATGCCAAAAATAGCTGAGAAGAGGGCAAATGGAAGCTCCCTAATTGATAGCCCCAAAGGTAACTGCATATTTAGATGTGGGCAACAGTCACCCATTATAAGGGATTTTGTTCTGGGGGAAGTTAAATATAAATATTCCATATAAGTCTAGCTAGTAAGAAATTAGAAAACTTAGACAAATGTAGAAATCAAGCAGAAACTTTGTCAAGACATATCAAAAGTAACAAACATATGTGCACAAAAACACAGTTAAAAATCATAACAGAATAGATTTTGCTTTGTAAGGCAGTTCTACAACAAAATATTTTTCCCAATCAATGATGAAACAATGAGTTTTCCAGGCAAAAAGAATTTACTATAAAGAAATCAAATTTGGTTTCCAGTTCCACGTGTAAGGAACTTGGAAGTTGCCACTCTGTCTTAACAAAAAGTAAAAAGTGGAACAGACTGAAAAATCAATAATTCTTGGATCTATGACAGGTGGGCACAAGGGTAAGCCATGGCAGCTAAGACTGGAAGACTAACAGGTGGATACAAGGAGTCATAGCTTACTGCAGTGGAGACTCATGAGTGGAAATCATGACAGAAACCAAGGCTAGGGTAGGAAAATTTAAACTATAGTAGATGAATTTATGAACAGTGTGAACAAGTCTGAAAGTCAAAAACTCCAAGGGTACCTAGTCAAGTAGAGACCACACCATATTGTGAGATTTTCCTTCAGGAGCCCAATCAGTTTCCCATAGTAAAAATTAGAGGAAAATGCTCTCAGAATTCCACTTAAGGCAGAGAAGGGAAAAGAATTTCGAAATGTGCCATAGCACTCCATTCTTATAATAACTAGTTAGCTAGGTTATTGTAAAAAATATTTTCAGAGCATACTTGATATGAAAGTCACTCAGTCGTGTCCAACTCTTTGTGACCCCATGTATTATATAGGCCGTGAAATTCTTCAGTCCAGAATACTTGAGTGGGTAGCCTGTAATTGATATTAGTTCAGTTCACTTGCTCAGTTGTGTCTGACTCATAGCAACCTCATGGACTGCAGCACACCAGGCTTCCCTGTCCATCATCAACTCCCAGAGTTTGCTCAAATTCATGTCCATCACATCAGTGATGCCATCCAACCCTCTCATCTGCTGTTATCCCCTTCTCCTCCCAACTTCAATCCTTTCCAGCATCAGGGTGTTTTCCAATGAGTCAGTTCTTCACATCAGTACTGGAGTTTCAGCTTCAGCATCAGTTCAGCTTCCAATGAATATTCAAGATTGATTTCCTTTAAGGTTGACTGGTTGGATCTTCTTACAGTCCAAGGGATTCTCATGAGTCTTCTCCAACACCACAGTTCAAAAGCATCAATTTTTTGGCACTCAGCTTTCTTTATAGTCCAACTCTCCCATCCATACATGACTACTGGAAAGCCATAGCTTTGAATAGATGGACATTTCTTGGTAAAGTAATGTCTCTGCTTTTTAACATGCTGTCTAGGTTGGTCATAGCCTTTCTTCCAAGGAGCAAGCATCTTTTAATTTCATGGCTATAGTCACCACCTGCAGTGATTTTGGAACCCCAAAATATAAATTCTCTCACTCTTTCTGTTGTTTCCCCATTGATATAGGTGAAAGAAAATAAATCCAGCTCATGGTAGCTATCCTTTCTCACTCAAGAGAGGAGAAACACCTGAGAAACACTTGGGAAGTTTATCATCCAGAGATGTAGGTTCACCTAAAGACAGACTTAGATCATAGGATCCTAGAACACTTTCTTTCCCCTTACACCTTCCTTTGTTGTTGTTTGTGGGTTCAGTAGCCCCAGGGTGTATGGGATCTTAGTTCCCTGACAAAGGATCAAACCCATGTCTCCTGTATTGCAAGGCAGATTCTTAACCACTGGACCATCAGGAAAGTCTCCTTGTAATTTTTTCTCATACCCAGACATAACAAGTTGAAAAAAATTGAAGTAATTAGAACTTCAGTAATTGCATCCCACTCCAGTTCTCTTGCCTGAAAAATCCCATGGATGGAGGAGCCTGGTAGGCTGCAGTCCATGGGGTCGCGAAGAGTCAGACATGACTGAGCGACTTCACTTTCACTTTTCACTTTCATGCATCGGAGAAGGAAATGGCAACCCACTCAGGTGTTCTTGCCTGGAGAATCCCAGGGATGGGGGAGCCTGGTGGGCTGCCGTCTATGGGGTCGCACAGAGTCGGACACAACTGAAGCGACAGCAGCAGCAGCAGCAATGTGGTAGTAAGGTGTAGTGTTAGTCATTCAGTCATGTCCAACTCTTTGCAATCCCATGGACTGTAGCCTGCCAGGCTCCTCTGACCATGGAATTCTCCAGGCAAGAATACTGGAGTGGGTAGCCATTCCTTTTCTTAGGGGATCAAACTCAGATCTTCTGCATGGCAGACAGATTCTTTACCATCTGAAGCACCAGGGAAGATCAAACCAGCCAATCTTAAAGGAAATCCACAAAGACAGAAAAACACAAACCTATAGAATATATATAACACCAATAATAAACCCTAAGAAAAATTAAGTACTTTATGCAATTATGGTGTGCCAATATAGGTTCATCAGTTATATGAAATGTACCACTCTGATGAGAAAGGCTGTATCTCTTTGAGGGGAGGGGATTTATGGGAAATCTTTGTATCTTCCAATTTTGTTGTGAACTTGCTTCCCACTAAATACAGTCTATAGAAACATAATTGAAAGCAGAATATTTTGCTAGTCTAATAAATATATACCAAACAGTTGTTAATGGATTAGAGCTTAAATTTACCAAGTACAGATAATTTTAGAAAATAATATAATTATCTTCCAAATGGTATCTAATATAAGTAGCATAATAACTGTGCAGGCAATATAAGACTTTGTACTTTAATTTTCTCAATTTATTTGATGAAGATAACAGAACTCATAATACAACACAAGAGAGCCCATTTAGAGAACATAAACTTTCTTCTCCAAAGTTTTACCACTCTTTGAGGGAACAACTTTCTATATTTGGTTCCATTTTCACTGCATCTGATAGAATTATTTGCAAGTTTATATTTTGACTATTTTGACTGCTCTGCACCTTGGTTTTTGGTATTCATAGTTGCTTTTCCTTGTTTTCATATTTCTTAGCTTAGTTTAGAATTTTGGTAAGAAATAATAGTATACCACTAAACTTCAGTTGTTCATTTATAAACTTTCTGGCTTGTCAAAACATGGAATTGGGAAAATTTGTAGATCATTGAGATTATAAAGAAGGTAGGAAGTAATAATTAATTTCCCTGGCATCTGCTTAGTTCCCATTTCAACAGTTGGTGTTGCAGTTGTCCTGATTTAACTTCAAATTATCTAAGGAGAGGAACTTACTAACATTTAAAAGATCCATTTTATTTTGAAATAGCTCTAATCATAAGAAAGAAAGGGAAGATAAAATTTATGTATGTGGAGCAGTTAGCCTTTTCATTTGTAGGTTTATGTAATTTATTTTTAGGAGCGTAGGTAAGTGTGTTTAGAGTATTCGAATTTGGATCTGAATTTATAACCTATTAAAAACCATATATTGCTTTTGAGTTATATTTTATGATTGTACTTTTTGCATTTATGAATTTGAAGGCAGGGTTCTGTGCCCTAAGTGCCACATGAAAGCAGGTTTGAAGAAATCTAAGGGAAAGGGAAAGGATGCCCTGAAAACATCAGTTGGCTCTAAAGAACCACTTTTAATATTTTTATTCTTTTAATTTCTAAATAATTAAATATTTTTAAGAGATTTATTCTTTTAATATCTAAATAAATCATTTCTGATTTTGATCCAATTGATATTATAGAGATAACCTTGGAAATATTATTCTTAATTCTCACTGTAATGTGAGAATATTAACATTGTTTGTGACAGGATTAGTAAAGAATATTAACAATTGTCAATGTTCTGTATGTTGTTAAATTGTAAGAAACTTCTATTTGAAATGAAAAATTAAAGACAAGTCATTCATTATGCAAACTAACAGTAACAATAGTACTTCATATATATTCATGGATAGTAACCACTCTATTATAGTTCAGTTTTTGTCTCAGCCAGCTTTCATCCTAACATTTTGCTTTAAAATGGAGCAACGTGTTTTTCATTTCATTTTTTTCTTGCCTGAACAATTTCAAAGCAGCCAGTCTATAATTATCCATTCACAAACAATAGCTAATTGATTTTTATAATTTCTACTCTATCATCTACCTGCAGAGAAAACTAATCACACATCAAGAAATTATGTGCTCACTTTTGGTAGAGCATAAGCTTTATTTTACCTTTGGAAATGATTAGAATTTTGGTTTGAGAGTTGGACTCTACATAAGTTTGTTTGAATTAGGCTAAGATGGCTGGATGGCATCACCGACTCAATGGACCTGAGTTTGAGTGAACTCTGGGAGTTGGTGATGGATCTGGAGGCCTGGCATGCTGCAATTCGTGAGGCTGCAAAGAGTCAGACATGACTGAGCGACTGAACTGAACTGAAGGTGCATATAAAGTCAGGAAAATTTAATGCAGCACAGCTCCTGGTCTTGAAGTAAAGCAAAATAGGATTCACACAATCAATATAAAATGCTAAAAGATAAATTTTGTTAAAAGACAAGGTAATAAGAATTGATTTTTATAGAGCATTTCTGTCAATTGTTATTTTATACCATTTGAAGATAAAAAGGCTGAGTAGGCATTTCCCTGAGATAACTGACAAAGCTACCAATATATACATATATATGTGTGTGTGTGTGTGTGTGTGTGTGTATACACACTACTGAGGCTGAAGGGGAATTGGAGAAATTTATTCTCAACAATTGAAACATTATAGAGTGCCTTTTGTGCTTTGGGTGCGTTAAGCTTCCCAATACTGAAGCCAATAGCCACATATGGTTATTTAAACTATAATTAAAATAAAATGAATTCAGTTGCTACCTCTGCCAGCGTTCAGAAGTTGTTTTGTGGAGTTTGCTCAGCGTTGAGATGTTCTTTTGATGAATTTGCGAGGGAGAAAGTGGTGTCCCCATCCTATTCTTCCGCCATCTTAGGGCCGCCCCCTATATGTGGTTTTGTTTAGCTGGTTTGTTATCTTGCACAACTCTTTTATTACCAGAAGTAATAAAATTACTTCTGCTAATTATTATTCAGGACTTTCTTGGTGGCTCAGATGGTAAAGAATTCACCTGCAATGCAGGAGACATGGGTTCAATCCCTGTGTTGGGAAGATCCGTTGGAGAAGGGAAAGGCTTCTACTCCAGTATTTTAGTCTGGAAATTCGACCCACTCCACTATTCTAGCCTGGAGAATCACTCAGTCCAGTATTCTTGCATGGAGAATTTCGTGGACAGAGGAGCCTGGCAGGCTACAGTTCATGGGGTAACAAAGAGTGGAACATGACTGAGCAAGTTTCACTTTCACTTTTTCAAGTTTCTTTCCATTTTTACTCAATAAATATGAACTTGAATCCATGTTTCCAAAATTGTCTGAATGATCTGGTAGTATTAAATTTGACTCATTTTTTAATACAAATTTATTTATTTTAATTGGAGGTTAATTACTTTAAAATATTGTATTGGTTTTACCATACATCAACATGAATCCACCATAGGTATACACGTGTTCCCCTTCCAGAACCCCCCTCCCTCCTCCCTCCCCATTCCATCCCTCTGGGTAGTCCCAGTGCAACAGCCCTAAGCATCCGGTATCATGCATCGAACCTGGACTGGCAATTCGTTTCTTATATGATATTATACATGTTTCAATGCCATTCTCCCAAATCATCCCACCCTCTCCCTCTCCTACAGAGTCCAAAAGACTGTTTTATACATTTGTGTCTCTTTTGCTGTCTTGCATACAGGGTTATTGTTACCATCTTTCTAAATTCCATATATATGCATTGCTGCTGCTGCTGCTGCTAAGTCACTTCAGTCGTGTCCGACTCTGTGTGACCCCATAGACGGCAGCCCACCAGGCTCCCCCATCCCTGGGATTCTCCAGGCAAGAATACTGGAGTGGGTTGCCATTTCCTTCTCCAATGCATGAAAGAGAAAAGTGAAAGTGAAGTTGCTCAGTCTGTCCGACTGTTAGCGACCCCATGGACTGCAGCCCACCAGGCTACTCCGTCCATTGGATTTTCCAGGCAAGAGTACTGGGGTGGGGTGCCATTGATTTAGTATACTATATTGATATTTTTCTTTCTGGCTTACTTCACTCTGTATAATCATCTCCAGTTTTATCCATCTCATTAGAACTGATTCAAATGTATTCTTTTTAATGGCTGAGTAATACTCCATTGTGTTTATGTACCAAAGCTTTCTTAGCCATTCATCTTTCTTGTCCATTCATAGACATCTAGGTTGCTTCCACGTCCTGACTATTATAAACAGTGCTGCAATGAACACTGGGGTACAAGTGTGTCTTTCAATTCTGGTTTCATCAGTGTGTATGCCCAGCAGTGGGATTGCTGGGTCATAAGGCGGTTCTATTTCCCGTTTTTTAAGGAATCTCCACACTGTTCTCCATAGTGGCTGTACTAGTTTGCATTCCCACCAACAGTGTAAGAGGGTTCCCTTTTCTCCACACCCTCTCCAGCATTTATTGCTTGTAGACTTCTGGATCACAGCCATTCTGACTGGCGTGAAATGGTACCTCATTCCTCACTGTGGTTTTGATTTGCATTTCTCTGACAATGAGTGATGTCAA
Organism: Oreotragus oreotragus; assembly: GCA_006410675.1. Lineage (NCBI taxonomy): Eukaryota > Metazoa > Chordata > Mammalia > Artiodactyla > Bovidae > Oreotragus > Oreotragus oreotragus. Next base: position 316,303 of record SJYX01010319.1, read on the forward strand.
GCATCTTTTTATGAGTTTGTTAGACATCTGTATATCTTCTTTGGATAAATGTCTATTTAGTTCTTTGGCCCATTTTTTGATTGGTTATTTATTTTTCTGGAATTGAGCTGCAGGAGTTGCTTGTATATTTTGAGATTAGTTGTTTGTTAGTTGATTCATTTGCTATTATTTTCTCCCATTCCAAAGGATGTTTTTTCACCCTGCTTACAGTTTCCTTTGTTGTGCAGAAGCTTTTAGATGGAAAATTATACCATGTTCATGGATCAGAAGAATCAATATAGTGAAAATGAGTATAATATCCAAAGCAATCTATAGATTCAATGCAATCCCTATTAAGCTACCAGAGGTATTTTTCACAGAGCTAAAACAAATAATATCACAATTTGTATGGAAATACAAAAAGAAAAAAAACACTCAAATAGCCAAAGCAATCTTGAGAAAGAAGAATGGAACTGGAGGAATCAACCTGCCTGACTTCAGGCTCTACTACAAAGCCACAGTTATCAAGACAGTATAGTACTGGCACAAAGACAGAAATATAGATCAATGGAACAAAATAGAAAGCCCAGAGAANTCAACCTGCCTGACTTCAGGCTCTACTACAAAGCCACAGTCATCAAGACAGTATGGTACTGGCACAAAGACAGAAATATAGATCAATGGATCAAAATAGAAAGCCCCTAGATAAATCCACACACCTATGGACAACTTATCTTAGACAAAGGAGGCAAGAATATACAATGGATTAAAGACAATCTCTTTAACAAGTGGTGCTGGGAAAATTGGTCAACCACTTGTAAAAGAATGAAACTAGAACACTTTCTAACACCATACACAAAAATAAACTCAAAATGGATTAAAGATCTAAATGTAAGACCAGAAACTATAAAACTCCTAGAGGAGAACATAGGCAAAACACTCTTCTACATACATCACAGCAGGATCCTCTATGACCCACCATCCATAATATTGCAAAATGCATTTTCAAAAATTTGCGCAATGTGCCCTCTCACACAGAAGAGCAGAGATGTCCTCATAGCAGCCAGATTCTTAAAAGTACTCTTTTCAGGTACTGTCACTGCCCAAAGTTTTGGAAAGCTTGCATCTTTTAGGGTCTGCAGCAAATTGGGGTTCCATGCATGTGAGATTCTCTTTCTTTCTATTTAGATAAAATACTTGTGGCAAATCTTCCTTTTGGAAAATTTTGAAGAAGTTTTTGTATAACCTCTGAGAGAGTTTTAACTATAAATGCAAATAAATGTTTTTAAAAGAAATCTATTTCATAGCATCATTTGCTAGTTCAAAGGCCCTAGAAACTGAGTTAGCATATACTGTCTGTGGGTCATTTTGTTTTATAATTATATTTATGTCTTTCTTCCCCTCTCTCAGATTTTAGGACAGTCATATTTTCAGTATTGCTCAAGAATGACACATTAGAAATTTCTTCTCATAGTCGCAATGGTTCTTGATATTGTCAGACTTTTAAAATTTTATATACATTATTGGTGTGGAATAGGATATTATTTTAATTTGCATTTCCCTGAATATTAGAAAGTTTGAACATCTTCTCACATATTAATCATTCAGTTTCTTCTATGAATTCTCCCATTCTCTAGTGAGTTCTCTTTCTTTTCCTCATTTTCAATAAGAATGCATATATTTATTTCAATTCTTTATATACTCCCTTGATTATTTGTGTTTGAAAAATTATTTCTTTTATTGTGGCTTGTGCATTAACATTTTTATAGTATCATTCAATGTAGTCAAATTTTAATGTAGTCAAATTTATTAAACTTTACTTTTTAGCTTGTACATTTTGTTCCTGTATAAATCCTATCCTACCCAAGGCTAATCAGACATATTCTCTGACATTATTCCTAAGTGAGGTAAAATACTTTTATTTATATATTTATGCTAAATTGAGTTGATATTGTTTCTGTAGGAGTTTTTTTTTTAAAGAATAACTAGTTGCTCAAAACCAATTACTGAAGAGTTTATTATATTATTATGCTTGTGTCATATACTATATCTAATTTCCATACATGGGTGGTTCTGAATAGGCCTTCTTGCTCTGTTTCATTGATCATTTTTCCCTGTGTCATCAACACAGTGTCTTAATTACTGTTTTTGGTGTTAGAACTTCATATTTGATGAGCAAAATACTTCTGTTCCTTCTTCAAAATATCAATTTTGTTGCTGGCTCAAGAAGTTAGTTGGTGTATTTCTGAATCCAACAATTTCTTTTATTGATTATCACTTTCAACATCTCATCTGTCTTTGTGGCAGGTATTTGACATCAAATCCTGAATTTACTGTGCAGTCTTGACCTTGGGAAAAGCTTGAGTGTCTCAGTGTTGGTCTCCTTCCTTTGTATGTTCCTATGTGTGGTCATGAGGTGGTTATATAGAACACATATGTTCCTCCCACTATATGCTTGAAATGGAAACTTGCAGAAGGTTGATAACTACCAAAAGGAATGAATCACTAAAAACTGTGTAGACAACCCAAATATTGTAAGCATATCTGTATTACGTCTGGTATCATTGCAACTACAGTATCAATAGTTTACTCGATAAAGTCAACCATTCTGACATACTTCCCTCTGTATGGCAGTCTCTTTATCCATGATTGATACTATGTATAAAATAAAAAACTGATGAGAACCTACTGTATAGCTCAGGGAAGTCTACTCAGTGCTCTGTGGTGACCTAAATGGAAAGACATCCAAAGAAGAGGGGATGCCTTCATATATATATACATACATATATATATGTATGTATACAGGTGTATATATATATACACACATGTATATATAGGTAGCTGATATGCTTTGATGTACAGTAGAAACTAACACGACATTGTAAAGCAACTATAATAGAAAAACGATTAAAGGACATTTAGCTAGAACATTATAATAGGTTCAGTGTTGATGTCCCCCTACCCGCCAACCCATAACTTGAAATCTAGTTCCCAGTGTGATGTTATTTGGAGGTGGCGGCTTTGGGAGATGATTAGGTCATGAGAATAGAGCCCTCATATATAGCATTGGGGCCCTTATAAAAGAGACCCCAGAGAGAACCCTCACCTCTGCTGCTACCTGAGGACACAGCAAGAAGATGGACATCTGTGAGCCAGAAAGCAGATTGTCACTGGACTCTGACTTTGCCAGCAACTTGATCTTGAACTTTCTAGCCTCCCAAACTGTGAAAAATCAATTTTAAGCCATCAGTCTGTGGTACTATGACATGAGTAGCCCCACTGAGTCATAAGAATAAAAAATTCAAAATTGAAAATGCAAATCTACAGCCAATGACAATATCTCACTGTCTCTATGATTGGCTACTATATGACTAACATGCTTGAAAGAAATACGAAAGAACATCAGTGACTTTTGTTACATTTATTACAAAATAGAACATGTGATTGATGTAATAACCAAGTTGAATTTTCCTGTAATATTGTATCGATGCTGTCTTCATGCTCCTTTGTTTACTGCCCAATAAATAGTAGACTGTAAGGAGAGGGGGTCAGTTCAGTTCAATTCAGTCACTCACTTGGGTCCGACTCTTTGCTATCCCATGAATGGCAACATGCCAGGCTTCCCTACCCATCACCAATTCCCGGAATTCACTCAAACTCATGCCCATCGAGTCGGTGATGCCATCCAGCCATCTCATCCTCTGCCGTCCCCTTCTCCTCCTGCCCCCAACCCCTCCCAGCTTCAGGGTCTTTTCCAATGAGTCAACTCTTCTCATGAGGTGGCCAAAGTATTGGAGTTTCAGCTTCAGCATCATTCCTTCCAATGAACACCCAGGACTGGTCCCCTTTAGGATGGACTGATTGGATCTCCTTGCAGCCCAAGGGACTCTCAAGAAGTCTTCTCCAACACCACAGTTCAAAAGCATCAACTCTTCAGTGCTCAGCTTTCTTCACAGTCCAACTCTCACATCCATACATGACCACTGGAGAGATCATAGCCTTGACTAGTCGGACCTTTGTTGGCAAAGTAATGTATCTGCTTTTGAATATGCTGTCCAGGTTGGTCATAACTTGCCTCCCAAGGAGCAAGTATCTTTTAATTTCATGGCTGCAGTCACCATCTGCAGTGATTTTGGAGCCCCCCAAAATAAAGTCTGACACTGTTTCCACTGATTCCCCATCTATTTGCCATGGGATAGGTAAAATTTATACTAATTATAGAGGAAAACATTCACTTCTTTTCCTTCTTTCCACTTGTGTTTATCAGTCAGTTGGCTGTCATCTTTTTCCCAATTTCCATTTTAAATATCAGGGTTCTTCAAAGCTTGGTTAGAGCCCATCTTCTTTATACCAATTTCTTCATGACTTATTCTCTGTCTTTAGCAAACTCTTATTCAATTCTTGTTCATTCAGTCCAGTGTCTCCACTCAGCTTCGAAGTTACTATCCATATCTTGATTTGACTAGGAAAGGTCTTGCCTCTCCAGTTTAGCATTGTTTCCCCCCACCCTTTTTTTTTGGTAGTAGTTTGTAATGACACATTATTAATTATAGTGCCATTGAAGTGAGCTACATTTATTTCAAAGACTGTATTTTCAGCTCTGACATAGTCTTATCCTAAGAATGTGAAATACTCATCAAGAAAAAAGAGTTTGCTTTTTCTTTTCTCTCTTTCTCTCTTTCTTTAGAAATAGAAATAATGGCCAGCTGATGGGAATGTGACATAACAAATATTAATACAGAAAAAAAACAGAGATCCACTAAGAGATGTCCTTGAATACATGAGATGGAATGAAGTGGAGTGGACAATTGAGAAGAGTGGCTTATGAATGTAGAGCAAAAATATTTAATGTGTGTGTATTTTTGTGTTCTATGAACTCTGTTGAAACTCTATAAATGTCTATGGGCTTCTTATCATGAATAAGTACTAAATGTATAAAATTAATTCTGCTGCTGCTGTTGTTGCTGCTAAGTCACTTCAGTTGTATCCAACCCTGTGTGATCCCATAGATGGCAGCCCACCAGGCTCCCCTATCTCTGGGATTCTCAAGGAAAGAAACTGGAGTGGGTTGCCATTTCTTTCCCTAAAATGAATTCTAGGATTTTAAAAAGCCTAGGATTATAAAGCAATTATAATTAAATATTGTCATCAAAATATTTTGCAATAATAATATATGCTTATTATTTATGTATTATATAATACAGATAAAGTAATCTTAATCACGATGGTGTGATCACTCACCTAGAGCCAGACATCCTGGAATGCGAAGTCAAGTGGGCCTTAGAAAGCATCACTACAAACAAAGCTACTGGAGCTGATGGAATTCCACTTGAGCTGTTTCAAATCCTGAAAGATGATGCTGTGAAAGTGCTGCACTCAATATGCCAGCAAATTTGGAGAACTCAGCAGTGGCCACAGCACTGGAAAAGGTCAGTTTTCATTCCAATCCCAAAGAAAGCCAATGCCAAAGAATGCTCAAACTACCACACAATTGCACTCATCTCATATGCTAGTAAAGTAATGCTCAAAATTCTCCAAGCCAGGCTTCAAAAATATGTGAACCCTGAACTTCCTGATGTTCAAGCTGGTTTTAGAAAAGGCAGAGGAACCAGAGATCAAATTGTCAACATCCGCTGGATCATCAAAAAAGCAAGAGAGTTTCAGAAAAACATCTATTTCTGCTTCATTGACTATATAAACTGTGGAAAATTCTGAAAAAGATGGGAATACCAGACCACCTGACCTGCCTCTTGAGAAACCTATATGCAGGTCAGGAAGCAACAGTTAGAACTATACATAGAACAACAGACTGGTTCCAAATAGGAAAAGCAGTAAGTCAAGGCTGTATATTGTCACCCTGCTTATTTAACTTATATGCAGAGTACATCATGAGGAACACTGGGCTGGAAGAAGCACAAGTTGGAATCAAGATTGCCAGGAGAAATATCAATAACCTCGGATATGCAGATGACATCACCCTTATGGCAGAAAGTGAAGAGAAACTAAAAAGCCTCTTGATGAAAGTGAAAGAGGAAAGCGAAAAAGTTGGCTTAAAGCTCAACATTCAGAAAACTAAGATCATGGCATCTGGTCCCATAACTTCATGGGAAATAGATGGGGAAACAGTGGAAACAGTGTCAGACTTTATTTTGGGAGGCTCCAAAATCACTGCAGGTAGTGACTGCAGCCATGAAATTAAAAGATGCTTACTCCTTGGAAGAAAAGTCATGACTAACCTAGACAGTATATTCAAAAGCAGAGACATTACTTTGCCAACAAAGGTCCGACTAGTCAAGGCTATGATTTTTCCAGTGGTCATATATGGATGTGAGAGTTGGACTGTGAAGAAGGCTGAGTGGTGAAGAATTGATGCTTTTGACTGTGGTGTTGGAGAAGACTCTTGAGAGTCTCTTGGACTGCAAGGATATCCAACCAGTCCATTTTGAAGGAGATCAGCCCTGGGATTTCTTTGGAAGAAATGATGCTAAAGCTGGAACTCCAGTACTTTGGTTACCTCATGCGAAGAGTTGACTCATTGGAAAAGACTCTGATGCTGGTAGAGATTGGGGGCAGGAGGAGAAGGGGACAACAGAGGATGAGATGGCTGGATGACATCACGGACTCAGTGGATGTGAGTCTGAGTGAACTCTGGGAGTTGGTGATGGACAGGGAAGCCTGGCGTGCTGCAATTCATGGGGTTGCAAAGAGTCGGACATGACTGAGAGACTGAACTGAACTGAAACTTACTATTTAAAGGCTTATAAATATGAAGATTACTTTTCCTTGGTTTATATGATACCTGAATGACTGCGCTGATAGCAATAGGTGTAAAAGACATATTATCTTCATCCCTTTGGGAAGCTATAGCAAAATACCATGGACTAGGTGCCTGGAAAATCCCATGGATGGAGGAGCATGGTAAGCTGCAGTCCGTGGGGTCATGAAGAGTCAGACATGACTAAGAGAGTTCACTATCACTTTTCACTTTCATGCATTGGAGAAGGAAATGACAACCCACTCCAGTGTTCTTGCCTGGAGAATCCCAGGTGTGGGGGATCCTGGTGGTCTGCCATCTATGGAGTTGCACAGAGTCAGACATGACTGAAGCGACTTAGCAGCAGCAGCAGGTGGTTTACGAACAAAAGAAATTTATTCCTTACAGTTCAGGAGACAGGAAAGTTCAGGATACTTGCACCACTTAAAATACAATATGAAAACATTGTAAATAATGTTGCAGTGTCTTATGGTATAAACCCTGAATGTTGTTGGTTTGGGGGGTTGTTTTTTTCTGTTTTGTTTGTGTGTGTGCATGTTACAATGCAAGTACATAAGTGCAAGCACATATGTATGCAAGTACATAACATAACTTTGATTACAGGGGCATGCACTTCAAGAAGGCTGTCCTGAATAAATAATTTTTGAGTCACAGAAAGAGCCAAGCCACCTCGCACTGAAGCTCTTTTGCTTTAGAGATCTTGGTTGATTTCAATAACTGACCATTTGGCCCACTTGTTTTTTCCCTTCTCTTGGTTTAAATGCCCGCTATGATGCTTTAAATTTACCAATAAACAGTAAGCCCCATAAATCCAAGGTGCTCACCCCTAACCCCCAAAAATGCCTATGTACACTCTGCTGCTGCTACTGCTGCTAAGTCGCTTCAGTCATGTCCGAATCTGTGCAACCCCATAGACAGCATAACTTTACTGTGCAGCCCAAGGTGTGCTATGTAATTTCCAGGTCTTGTAAGTAGTAAACTTTTATATTCCAAAGTTCCCCGATGGTTATTGCTAAAGGATGTCTTGAAGTCATAATAACCACAGGGCAAGTCCAACCAGGACATAGGCTGAGAACGTGTGTGAATGATAAATAAGTTGCTTCAGTCATGTCAGGCTCTTTGTGAACTTATGAACAGTAGTTTGCAAGTTTCCTCTGTCCATGGGATTCTCCAGGCAAGAATACTGACATATTCCTACTTTAGGATATAATTATAGGATTATGTAGAACACATGATGTTACATGATATTGCCTTAGTTCATTCTGATCACTATAACAAAATATTATAGACAGTCAGGTTTTTAAACAACAGAAATTCATTTCTCATGGATCTAGAGGCTAAAAAGTCCAACATCAAGGCATCTAAGAGCTGGCATATTTGGTGTTTGTTATTTGGAGAATCTCTTTCCTAGTTCACAGATAGTCTTTTCTCTGTAGTATTACATAGAGTAGGGGTGAGGAATCTTTGTGGGGTCTATTTTATAAGGGCAATAGTCCCATTCAAGAGGGTTTTGTTCTCATGACCTCATCACCCTCCAAAGGTCCCATCTCCAAAACTCATTACACTGGGTATTAGATTTCAACATATGAATTTGGGGATCTAAACATTCAGTCTGTAGCAGATAGATAATGGGTATTATACAATTTAGTGGAATATAATATATTATATGGGCTTCCCAGGTAGCACTAGTAGTAAAGAACCTACCTGTCAATGCAGGAGAGGTAAGTAACATGGGTTCAATCCCTGGGTCAGGAAGATCTCTTGCAGAAGGAAATGGCAACCCACTTCAGTTTCTTGCCTGGTGAATCCCACGGAGGGAGGAGGCTGGTGGGCAATAGTCCATTGGGTCGCAAAGAGTCAAATATGACTGAAGCAACAGCAGGCATGCTATACATTATACAATGCATAAAATGATATTATATAATCATGGTGTAGTGATCATATGGATGCTCTGGACATGATCAGCTAGTGTACTGTTGACCAGCTGAATTTTTTCTTTGCTGCCTGCCCCTTTACAGTGATGAAGTAACATAATGGGCTATGAGATTTTGTTGCTTTCCCACTTGAAAGAAGCAAAGATGCTGATAAACTTCTAAGTAGCATGGCTAAATATGTTACTAGGCTGCTTCTTTGTCATTTTACAGTCATTTTTACAGTTATTTTTATGAACTTATATATGGAACCATCAGTTCAGTTCAGTCGCTCAGTCATATCTAACTCTTTGTAACCCCCATGGACTGCAGCACTCCAGGCTTCCATCACCAACTCCTGGAAATTGCTCAAACTCATGTCCATCGATTCGGTGATGCCATCCAACCACCTCATCTTCTGTCATCCCCTTCTTCTTCTGCCTTCAATCTTTCAGGGTCTTTTCCAGTGAGTCAGTTCTTCACATGAGGTGGCCAAAGTCTTGGAGCTTCAGCTTCAGCATCAGTCCTTCCAATGAATATTCAGGACTGATTTCCTTTAGGATGGACTGGTTGGATCTCCCTGCAGTCCAAGGGACTCTCAAGAGTCTTCTCCAACACCACAGTTCAAAAGCATCAATTCTGCAGCACTTAGCTTTCTTTATAGTCCAACTCTCATAACCATACACGACTACTGGAAAAGCTGTAGTGTTGACTAGATGGACCTTTGTTGGCAAAGTAATGTCTCTGCTTTTCAATATGATGTCTAGATTGGCCATAGCTGTTCTTCTAAGGAGCAAGCATCTTTAATTTCATGGCTGTAGTCACCGTCTGCAGTGATTTTGGAGCCCAAGAAAATAAAGTCTGTCAGTGTTTCCATTGTTTCTCCATCTATTTGCCATGAAATGAAAGGACTGGTTACCATGATTTTAGTTTCTTGAATGTTGAGTTTTAAGCCAGCTTTTTCACTCTCCCTTTCCACTTTCATCAACAGGCTTTTTAGTCCCTGTTCACTTTCTGCCATAAGGGTGGTATCATCTGCATGTCTGAGGTTATTGATAATTCTCCTGGCAATCTTAATTCTCTTTAGTTCTTCTTTGCTTTCTGCCATATGGAACCATAGACACACTGAATTTTATTTAAGAAATCATAGGGCTTCTCTGGTGGTTCAGAGGGTAAAGAATTTACCTGCAATTCAAGAGCTCTAGATTCAATCCCTGGATTGGGAAGATACCCAGGGAAGGGAATGGCAACTCACTCCAATATTCTCGCTTGGCAAATTCCAAGAACAGAGGAATCTGGCAGACTACAATCCATGGGGTCCCAAAGAGTTGGACACAACTGCATGACTAACACTTTCACTTTCATCCCACAATGTAGAAAAAAATATTTTCTTTATAACTAGCTTCTCTTTCCCCGTTGTATTTTATATTTGTCAAAATACAAAATTTAGAAAAAAATTTCCCCTAATTTTTCTATCTCTTTTTTCTCCCCATTTATGCAAATTTCAACTTCCAAATTCAAAATAGTCAGGAAGATGTATCTGAAGATTTTATAATTCCTGATTATCTACATGTATGTTACAGTTATCTTTCATTAAGCAAAATCATCATTTTGTTTTCAACTTGTTTTTAGTCAAACTTTTAAAAAAATTTTGAAGATTTAAGGTCTAATTTAAAATTTATGCTAATTGAATGCACATGCAAATAATCATATGAATCTTAAATTGAACTATACATTCTATAGCATACTGAAACCTCTTAATAATCCTGTGCTTATTTAGTAAATATATGAAAATCGGTAGTTTTAGAAATATTTAAAAACTTCTCTTAAAATATGTTACACTAATGTGGAAATGACAGTTTCTGGCACCATACAGTTACATTATAAATATCTTACATTTTCTCTAATATGAAGAGGCTTACGCTATCAAGCTAAATGTTATGAGTTGAAACAAAAGAAAAAGAACGTGTACAGTTTTTGAAGATCATAGTGGTTGAAACTAGTATCTTCCAATTTTTTTTTTTTTTTAGTTTTTATTTTCACAGTGACAGTTTAAAAAGTGGGTAGGTATGTGGGATAAATTTCAGAGTAACTAATTTAAATCCCACATGGATGAATTAATGGCAGTCTTCTATTTATACAATTAGATTAAATATTGAATTTGTACACAGAGGCCATCAGCCATCATTTTAAGTCAGAGAAATTGCACTTCACTAAACAGAACAGGCCACTTTTATAGCAAAATCCATTATACTTAATTCTATTGGCTTTAGCATATTTTAAGGAAATTCGCCAAATATAATAATATTTTAAACTGGAAAATCATATGTAAAATAACTTTATAAGTCTGAAATTATTCAGTATTGCACACATGTTCTAGGTAATTCCATTACCCTCCTAATTAACATCTAGTCTTAATTTAATTGGTGTGTTTGCTTCTTGTTTAAGTTCATTTGTTATTTTTTAAAAATATGTTTACTGGGAACACATAATATGTCAGAATGTATTAAGCACTCATGGAAATTATAATTCAGTAAGGGAGTAAAAAATAATAAGGTAAGCAAAAAAGGAATACAGTATTGCCCATTGTGAACAGTCCTAGAAGACAGAAGCAGTAACAGGGTCTGAAAACACTGGAGAACTTATCCTGATTACAAAACTTAAAAAATACAGGTTAAAGGTTGAAGAATGTTGAAGACAGAGAGATCTGAATCCCTTAGACCAAGTAGGTTTTTAAATTTTATCCTGAATAGTTTGAACTCATTAAAATATCTGAGAGTTGTGGTTATAATATACTGGTGAAATTTAAAGCCACTGAATATGATGAAAGCAACAACTGGACCCAAATCCAGCTCAGCTCCTTAGGAGGTGGATTGAATCCACAGTAATATTGCACTGAGACAGGAAAGAAATGCGTTCATCTCAGGGAAAGAAAACTATCTTGGTCTCTGATATACAAAAATCTTGAAAAAAAAAAAAAAGTGAGGTACACAAAGAAGCAATAAAACCAATTGATTAGACACCTAAGGAAAGCCCAGATATGGAATTGTGAAATAACTGAGAAATGCCTTCAAATTTCTGGAGGAAAAGGTAGACAATTTGCAAAAATAAAATAAAGAAATTTAACTCAGAAGAAAATAGTGGAGACAATCTGAAATAAAAGAAATAGTCTAAATAGCTGGAAGGAAGAGAAGCAAAGAAGAAAAAACAAAGTACACACTGGAAAAATAGAAAATAACAAGATGTTTATATACAACTGTATTCATCGTTACACTAAACTATTTTCACCCATGAACTAAAGTACTTAGTGGTCTAAATGCTCCAGTTAAAAAGTAAAAGTTGTTGAATTAAATTAAAACAAAACTTAATTTGATGCTATCTATAAGAAACTCACATTAAATGTGAAAGCACAGGGAAGTTAATGTGAAGAGACAAACACTTACAAAAACTAGAGTGGATAAATTAATTTCAGAAAAAGGAAGCTTCAGAGGTAGGAGACAAATCTGCAGAAAGACAATTCTAAATGAGTATATATCTAACAACAGAGTTTCAAGGCTTCTGAAGCACAACCGGATTGAAATTAAATGAAAAATAGAACAAAAAATCTAAAACTATAGTTGGGACCTATACAACTTTCTCTAGGTAACTGATGATTAGCACAATTATAGAAGATTGAAATAACACTAGCTGTTGTTTGAAAATCAATCAATGCAATTCATTATGTCTACACACAAGCTTATTTTAAAATGTATATGCTAAAAGGACCCAGAATGGCCAAGTAATTCTGAAAAAGAGTTAATTATATAAATAAAGTATACTTAATGTACTTAATTACATGCTTACTGTGAGTCTGTAATAATCAAAATAATGTAGTTTGAGGGAGAGGGTATCCACACAAGTAAATGAAATAGAATAAATAGTTCATATGTGGACCACATATACATAGGCCATTCATTGTTACAAAGAGAAAGAGGAATCAATTGAATAAGTCTTTTCAGCAAATGATGCTGTACTAAATGGTGGTCCATAAACTAATAAAAAGAAGAAAAAAATTAGTACTATTTTGACTATTAACACATATCAAGTAAATATTAACTTAAAACAGATAATAAACATAAATGTAGGGGTTAAAACTGTAATTCTTATGGAAGAAAGCATAGAATAATATTTCTGTGATCATGCAATAAGCAAATATGCATTAAGACACACACACATAAATCAAGAATATCATAAATTTAGCTTCATCAAAATTAAAATCTTCTGGTTTTGAAAGATGCTTTTAAGCAAATGAATAGCAAACTGCATACTGAAGGAATATATTTGCAAAACGTGTATTTTATAACATACTTGTATTAGAAATATTTAAAAACCCTTACTATTCAATATGAGATAAGTAACCCACTTTAAAAAATGAAGGAAAGAGTTGATCAAACATTTCATTAAAGCAGAAGTATAAATGACCCATAAGCATAGGAAAAGATTTTTAGCATATTAGTCAACAGAAAAATACACATTAAAACAACAATATTATGACAACACTCATCAGAACAACAAAAATTAAGACTAACAAGACCATGTTCTGGCAAAAATGTGGAGCAAGGTGGTACATCATACATGGTTAGTGGGAGGGCAAAATTGTACAAACACTTTGTAAAATCTTCAGCAATTTCTTAGAAAGCAAGATATGCACTTGCCACTCTGACAATCACATTCCTAGGTATAAAATGTGATACTACTTCAAATAAAAAGTTAACTACTGATAAATGCAAAACCATGAATGATTCTCTAATGACTAATGCTAAATGAAAGAAGCCAGAAGAAGCAAAATGATACATTATGTATGAGTCCATTTATAAGACTTCCTGGAACAGGCAAAATCAAAGCTACAGAAAAAAAAAACTAGTGATTTTGGAAGAGATGATTAATTGCCAAATGCCAGGAGAGAATTTAAGGAGCTTAAGAAATAGTCTGTAGCTTATTTTGGCAGTAACATGGCTCTATCTATTTACGCAAATTCATAGAACTGTGTGCTTTAAAACATGGAATTTCACTGTATTTAAATTGAACCTAAGTATAATTCATTTAAAAAGAATCTGCCCTTTTGGGCTTCCCTGGTGGTCCAGTGGTTAAGAATCTGCTTGCAAATCCAGGGGACATGGGTTCAATCAAGAGTCTGGGAAGATTCCACATGCCTCAGAGCAACTAAGTCCACATGCCTCAGAGCAACTAAGTCCACATGCCACAGCTTCTGAGCCCATTTGTGCCTAGAACCCATACTCTGCAACAAGAGAAGCCACCACAATCAGAAGCCCATGCTCCACAGCAAAGAGTAGACTACACTTGTAGCAACTAAAGAAAACCTGCGTGCAGCAATGAAGGCTCACTGCAGCCAAAAATAAATCTTGAAAAAAAAAAAAGCTCCCCTTTTATTCTACTGGTCTGTCTACTTGCAACCAACAGTAGCCAAAACCTGGAAGCCACTGTCATTACAGCCACCTTGGATTTATTTGGTGATGGCTTTGGGATATGAGGGTAGGGGATGAGGGTCAGTAGTGCAACTAAAATCAGTGTGATCTATGTTGAATGATTGTTGCTTTGAGAGCTTTAAAATTAAAGGTTTTGAGGGCTTTTAATTAAAATTACAGGCCAAGAATCTCGGTACTTAATTAGATTGTAACTCTCATAAAGAGAATAACTCATTTTTGTTTGCATGTTTTATCCTTTTTTTTTTTTTTGGTCTTTCTAAAAATATTCCTATGTATTAATAGAGTATCATGTGCTTAATAAATGTTTAATTAAATGAATGGAGGACTGGTGTGAATGAATGCATTTAAGAATTATAATCAAGACTGTTAGAAATGAATGTTTCAACAGACTGGTATGGTCTACAAGAGAAAGTTGATTTGAATACTTTAGTGACTGTGTTTCATTCGTTTTCAGTTGCTGGGATAGAGAGAGATGCAATTCCACACTCTACTGCAGATTATTTGCAAATGTCTGAGGATGTTTTAGGTTGTAACTGATTAAGGAGTGCCACTGACATTCAATGACTGTGGGCCAGATATCATGTTTTCCTGCAGTGTCTGTGACAGTTCTGTGTAATTAAATATCACACTGTGTCTTACTTGACTTTAGAATGTCATGTAGGTGAAGCACCTCTTTATAATTATTTTAGCTTAGAGATAATTTCATTTTATACATAAACAGAAAAGCTTTCTGCATAGTTTTATGCACCATAACCTTTCCAAGAATGCAAACACCATGTAAATTGAGAGAAAGTGTCATTTGCTTCATTGGAACTTTACTGAGAAGTATTCACTACTTCAAAAAATATTTTAATGCCATGAATGTTGAGATGCAGTTAAAAAGTATCTATGTAAGAATGCATTCATGGTTATTGCATTTACAGTGATACCTTCTATAAGTGTGAGTGTCTGTGATCTTCATCATAATTTCTTGTGGAGTCTTGTCCAACATGTACATATCAAATTACAATCCATTTATAAATTATTTTTTTCTTTTCTTCTTTGTACTGTAATTTGGGCTTAAGATGACATATGTAGACAAGCTTAACTTTATACATTTTCTCTTGACCTAAATCTGATGTTGTAGTTGTCAAAGTTGTGTCCGGCTCTTTGAGACCCCATGGACTATAGATCACTAGGCTCCTCTGTCCATGGGATTCCCCAGGCAAGAATACTGGAGTGGTTTGCCATTTCCTTCTCCAGGGGCTCTTCCCGAACCAGGGATTGAAACTGTGTCTCCTGCCGTAGCAGGTAGATCTGATGTAACTGAGAGCAATCTGTGGGTAATCATTGAGTGACTTAATATTTCTCTTCCATGTATATATATAGCACAAGTCTAGTCATCCCACATTTATTATTTTAGTTTTAATATGCTTTTAAATATTTTCCTACTTTTATGGTGGTATAATTGACAAATACAACTGTAAGCTATCTAAACTATATACATGACACTTTGATATATGTATACATTATGAAAAGAATCACCTCCCCCAATCAAGTTAATCAACAAATCCATGACCTTACATATTTCCTTTTTCTGTGTGAGAATATTTAAGTTATATTCTCTTAACAAATTTCACTTATACAATATAATATTAGCAACTATAGCCTCCATTATACACTAGATTCTCTGACCTTAGCCATATTGTAACTGAAAGTTTATGCTTTTATCTCTTATTTTAATTTTTAATTTAAAATAGTCTCCACCCACATCAAGCATGTTATTTGCCGTATTTAACTGTAAAAATGGTAAATAGCNGACTCCACGTGTGCACCTTCTCTCGTGGGACCCTGGCTCCAGCCAATGAGGCAAGGAGAACCTCAAGAACCACCCATCTCATCCTCTGTTGTCCCCTTCTCCTCCTGCCCCCAACCCCTCCCAGATTCAGGGTCTTTTCCAGTGAGTCAACTCTTCTCATGAGGTGGCCAAAGTACTGGAGTTTCAGCTTCAGCATCATTCCTTCCAATGAACACCCAGGACTGGTCCCCTTTAGGATGGACTGATTGGATCTCCTTGCAGTCCAAGGGACTCTCAAGAAGTCTTCTCCAACACCACAGTTCAAAAGCATCAACTCTTCAGTGCTCAGCTTTCTTCACAGTCCAACTCTCACATCCATACATGACCACTGGAGAAACCATAGCCTTGACTAGTCGGACCTTTGTTGGCAAAGTAATGTATCTGCTTTTGAATATGCTGTCCAGGTTGGTCATAACTTTCCTCCCAAGGAGCAAGTATCTTTTAATTTCATGGCTGCAGTCACCATCTGCAGTGATTTTGGAGCCCCCCAAAATAAAGTCTGACACTGTTTCCACTGATTCCCCATCTATTTGCCATGGGATAGGTAAAATTTATACTAATTATAGAGGAAAACATTCACTTCTTTTCCTTCTTTCCACTTGTGTTTATCAGTCAGTTGGCTGTCATCTTTTTCCCAATTTCCATTTTAAATATCAGGGTTCTTCAAAGCTTGGTTAGAGCCCATCTTCTTTATACCAATTTCTTCATGACTTATTCTCTGTCTCTAGCAAACTCTTATTCAATTCTTGTTCATTCAGTCCAGTGTCTCCACTCAGCTTCGAAGTTACTATCCATATCTTGATTTGACTAGGAAAGGTCTTGCCTCTCCAGTTTAGCATTGTTTTGCCCCCTTTTTTTTTTTTTGGTAGTAGTTTGTAATGACACATTATTAATTATAGTGCCATTGAAGTGAGCTACATTTATTTTAAAGACTGTATTTTCAGCTCTGACATAGTCTTATCCTAAGAATGTGAAATACTCATCAAGAAAAAAGAGTTTGCTTTTTCTTTTCTCTCTTTCTCTCTTTCTTTAGAAATAGAAATAATGGCCAGCTGATGGGAATGTGACATAACAAATATTAATACAGAAAAAAAACAGAGATCCACTAAGAGATGTCCTTGAATACATGAGATGGAATGAAGTGGAGTGGACAATTGAGAAGAGTGGCTTATGAATGTAGAGCAAAAATATTTAATGTGTGTGTATTTTTGTGTTCTATGAACTCTGTTGAAACTCTATAAATGTCTATGGGCTTCTTATCATGAATAAGTACTAAATGTATAAAATTAATTCTGCTGCTGCTGTTGTTGCTGCTAAGTCACTTCAGTTGTATCCAACCCTGTGTGATCCCATAGATGGCAGCCCACCAGGCTCCCCTATCTCTGGGATTCTCAAGGAAAGAAACTGGAGTGGGTTGCCATTTCTTTCCCTAAAATGAATTCTAGGATTTTAAAAAGCCTAGGATTATAAAGCAATTATAATTAAATATTGTCATCAAAATATTTTGCAATAATAATATATGCTTATTATTTATGTATTATATAATACAGATAAAGTAATCTTAATCACGATGGTGTGATCACTCACCTAGAGCCAGACATCCTGGAATGCGAAGTCAAGTGGGCCTTAGAAAGCATCACTACAAACAAAGCTACTGGAGCTGATGGAATTCCACTTGAGCTGTTTCAAATCCTGAAAGATGATGCTGTGAAAGTGCTGCACTCAATATGCCAGCAAATTTGGAGAACTCAGCAGTGGCCACAGCACTGGAAAAGGTCAGTTTTCATTCCAATCCCAAAGAAAGCCAATGCCAAAGAATGCTCAAACTACCACACAATTGCACTCATCTCATATGCTAGTAAAGTAATGCTCAAAATTCTCCAAGCCAGGCTTCAAAAATATGTGAACCATGAACTTCCTGATGTTCAAGCTGGTTTTAGAAAAGGCAGAGGAACCAGAGATCAAATTGTCAACATCCGCTGGATCATCAAAAAAGCAAGAGAGTTTCAGAAAAACATCTATTTCTGCTTCATTGACTATATAAACTGTGGAAAATTCTGAAAAAGATGGGAATACCAGACCACCTGACCTGCCTCTTGAGAAACCTATATGCAGGTCAGGAAGCAACAGTTAGAACTATACATAGAACAACAGACTGGTTCCAAATAGGAAAAGCAGTAAGTCAAGGCTGTATATTGTCACCCTGCTTATTTAACTTATATGCAGAGTACATCATGAGGAACACTGGGCTGGAAGAAGCACAAGTTGGAATCAAGATTGCCAGGAGAAATATCAATAACCTCGGATATGCAGATGACATCACCCTTATGGCAGAAAGTGAAGAGAAACTAAAAAGCCTCTTGATGAAAGTGAAAGAGGAAAGCGAAAAAGTTGGCTTAAAGCTCAACATTCAGAAAACTAAGATCATGGCATCTGGTCCCATAACTTCATGGGAAATAGATGGGGAAACAGTGGAAACAGTGTCAGACTTTATTTTGGGAGGCTCCAAAATCACTGCAGGTAGTGACTGCAGCCATGAAATTAAAAGATGCTTACTCCTTGGAAGAAAAGTCATGACTAACCTAGACAGTATATTCAAAAGCAGAGACATTACTTTGCCAACAAAGGTCCGACTAGTCAAGGCTATGATTTTTCCAGTGGTCATATATGGATGTGAGAGTTGGACTGTGAAGAAGGCTGAGTGGTGAAGAATTGATGCTTTTGACTGTGGTGTTGGAGAAGACTCTTGAGAGTCTCTTGGACTGCAAGGATATCCAACCAGTCCATTTTGAAGGAGATCAGCCCTGGGATTTCTTTGGAAGAAATGATGCTAAAGCTGGAACTCCAGTACTTTGGTTACCTCATGCGAAGAGTTGACTCATTGGAAAAGACTCTGATGCTGGTAGAGATTGGGGGCAGGAGGAGAAGGGGACAACAGAGGATGAGATGGCTGGATGACATCACGGACTCAGTGGATGTGAGTCTGAGTGAACTCTGGGAGTTGGTGATGGACAGGGAAGCCTGGCGTGCTGCAATTCATGGGGTTGCAAAGAGTCGGACATGACTGAGAGACTGAACTGAACTGAAACTTACTATTTAAAGGCTTATAAATATGAAGATTACTTTTCCTTGGTTTATATGATACCTGAATGACTGCGCTGATAGCAATAGGTGTAAAAGACATATTATCTTCATCCCTTTGGGAAGCTATAGCAAAATACCATGGACTAGGTGCCTGGAAAATCCCATGGATGGAGGAGCATGGTAAGCTGCAGTCCGTGGGGTCATGAAGAGTCAGACATGACTAAGAGAGTTCACTATCACTTTTCACTTTCATGCATTGGAGAAGGAAATGACAACCCACTCCAGTGTTCTTGCCTGGAGAATCCCAGGTGTGGGGGATCCTGGTGGTCTGCCATCTATGGAGTTGCACAGAGTCAGACATGACTGAAGCGACTTAGCAGCAGCAGCAGGTGGTTTACGAACAAAAGAAATTTATTCCTTACAGTTCAGGAGACAGGAAAGTTCAGGATACTTGCACCACTTAAAATACAATATGAAAACATTGTAAATAATGTTGCAGTGTCTTATGGTATAAACCCTGAATGTTGTTGGTTTGGGGGGTTGTTTTTTTCTGT
This sequence comes from Oreotragus oreotragus, assembly GCA_006410675.1. NCBI lineage: Eukaryota > Metazoa > Chordata > Mammalia > Artiodactyla > Bovidae > Oreotragus > Oreotragus oreotragus. Next base: position 335,928 of record SJYX01010319.1, read on the forward strand.
TTTGTTTGTGTGTGTGCATGTTACAATGCAAGTACATAAGTGCAAGCACATATGTATGCAAGTACATAACATAACTTTGATTACAGGGGCATGCACTTCAAGAAGGCTGTCCTGAATAAATAATTTTTGAGTCACAGAAAGAGCCAAGCCACCTCGCACTGAAGCTCTTTTGCTTTAGAGATCTTGGTTGATTTCAATAACTGACCATTTGGCCCACTTGTTTTTTCCCTTCTCTTGGTTTAAATGCCCGCTATGATGCTTTAAATTTACCAATAAACAGTAAGCCCCATAAATCCAAGGTGCTCACCCCTAACCCCCAAAAATGCCTATGTACACTCTGCTGCTGCTACTGCTGCTAAGTCGCTTCAGTCATGTCCGAATCTGTGTGACCCCATAGACAGCATAACTTTACTGTGCAGCCCAAGGTGTGCTATGTAATTTCCAGGTATTGTAAGTAGTAAACTTTTATATTCCAAAGTTCCCCGATGGTTATTGCTAAAGGATGTCTTGAAGTCATAATAACCACAGGGCAAGTCCAACCAGGACATAGGCTGAGAACGTGTGTGAATGATAAATAAGTTGCTTCAGTCATGTCAGGCTCTTTGTGAACTTATGAACAGTAGTCTGCAAGTTTCCTCTGTCCATGGGATTCTCCAGGCAAGAATACTGGAGTGGATAGACATTTCCTACTTTAGGATATAATTATAGGATTATGTAGAACACATGATGTTACATGATATTGCCTTAGTTCATTCTGATCACTATAACAAAATATTATAGACAGTTAGGTTTTTAAACAACAGAAATTCATTTCTCATGGATCTAGAGGCTAAAAAGTCCAACATCAAGGCATCTAAGAGCTGGCATATTTGGTGTTTGTTATTTGGAGAATCTCTTTCCTAGTTCACAGATAGTCTTTTCTCTGTAGTATTACATAGAGTAGGGGTGAGGAATCTTTGTGGGGTCTATTTTATAAGGGCAATAGTCCCATTCAAGAGGGTTTTGTTCTCATGACCTCATCACCCTCCAAAGGTCCCATCTCCAAAACTCATTACACTGGGTATTAGATTTCAACATATGAATTTGGGGATCTAAACATTCAGTCTGTAGCAGATAGATAATGGGTATTATACAATTTAGTGGAATATAATATATTTTATGGGCTTCCCAGGTAGCACTAGTAGTAAAGAACCTACCTGTCAATGCAGGAGAGGTAAGTAACATGGGTTCAATCCCTGGGTCAGGAAGATCTCTTGCAGAAGGAAATGGCAACCCACTTCAGTTTCTTGCCTGGTGAATCCCACGGAGGGAGGAGGCTGGTGGGCAATAGTCCATTGGGTCGCAAAGAGTCAAATATGACTGAAGCAACAGCAGGCATGCTATACATTATACAATGCATAAAATGATATTATATAATCATGGTGTAGTGATCATATGGATGCTCTGGACATGATCAGCTAGTGTACTGTTGACCAGCTGAATTTTTTCTTTGCTGCCTGCCCGTTTACAGTGATGAAGTAACATAATGGGCTACGAGATTTTGTTGCTTTCCCACTTGAAAGAAACAAAGATGCTGATAAACTTCTAAGTAGCATGGCTAAATATGTTACTAGGCTGCTTCTTTGTCATTTTACAGTCATTTTTACAGTTATTTTTATGAACTTATATATGGAACCATCAGTTCAGTTCAGTCGCTCAGTCATATCCAACTCTTTGTGACCCCCATGGACTGCAGCACTCCAGGCTTCCATCACCAACTCCTGGAAATTGCTCAAACTCATGTCCATCGATTCGGTGATGCCATCCAACCACCTCATCTTCTGTCATCCCCTTCTTCTTCTGCCTTCAATCTTTCAGGGTCTTTTCCAGTGAGTCAGTTCTTCACATGAGGTGGCCAAAGTCTTGGAGCTTCAGCTTCAGCATCAGTCCTTCCAATGAATATTCAGGACTGATTTCCTTTAGGATGGACTGGTTGGATCTCCCTGCAGTCCAAGGGACTCTCAAGAGTCTTCTCCAACACCACAGTTCAAAAGCATCAATTCTGCAGCACTTAGCTTTCTTTATAGTCCAACTCTCATAACCATACACGACTACTGGAAAAGCTGTAGTGTTGACTAGATGGACCTTTGTTGGCAAAGTAATGTCTCTGCTTTTCAATATGATGTCTAGATTGGCCATAGCTGTTCTTCTAAGGAGCAAGCATCTTTAATTTCATGGCTGTAGTCACCGTCTGCAGTGATTTTGGAGCCCAAGAAAATAAAGTCTGTCAGTGTTTCCATTGTTTCTCCATCTATTTGCCATGAAATGAAAGGACTGGTTACCATGATTTTAGTTTCTTGAATGTTGAGTTTTAAGCCAGCTTTTTCACTCTCCCTTTCCACTTTCATCAACAGGCTTTTTAGTCCCTGTTCACTTTCTGCCATAAGGGTGGTATCATCTGCATGTCTGAGGTTATTGATAATTCTCCTGGCAATCTTAATTCTCTTTAGTTCTTCTTTGCTTTCTGCCATATGGAACCATAGACACACTGAATTTTATTTAAGAAATCATAGGGCTTCTCTGGTGGTTCAGAGGGTAAAGAATTTACCTGCAATTCAAGAGCTCTAGATTCAATCCCTGGATTGGGAAGATACCCAGGGAAGGGAATGGCAACCCACTCCAATATTCTCGCTTGGCAAATTCCAAGAACAGAGGAATCTGGCAGACTACAATCCATGGGGTCCCAAAGAGTTGGACACAACTGCATGACTAACACTTTCACTTTCATCCCACAATGTAGAAAAAAATATTTTCTTTATAACTAGCTTCTCTTTCCCCGTTGTATTTTATATTTGTCAAAATACAAAATTTAGAAAAAAATTTCCCCTAATTTTTCTATCTCTTTTTTCTCCCCATTTATGCAAATTTCAACTTCCAAATTCAAAATAGTCAGGAAGATGTATCTGAAGATTTTATAATTCCTGATTATCTACATGTATGTTACAGTTATCTTTCATTAAGCAAAATCATCATTTTGTTTTCAACTTGTTTTTAGTCAAACTTTTAAAAAAATTTTGAAAATTTAAGGTCTAATTTAAAATTTATGCTAATTGAATGCACATGCAAATAATCATATGAATCTTAAATTGAACTATACATTCTATAGCATACTGAAACCTCTTAATAATCCTGTGCTTATTTAGTAAATATATGAAAATCGGTAGTTTTAGAAATATTTAAAAACTTCTCTTAAAATATGTTACACTAATGTGGAAATGACAGTTTCTGGCACCATACAGTTACATTATAAATATCTTACATTTTCTCTAATATGAAGAGGCTTACGCTATCAAGCTAAATGTTATGAGTTGAAACAAAAGAAAAAGAACGTGTACAGTTTTTGAAGATCATAGTGGTTGAAACTAGTATCTTCCAATTTTTTTTTTTTTTTTAGTTTTTATTTTCACAGTGACAGTTTAAAAAGTGGGTAGGTATGTGGGATAAATTTCAGAGTAACTAATTTAAATCCCACATGGATGAATTAATGGCAGTCTTCTATTTATACAATTAGATTAAATATTGAATTTGTACACAGAGGCCATCAGCCATCATTTTAAGTCAGAGAAATTGCACTTCACTAAACAGAACAGGCCACTTTTATAGCAAAATCCATTATACTTAATTCTATTGGCTTTAGCATATTTTAAGGAAATTCGCCAAATATAATAATATTTTAAACTGGAAAATCATATGTAAAATAACTTTATAAGTCTGAAATTATTCAGTATTGCACACATGTTCTAGGTAATTCCATTACCCTCCTAATTAACATCTAGTCTTAATTTAATTGGTGTGTTTGCTTCTTGTTTAAGTTCATTTGTTATTTTTTAAAAATATGTTTACTGGGAACACATAATATGTCAGAATGTATTAAGCACTCATGGAAATTATAATTCAGTAAGGGAGTAAAAAATAATAAGGTAAGCAAAAAAGGAATACAGTATTGCCCATTGTGAACAGTCCTAGAAGACAGAAGCAGTAACAGGGTCTGAAAACACTGGAGAACTTATCCTGATTACAAAACTTAAAAAATACAGGTTAAAGGTTGAAGAATGTTGAAGACAGAGAGATCTGAATCCCTTAGACCAAGTAGGTTTTTAAATTTTATCCTGAATAGTTTGAACTCATTAAAATATCTGAGAGTTGTGGTTATAATATACTGGTGAAATTTAAAGCCACTGAATATGATGAAAGCAACAACTGGACCCAAATCCAGCTCAGCTCCTTAGGAGGTGGATTGAATCCACAGTAATATTGCACTGAGACAGGAAAGAAATGCGTTCATCTCAGGGAAAGAAAACTATCTTGGTCTCTGATATACAAAAATCTTGAAAAAAAAAAAAAAGTGAGGTACACAAAGAAGCAATAAAACCAATTGATTAGACACCTAAGGAAAGCCCAGATATGGAATTGTGAAATAACTGAGAAATGCCTTCAAATTTCTGGAGGAAAAGGTAGACAATTTGCAAAAATAAAATAAAGAAATTTAACTCAGAAGAAAATAGTGGAGACAATCTGAAATAAAAGAAATAGTCTAAATAGCTGGAAGGAAGAGAAGCAAAGAAGAAAAAACAAAGTACACACTGGAAAAATAGAAAATAACAAGATGTTTATATACAACTGTATTCATCGTTACACTAAACTATTTTCACCCATGAACTAAAGTACTTAGTGGTCTAAATGCTCCAGTTAAAAAGTAAAAGTTGTTGAATTAAATTAAAACAAAACTTAATTTGATGCTATCTATAAGAAACTCACATTAAATGTGAAAGCACAGGGAAGTTAATGTGAAGAGACAAACGCTTACAAAAACTAGAGTGGATAAATTAATTTCAGAAAAAGGAAGCTTCAGAGGTAGGAGACAAATCTGCAGAAAGACAATTCTAAATGAGTATATATCTAACAACAGAGTTTCAAGGCTTCTGAAGCACAACCGGATTGAAATTAAATGAAAAATAGAACAAAAAAATCTAAAACTATAGTTGGGACCTATACAACTTTCTCTAGGTAACTGATGATTAGCACAATTATAGAAGATTGAAATAACACTAGCTGTTGTTTGAAAATCAATCAATGCAATTCATTATGTCTACACACAAGCTTATTTTAAAATGTATATGCTAAAAGGACCCAGAATGGCCAAGTAATTCTGAAAAAGAGTTAATTATATAAATAAAGTATACTTAATGTACTTAATTACATGCTTACTGTGAGTCTGTAATAATCAAAATAATGTAGTTTGAGGGAGAGGGTATCCACACAAGTAAATGAAATAGAATAAATAGTTCATATGTGGACCACATATACATAGGCCATTCATTGTTACAAAGAGAAAGAGGAATCAATTGAATAAGTCTTTTCAGCAAATGATGCTGTACTAAATGGTGGTCCATAAACTAATAAAAAGAAGAAAAAATTAGTACTATTTTGATTATTAACACATATCAAGTAAATATTAACTTAAAACAGATAATAAACATAAATGTAGGGGTTAAAACTGTAATTCTTATGGAAGAAAGCATAGAATAATATTTCTGTGATCATGCAATAAGCAAATATGCATTAAGACACACACACATAAATCAAGAAAATCATAAATTTAGCTTCATCAAAATTAAAATCTTCTGGTTTTGAAAGATGCTGTTAAGCAAATGAATAGCAAACTGCATACTGAAGGAATATATTTGCAAAATGTGTATTTTATAACATACTTGTATTGGAAATATTTAAAAACCCTTACTACTCAATATGAGATAAGTAACCCACTTTAAAAAATGAAGGAAAGAGTTGATCAAACATTTCATTAAAGCAGAAGTATAAATGACCCAAAAGCATAGGAAAAGATTTTTAGCATATTAGTCAACAGAAAAATGCACATTAAAACAACAATATTATGACAACACTCATCAGAACAACAAAAATTAAGACTAACAAGACCATGTTCTGGCAAAAATGTGGAGCAAGGTGGTACATCATACATGGTTAGTGGGAGTGCAAAATTGTACAAACACTTTGTAAAATCTTCAGCAATTTCTTAGAAAGCAAGATATGCACTTACCACTCTGACAATCACATTCCTAGGTATAAAATGTGATACTACTTCAAATAAAAAGTTAACTACTGATAAATGCAAAACCATGAATGATTCTCTAATGACTAATGCTAAATGAAAGAAGCCAGAAGAAGCAAAATGATACATTATGTATGAGTCCATTTATATGACTTCCTGGAACAGGCAAAATCAAAGCTACAGAAAAAAAAAACTAGTGATTTTGGAAGAGATGATTAATTGCCAAATGCCAGGAGAGAATTTAAGGAGCTTAAGAAATAGTCTGTAGCTTATTTTGGCAGTAACACGGCTCTATCTATTTACGCAAATTCATAGAACTGTGTGCTTTAAAACATGGAATTTCACTGTATTTAAATTGAACCTAAGTATAATTCATTTAAAAAGAATCTGCCCTTTTGGGCTTCCCTGGTGGTCCAGTGGTTAAGAATCTGCTTGCAAATCCAGGGGACATGGGTTCAATCAAGAGTCTGGGAAGATTCCACATGCCTCAGAGCAACTAAGTCCACATGCCTCAGAGCAACTAAGTCCACATGCCACAGCTTCTGAGCCCATTTGTGCCTAGAACCCATACTCTGCAACAAGAGAAGCCACCACAATCAGAAGCCCATGCTCCACA
>SJYX01010319.1:351226-369304 GCA_006410675.1 Oreotragus oreotragus
AAAAAAAAAAAAAAAAATCTGACACCGTTCCCACTGTTTCCCTATCTATTTGCCATGAACTGGGTTCCCCAATAACTTAACAATAGTAGACATTAATAAACATCTGATGAGTGAGGAGTGTATAAAATTCTTTGTCAGGAGCCATGTTAGGCATTACTGACAAAATAAAGGCATGGCCCCAACCCCCTCTCCTCATCCCGCAGGCATGGTCCTGGGATGAAGGAGTTAGGTCTTGTGATCCTGACTTGTTCTTTCCTTTCTTCAGTTGAGTTTGCTGGAAAGAATGTTAAGGTGCTTATTGTTCTTGAGAGGAGCATGAGAAAGCACAAAGCCTTCTGCAGTTGTGCCCAGAAAATAATCTATAAAGTAATCATTGACATTTCTTCAAGGATCTTTACAAAGAATGTTTCAGGATGAGCATGTAGGCCGCAGCTTGAGGCCATGGGAAGGATTGTTATCTGAGACCTGTTTGTGAGGGGAATGTTTATGGCTAAGAAGTTTGCTGAGCTTATGGTTAATTAAGAATATCTAGAAGCCTATTTAGGAGATAGTGAGTTTAGGATGCTAGGAGCAAACAGATTTAGAAAGATAAGAAATAAACTGAGAAATGTGGCATGAGTTACAATGTAATCAAAAGTTAAGTATAGGACACATAAGAGGAAGTAGATGGATAGATAGTAAAGCTGATGCTGAGAGAATCACTGAAGCTGGAGCTCTGTCTGTAGGGCAACAGTGATTTCTGGAGACAATAAATCTTGGTGGAAGGGAACTGAAAATGTCAAACCTCCAACCTAATGCTTTTGTCAAAGTAGAAAAGAGAACCTGAAGCTTGAAATAAACATGTAGTCCCATACTTTGAATCAGAGGCTACATCATCCCCTGCCGACACCACTCACTCCTTCAAGCTGATTCCCTGGCTGCTGGAGCTAGACTCCGGCAATTCTTGAATGTGAATTAGTGAAAAAAAAACAAAAAACAAACAACTACTAAAACTTAATTCAATACTTGAATTGGAGAAAAATAGTTTATTCTTATTTACTTATTAACAAGGAGTTTATGTGATCAGGATGAAATATACAATATACTCTTTTGAGCACCTTTTTAAAAGCCATATTTTAATTTCATTACCAAAACTTTTTAAAGATAATTTATCAATAAATGAAGTAGCAGCTTTCCTATTTGCAACAAAACCAATATTTCATATCTATTCTTACATTGTCCTAATGATATGCCTTTTTAAACCCACATTTGACTGGTAAAATTTGTATTCCTATGCTTTTATTTCATAAAATGAGCTTACTAAAAATTTAATGGTACATAATTAATATCAAAATTATTTTGCAAATATATATGGTTGAAATATTTTTAATTTTGCAGTTGATGAAGATTTGCAGATTTCAATTAGTAGGCTCAGAGTAAGATGTCCCTTGATAGTTAAGTCAAATTTCAGTGGTAATAGTCTACCTGGCATCTATGCAGAGATTCTTGGCATTGATGTAAAATATGCCATTGCAATCTAGACATTCTTCCTTTGTTTTCTCTGAGTACTGGCTCTGTTCTTATTTTCTGCCATCATCCCAATGAGACATTTGGAGAAATTGCCAGATGGCTCATCCTGGGAAGAACTCTATGTAACCAGGAAGAATTTTGAAATAAAGCAAGCCTTGGCAGAAACCAGTTAGCAGAACTCATTATTATTGCTGTTGTTTGATGATCTGTTGTCCTTTTCTGAAGGCGAACATGCAATCGCTGAAAACCCAGAGTTCCACAGAATTAGATGCCATAACTTTATTTTATGAGAAACTTTACTAATTAACTTATCTAAACAAGATTAGCACATATAGAACAGAAATAGCATAGATAGCAAAGAAGAAGGCTTTCAAATTATCTCTAAGTTCCGTACTTTATTTATGAAAGAAATAGATCATCAGAAAATCTGATAATTGAATAATCACCACAATTTTTGTGTCATTTTGTATCATTTTGTATGTAAGGACCTAATTTCACCTAATTATTTACCATATCAAATAGAAACTCTGAAACTTGAGCTGTTTCTTTTTTATATTCATTCTGTTTCAACTCCTAACACACCCTTATCTCTTCTCTCAATTCAATATATCTTCTTTTTCCCCATCACCATGCTATTTTGCTTACCTGGAACATACTTTCTACTTAATGCCCAAATCCTATGTTTACTTTATAATTAACTTTTTCGTTAAGTCTTTAAAACACACAGCCACCAAAAATGACTATATTTTACTTCAGAGTTACTTACATAGTTGTGTATATACTGTACAACATTTGCTAGTACTCTATCTTAAAACAACCTTCAACAACTTTTACAATCTAAATTGGAAAAGAATTTGATAAACAATAGATACATGTATATGTATAACTAATTACTTTGCCGTACACCTGAAACTAACACAATATTATTAATCAACTATACTCCATTGTAAAATAAAAGTTAAAATTAAACAACTTTTAACTGGAGAAGAGTTTTAATATCTGCCTCCCCAAAGGCAAGGAAGATTGGATATTTATGGAACAAGCAAGATATTCTTAAATGGAAAAGATGATTGGAGGGAGGGAAAAAGTGAGGTAATTAGTTTTCTACACAGATGCATCTCAGTTCCATGCCTCTGCATTTTCAGTATGAATAAGCTCTTGAAGTCAAAAGGATATCTGTACAAATCCCCACATCCAAAGGCAAAGGAGAAGCCCACAAAACAGTAAGAGGGGCAAAATCACATTTAGAATCAAGCCCCTTACCCGCCAGAGATGCTCAGAGTGCTCCAACAAAGTTTGTGTGCACCAGGACCCAGAGACCCCAAAGAAACTGAGCCAGAACAGTGTTTGCATGTCTCCTGTGAAGGTACAGGTCAGCAGTGGCCTACCACAGGGGAAGAGATGCTGAGTGCATCAGACCTGGGTATGCCATAAGTCCTCTTTGAGGAGGTGGCCATTAACTCCACCAGAGACCCGCCAGAACTGACACAGGACTGGGGAAACAAACTCTTGGAGGGCACAAACAGAACCTTGTGTACCCCAGAACCCAGAAGAAAGGAGCAGTGATGACAAAAGCCACTGACCCAGACTTGCACGTGAGTGTCCGGAGACTCTGGTGGAGGCATGAATCGATGGTGGCCTGCTGCATGGCTGGGGGCACTGAGTGCAGCAGTGCCCCAATGGGACCTTTTGAATTATCTTCATTACCTCCACCATAGTTTGGCCTCAGGTCAAACAAGAGAGGGACAAAGCCCCACCCATCAACAAAAAATTGAACTAAAGATTTACTGAGCATGGCCCCTCCCATCAGAACAAGACCCAGTTTCCCCCTCAGTCAGTCTCTCCCATCAGGAAGATTCCATAAACCTCTTATCCTTCGACATTAGAGGGCAGGAATAATGAAAACCACAATCACAGAAAACAAACCAAATTGATCACATGGACCATGGCCTTATCTAACTCAATGAAACTGTGAGCCATGCTGTGTAGGGCTACCCAAAACAGATGGGGCATGGTGAAGCATTTTGACAAAACGTGATCCACTGGAGAAAGGAATGGCAAACCACTTCAGAATCGTTGTCTTGAGAACCCCATGAACAGCATGGAAAGGCAAAACGGTAGGACACTGAAAGATGAACTCCCCTGGTCAGTAAATGCCCAATATGGCACTGGAGATCAGTGGAGAAAAAACTCCAGAAAGAATGAAGAGATGGAGCTAAAGCAAAAACAGCACTCAGTTGTGGATGTGACTGTTGATGGAAGTAAAGTCCAATACTGTTAAGAGCAATACACCATAGGAACCTGGAATGTTAGGCCCATGAATCAAGGTAAATCAGAGTTGATCAAACAGGAGATAGCAAGACTGAACGTCAACATTTTAGGAATCAGTGAAATAAATGGACTGGAATGGGTGAATTTAACTCAGATGACCATTATATCAACACTGTGGGAAACAATCCCTTAGAAGAAATGGAGCAGCATTCACAGTAAACAATAGTCTGACATGCACTACTTGGATGCAATCTCAAAAACAACAGAATGATTGATCTCTGTTCATTTTCAAGGTAAGCCATACAAAATCATGGTAATCCAAGTCTATGCCCCGACCAGTAATCCTGAAGAAGCTGAAGTTCAACGACTCTATGAAGACCTACAAGACCTTCCAGAACTAACACCCCAAAAAGATGTCCTTTTCATTATAGGGGACTAGAATGCAAAAGTAGAATGTGAAGAGATACCTGTAGTCACAGGCAAATTTGCCCTTGGAGTACAAAATGAAGCAGGTCAAAGTCTGACAAGAGTATTGCCAAGAGAATGCACTGGTCATAGCAAGCACCCTCTTCCAACAACACAAGAGAAGAGACTACACATGGACATCACCATATGGTCAATACCATATCAAAGTGATTGTGTTTTTGCAGCCAAAGATGGAGAAGCTCTATACAGTCAGCAAAAACAAGACTAGGAGCTAACAGTGGTTCAGATCATGAACTCCTATTGCCAAATTCAGACTTAAGTTGAAGCAAGTAGGGAAAGCCACTAGGTCACTCGGATATGACCTAAATCAAACTCCTTAAGATTATACAGTGGAAGTGACAAATAGATTCAAGGGATTAAATCTGATAGACAGAGTGCCTGAGGAGCTTGGGGCAAACATTTGTGACATTGTACAGGAGGTAGTGATCAAGACCATCCTCAAGAAAAATAAATAGAAAAAGGCAAACATATGGTCAATACCATATCAAAGTGATTGTGTTTTTGCAGCCAAAGATGGAGAAGCTCTATACAGTCAGCAAAAACAAGACTAGGAGCTAACAGTGGTTCAGATCATGAACTCCTATTGCCAAATTCAGACTTAAGTTGAAGCAAGTAGGGAAAGCCACTAGGTCACTCGGATATGACCTAAATCAAACTCCTTAAGATTATACAGTGGAAGTGACAAATAGATTCAAGGGATTAAATCTGATAGACAGAGTGCCTGAGGAGCTTGGGGCAAACATTTGTGACATTGTACAGGAGGTAGTGATCAAGACCATCCTCAAGAAAAATAAATAGAAAAAGGCAAAATGGTTTTCTGAGGAGGCCTTACAAATAGCCATGAAAAGAAAAGAAGCTAAAGGCAAGGGAGAAAAGGTAAACCCATATTTGAATGCAGAGTTCCAAAGTAAAGCAAGGAGAGATAAGAAAGCCTTCCTCAGTGATCAATGCAAAGAAATAGGGGAAAACAATAGAATGGGAAGAACTAGAGATCTCTTCAAGAAAATTAGAGATGTCAAGGAAGCATTTCATGCCAAGATGGGCACAATAAAGGACAGAAATGGTATGGGCCTTACTGAAGCAGAATATATTAAAAAGAGGTGGCAAGCATATTGTATAGAAGAACTATACAATAAAGATCTTAATGACCCAGATAACCATAATGGTGTGGTCACTCACCTAGAGCCAGACATCCTGGTATGTGAAGTCAAGTGGGCCTTAAGAAGCATCACTGCCAACAAGGCTAGTGGAGGAGATGAAATTCCAGTTAAGCTCTTTCAAATCCTAAAGGATGTTACTGTGAAAGTACTGCACTCAATATGCCAGCAAATTTGGAAAACTCAGAAGGGGCCACAGGACTGGAAAAGGTCAGTTTTCACTCCAATCCCAAAGAAAGGCAATGCCAATTAATGTCCAAACTACCACACAATTGCACTCATTCACATGCTAGCAAAGTAATGCTCAAAATTCTCTAGGCCAGGCTTCAGTAATACATGAACTGTGAACTTCCTGATCTTCAGGCTGGTTTTAGAAAAGGCAGAGGAGCCAAAGATCAAACTGCCAACATATATTGGATCATCAAAAAAGCAAGAAAGTTCCAGAAAAACATCTACTTCTGCTTTATTGACTATGCCAAATCCTTTCACTGTGTGGATCACAAACAAACCATGGAAAAATCTTCAAAACATGGAAATATCAGACTACCTGACCCGCCTCCTGAGAAATCTGTTGCAGGTCAAGAAAAACAGTTAGAACTGAACATGAAGCTACAGACTGGTTCCAAATTGGGGAAGAAGTATATCAAGGCTGTATATTGTTGCCCTGCTTATTTAATTTATATGCAGAGTATATCAAGAGAAATGCCAGACTGAATGAAGTACAAGCTGAAATCAAGATTGCCGGGAGAAATAGCAATAACCTCAGATATGCAGATTTCACCCTTATGGCAGTAAGCGAAGAACTAAAGAGTATCTTGGTGAAAGTGAAAGAGGGGAGTGAAAAATATTGGCTTAAAACTCAACATTCAGAAAATGAAGATCATGACATCCGGTCCCATCACTGCATGGCAAATAGATGGAGAAACAGTGGAAATAATGACAGACTTTTTTCTTTCTGTTCACCAAAATCATTGCAGATGGTGACTGCAACCATGAAATTAAAAGACACTTACTCCTTGGAAGAAAAGCTGTGACCAACCAGTCAGCATATTAAAAAGCAGCGACATCACTTTGCCAACAAGGCATTTCTAGTCAAAGCTACGGTTTTTCCAATAGTCATGTATGGATGTGAGAGTCGGACTTTAAAGAAAGCTGAGTGCCAAAGAATTGATGCTCTTGAACTGTGGTATTGGAGAAGACTCTTGAGAATCCCTTGGAATGCAAGGAGATCCAACTAGTCAACCCTAAGGGAAATCAGTCCTGAATATTCAATGGAAGGACTGATCCTGAAGCTGAAGCTCCAATACTTTGGCCACCTGATGAGAACTGACTCACTGGAGAAGATGCTGATAATGGGAAAGATTGAAGGCAGGAGGGGAAGGGAACGACAGAGGATAAGATGGTTGGATGGCATCTCTGACTGGATGGTCATGAGTTTGAGTAAGGTCTGGGAGTTGATGATGGACAAGGAAAATGGGCGTGCTGTGGTCCATTGGGTCCCAAAGAGTTAGATAAGCCTGAGCAAATGAAGGGAACTGAACTGATACAGGTCCAGTTTTAGCACTGGAGGTCCAAACCTGACCACAGGCAGTTTTCAATGAGTAAGAGCTGACTCCAAGCTTAGAATCCGCCTGCAATGTGGGAGACCTGGGTTTGATTCCTGGGTTGGGAAGATCCCCTGGAAGAGGGCATCCCACTCCAGTATTCTTGCCTGGAAAATCCCCATGGACAGAGGAACCTGGCAGGCTACAAGCTACATTCGTATAAAGAGTCGGACACGACTGAGGGACTAAGCACCTAGGAGGGCCTGAGGACTCAAAGGCAGATATGGGAATGGACAAAGGAACAGGGCAGGGGGACAGTTTTTGCGGGTGGGTTTTAAGGTGGCCACAACAGTTTGTTGTATGGATCACAACAAACTGTGGAAAATTCTTAAAGAGAGGGGAGTATCTGATACCAACCTTATCTGCCTCCTGAGAAATCTGTATGCAGGTCAAGAAACAACAGAATCGGACATGGAACAACGGACTGGTTCCAAACTGGGAAAGGAGTATATCAAAGCTATATATTGTCACCCTGTTTATTTAACTTATATGCAGAGTACATCATGCAAAATGCAGGCTGGATGAAGCACAAGCTGGAATCAGGATTGCCGGGAGAAATATCAATAACCTTAGATATGCAGATAACACCACCCTTATGGCAGAAAGCGAAAAACTGAGGAGCCTCTTCATGAAAGTGAAAGAGGAGAGTGAAAAAAGCAGGCTTAAAACTCAACATTCAAAAAATGAGGATAATGGCATTGGGTCCCATCACTTCATGGCACATAGATGGGGAAACAATGGAAACAGTGACAGACTTTATTTTCTTGGGCTCCAAAATCACTGCAGATGGTGACTGCAGCCATGAAATTAACAGACGCTTGCTCCTTGGAAGAAAAGCTATGACAAACCTAGACAGCATATTAAAAAGCAGATATTACATTGCTGACAAAGGTCCATCTTGTTAAAGCTATGGTTTTTCCGGTAGTCATTTATGGATGTGAGAGTTGGACTGTAGAGAAAGCTGAGCACCGAAGATTGATGCTTTTGAACTATGGTGTTGGAGAAGACTCTTGAGAGCCCCTTGGACTGCAAGGAGATCAAACCTGTCAATCCTAAAGGAAATCAGTCCTGAATAGTCATTGGAAAGACTGATGCTGAAGCTGAAGTTCCAATCCTTTGGCTACCTGATTCGAAGAAGGGACTCATTGGAAAAGACCCTGATGCTGGAAAGATTGAAGGCAAGGGGAGAAGGGGACGACAGAGGATGAGATGGTTGGATGGCATCATTGACTTGATGGACATGAGTTTGAGTAGACTGCAGGAGTTGGTGATGGACAGGAAAGCCTGGCAGTGCTGCAGTCCATGGGGTTGCAAAGAGTCGGACACAACTGAGGGACTGAACTGAACTTTAAGGTGGCCAAAGGGACTGCTGCTGCTGCCTAGTCGCTTCAGTCGTGTCCAACACTTTGCGACCCTGTGGACTGAAGCCCGCCGCGTCCTCTGTCCATAGGATTCTCTAGGCCCAAGAACACGAGTGGATTGCCATGCCCTCCTCCAGGGGATTTTCCCCACCCAGGGATCCAACCCGCATCTGTTACCTCGCTTGCATTGGCAGGCGGGTTCTTTACCACTAGCGCCACTGGGAAGGAAAACAGTACGGGGTAGAACAGCAAGCGAGTCCTAAGGTGGTTCTTGGGGGTGGGGGGTGCGTGGTGATAGTCTTGAGGTCAGGGTTGAATGTGGAAGGCTCCTGAAACTGGGGGCGGGGCTCGATGGTGACCTCGGGGCGGGCGNTGATAGTCTTGAGGTCAGGGTTGAATGTGGAAAGCTCCTGAAACTGGGGGCGGGGCTCGATGGTGACCTCGGGGCGGGCGGGCGGGGTCTCGGTAGGCCGTGACCCCAGCCCTCGCGCTGCCCGCAGCTGCACACGTACCTGGTCCTGGAGCTGCTGCAGGGCGGGGAGCTGCTGGAGCACATCCGCAAGAAGCGGCACTTCAGCGAGTCCGAGGCGAGCCAGATCCTGCGCAGCCTCGTGTCGGCCGTGAGCTTCATGCACGAGGAGGCGGGCGTAGTGCACCGCGACTTGAAGCCCGAGGTGAGCGCGGGGCCTCAGCGCATCGGGAGGGCCTCGGCGCGGAGGGCCGGGTTCTGACGGCCGCCTCGCCTCCCTCGTAGAACATCCTGTACGCCGATGACACGCCCGGGGCCCCGGTGAAGATTATCGACTTCGGGTTCGCGCGCCTGCGCCCGCAGAGCCCCGCGGGGCCCATGCAGACTCCCTGCTTCACGCTGCAGTACGCCGCCCCTGAGCTGCTGGCCCAGCAGGGCTACGACGAGTCCTGCGACCTCTGGAGCCTCGGCGTTATTCTGGTATGGGGGCGGCCTCTCCGAGGGGATGTCAGGGTCCTCCGAGCCTGCGGACAGCAGTCCTCTTGGTGGGGGTGGCAGGATTTGGTCTGAGGCTGGGATAAGATGTCCTGATACATAGGCGGGATCACTCTGGTGCTGGGGTCTGGGCACCCTCGTTTGAGGGGTAGAGTTCATCACCCATGGGCCTCAGGAGTTAGCCTCATGGTCCTGCGGTGGGTTGAATCAGTCTCCTGGCCTCCACTGGCCCCTAGTCTGGGCTGGTCTCACTTTTCACCTGTCCCTCCCACCCCCACCCCTAGTACATGATGCTGTCGGGCCAGGTCCCCTTCCAGGGGGCCTCAGGCCAAGGCGGGCAGAGCCAGGCGGCGGAGATCATGTGCAAGATCCGCGAGGGGCGCTTCTCTCTTGACGGAGAGGCCTGGGAAGGCGTGTCTGAGGAAGCCAAGGAGCTGGTCCGAGGTGCGGAGCCGGAGGTCACAGGTTATGGTTGGGGAGGGGGAGGCCATGGGGTCGTGATGGGGCAAGGAGTGCCCCCGGGTCAGGTCTCGGTGGGGGGCTTGTTGGGGAGGAGAGTGGGGCTGCCCTCTCTGAGTGGGTGCACCCTCTACACGAGGCCCGCCAAAACTCCCCCGCCCGCCTCCAGGGCTCCTAACTGTGGATCCCGCCAAGCGGCTGAAGCTCGAGGGGCTGCGGAGCAGCTCGTGGCTGCAGGACGGCAGCGCGCGCTCCTCGCCTCCGCTGCGGACGCCGGACGTGCTGGAGTCCTCCGGGTCCGCTGTGCGCTCCGGGCTCAACGCCACCTTCATGGTGAGGGGCGGGGCCGAGGGGCGGGGCCTGAGCATGGGGGCGGGGCCTCCGGGAAGCGACTCCGCGGAGTCCAGACGCGTGACCTGCCGGGGCCCTGAGCTTCTGAGAGGCTGTGGAGGCCGAAGACCTGTTGGCCCTGACCTAGTGGGATGGGAAGGAGGGCCTGGGACGGGGCCAAAGCCGGATCTGGAAGTCGAGGCCGGTCCCGTGGGAGTCACCATTTCCTTTCCGCCAGGCGTTCAACCGGGGCAAACGTGAGGGTTTCTTCCTGAAGAGCGTGGAAAACGCGCCGCTGGCCAAGCGGCGGAAACAGAAGCTACGGAGCGCCGCCACGTCCCGCCGCGTCTCCCCCGCGCCCGCCGCCCCGGGCCGGGCCCCGGCCGCCAAGGGAGCCCCCCGACGAGCCAATGGCCCCCTACCCCCCTCCTAGCCCCTGCCCTGGGACCCCCGCCTCCTCCGTCGTGTCTGTGATCTAGGAGGCCGGCTCACTGCCTCCGGCATCGGCGCGGGCCCCCTCCCCAGGACTGTTACCCTTCTCCCCCCCTTCTCCCCTCCCTACCCCCAGACAGAGCAGAAGTATTTTTATAAGCAGAGAATTCTTTTTTAAAAATGTCTTACCAGATTAGAGTTAGAGATGCAGGGAAGAAGGGGGCCTGCTGGGGAGTGGGGTGTGGGGCCCTCTGCCAAGATACTGCCTCATCTGGTGGAAGGCCCTTCTACCCCAAGGGGCTGCCCCGGTTGGGAAGGGCTCCCCCATTTCTAAGCACTGAGTTGCCACAGGGAGAAACCGGGACCTCTCCCCTGCCCTCCCCTGAGGACCTGCTCTTGGGAGGGGGCACCTCGCAAGCTGTCACTTTATGGACTGTCTGTGCAATTACGTCCACCAAAGACCTGTGTTTGGGGGGGGGGTGCTCAGCGAGAGGTCCTGGGGGACCCCCTGAAGCATTTCTGCCTCACTTTATGTCACCTGCTTCCCCCTACTGGGGCTGTTAGGAGGTAGGCGACCTCCCCAAAAGGGGCGGCCCCCTTCTCATCCGTCCCCTCCCCTTTGGCACAGCTGCTCCTAGCTGGGGGGTGGGGCCTTGGGGGTCCGGGCTGGGCTTCCACAGTCACTGCCTCCGCCCATCCAGGCTGTGCCTTTGACTTTAAAATAAAAGTCTACTCAGTGCTGTGTGGCATCTGTGTGTGTATGTGTGTGGGGTGTGGGGACAGAGGTCTTGGGGTTCACTTCCAGGCGTCGGCCCTTGGGCCTCAAAGTGGAAGGACAGAGCAGACCCTTCTGGATAAGATGATACCCTTTGTCCTTGGTGTTTTTAAAATTTATTTGGAGGATAATTGCTTTACAATTTGTGCTGGTTTCTCTGTACGACAGCATGAACCAGCCATATGTATACGTATATTCCCTCCCTCTTGAGCCTCTCTCCTACCCTTTCAACATCCCACCCCACTAGGTTATCCCAGAGCACTGAGCTGAGCTCCCTGTGTTATAGAGCAGCTTCCCACTAGCTATCTGCTTTATACGTGGTGGTGTACAGACGTCAATGCTCCTTTCTCAGTTTGTCCCACCTTCCCTGCCCCGCTGTGTCCATGGGTCTGCTCTTCACATCTGCATCTCTATCCCTGCCCTGCAAATAAGTTAATCAGTACCATTTTTCTAGACTCCACATATATGCATTACTATATGATATTTTTCTGAGTTCACGCTGTATGTCAGACCCTAGGTCCATCCACCTCTCTACAACTGACTCAGTTTTGTTCCTTTTTATGACTGAGTACTACTCCATTGTGTATATGTACCACAACTTCTTTATGCATTCATCTGTTGATGGGCTTCTGGGTTGCTTCCATATCCTGACTGTTGTAAATAGTGCTACAGTGAACACTGGCATACATGTGACTTTGTGAATTATGGTTTTCTCAGGGCATATGCCCAAATGGGATTGCTGGGTCATATCGTAGATCTGGGAAGAAAGGGAAAGTATACTAATGTGAAATTAATTAATGAAGCCTATTAAGAAGCAAATGGATTTTAACAAGCTGATCCCTGTCTCTTATTCTATAAGACAAGTTCAAGAATTTCTATTAGTTATCACCTTATGTTAATTCCATGGGTCACAGTTTTGCTGGAAGAGTAGAGGAAAATTACTTCCTTCCTGATGACACCTACTAAAAAGAAGTCTTTGAAGAAAAGAAAACATTTTGCTTTTTGTTAGTTTGTTTTCATTTTTTGATCTTGAAAAACCTTTAAGTCTTTGAACTGATTAATTTTAATATCAGAGATTAGACCATTACAAGAAAAAAATAAATTTTAATGTCACAAAATTATATGAAAAAAGGATTAAAAATATAAATACTTTGGCACATTATTTCTTTAGAAATTTCACCTTTTTTTTTTTACCAAAAATGCATACAATTTTGGCAAGCATGAAGTATATATTAATACTTTATACTTTTGTAAGTATAAAATATATATTAGTAATGTTCACTGTGTCTTGATTTTCAACTATGTAAACCACTTATTTAATGTGTTAAATTGCTGTCACTCTTTTGAAGTAAACTCCTTGCCAGATCAGAGATCTTGAGTAAGGTCATCTATAAAACCACTATTAACAGAAATAACTGCATGCTTAATCTTTGAAGTGAAATTCAGAAAAATGTACTGAGCATTATAAGCTATAATTTTATTTTAATATTTTATTTGATTCATCTAGACATCATAAATTCAGTTTTTTCTTATGATAATTGATTTTTATCAAAGATTTAGCAAATATTTTGTTTGCATGAAGCTAAGTATTTTGTATGTTTTTATCTATTTTGCATAAAACAGAATACAGTAAATATAGTCTATCAAAATGATATTTATGTTTTCTTTCCTATAAATATGCATTCTTTTTAATGATACATTCTGATGAAAAAACAAATCAGGCACATTTTTATTTCTAATTGTTGAGTTTTACTTTATCGTATAGTAGAAAGAAAAAGAATTCTTTATAGCACAAATCACATAAATGTATAGGCATCACGTTAAATTAGAATTCAACATATTTTTATCTGTATTGTATTGAATCATTTTAAAATATCTACAGTTGGCAAATCTAGAATTTGCATCATATCTGTGTTTTGAACAAAATTAGTGCCAACTTGTTTAATTTATTATTTTTAGATGAAATGTCCCTTATAGTTATTTTGAGAAAAATTATTTTCCAAAATGGATACACATTTGCTGAGTTGCCTCAGTTTGCTAGGTACAAGTTGCATTTTGCTGGACTATATTGCAGCAGATTATTATTAGGTATTATTATTATTATATTAGAGGTCTAAAATATAAAGTATGTCTTCAAATTATTATCTGCCATTTATACATTTATTTCTTGCTTACTTATTTACTCAGTAATGTCCAACTCTTTACAACTCTTTGGACTGTAGCCCCACCAGGCTCTGATACCTTCATTAACTAAGTGAATATGTGTTAACAACTTTATACGGACATAAGATTCCTCATACTATGCCTTCAAGAAATTTGCACCATATTGAAGTAAGTAAAACTTGTGTCAATAACATGATGTTATCTAATTTTGAAAATTCTTATTTGATATATAAACCCAAAGAAATTGTGACCAAATCTAAGCCATGGTTGATAAGCATTAGTAATATACGGAGGATTATAAATGTTCTAAGAATCCAAAGAATAGATTTTTCAATGAAACTTGTTGTAGTTAGTGAATCCATCTTAATGCAAGTAAGAATGATCTGAACTTTAAAAATCTTTCTGGAAAACATTCTCTCCTTTCTTTCTTCAGTGATCCCTGCCTGTCATTTCTCCTCCTTTTCTTAAGCTCCCTCACACAATAAATTCAAGCCATCCATATTCATCTGAAAACAGTCCTTCAGCTCAATTAGAAACTTTAGTAGGATTTTATTCATTGTATTCTATCATCAGTAATCATGAATATTTAATTGTATAAGTTGTGATTCAGTCTTTAATAGTTTCTACTGTTAAACACCCCATAATTAATTCTAGCTGAACACATTGCCCATCTTAAGTCTCATTCTTTGTTGGGCTCATCCATGAATTCATCCATTGTTGTTGTTACTGTAGTATTACTAGTGAAGTTGTGTCTAATTCTGCCAACCCATAGACTGTATTCTGCTAGGCTCCTCTGTCCATGTGATTTCCCAGGCAAGAATACTGGAGTGAATTGCCATTTCCTTCTCCAGGGGGTCTTCCTGACACAGGGATCAAACCGGCTTCTCCCTCATTGGCAGGAGGATTCTTTACCACTGAGCCACCAGGGAAGCCTGGCAAAGTGTTACTGAATGCAAATTCTTGTGCCTCATCCACAGTGAGGTCAAAGAAGCTGAAATGCTGGAGTTTGGAGAAGGGAAAGGTTTACTGCAGGACCATGCAAGGAGAATAGGTGACTCCTGATCAAAAATAAATAAACAAACAAAACCAGAACTCCCTGAAGGGTTTAAAAAAAATAATTTTTAAAGGCCAGGTGAGGGAGGTACATCCCTGGGTAAGTGATAGCTCAGGCACAATTCTGTGATTGGTTGATGTTGAGGTAACAGGCAGGATCAGGAATATAGCTTTATCAACCCTTAGGAACCAGAACCTCTGGAAATTAGGTGCTTGTGATCATCAAGTAGTTAATTTCTTCCATTCGTTAGTGGTTTTTAGCATCTGAAAAACTCAGGAAATAAGCATGAGAATTTGTGATCTGAGTACTTCAGAGAGGAGTTACAGGGGAGGATATGGGAGAGGCATCTGTCACTAGAAGGGCCCTACACTGCTCTGCTTGGTTACACAACCACAAAGTCCTTTTATATTTTGGCAGATATTGGTCGTTTTTCATCAAAACTAATTTCCATGTCTTTCTGTACACACATCTGAAACCACATTTCCCAATCTCCCTACAGTTAGATATGGCCATATCAGTAATTTCTAAACAATACATTTTTAGTGAAACTGAATTCTGTTGCTCCCAAGTTTGTCCCATAACCTTTACAACACACAATTTTTCATGTTTTTCTTTTCTAAATCATATTGACGTGGAAACAACACATGAGTGACCACACCACATACATGTGGAAAATAGAGTTCCTGTCAATCTGAAACTATACTGATCTGTTATATAATAAAGAAAATAATCTGAAATTATTATATTGATCTATTGTTTGTAGACTACCATGGTTAGATTATAGAGGAGCAGAATTTGCCACCCAAAAATATGTCTCTTTGGAGTATTAGTTTTTTTAGGCTGGTTATTTTCTAACAAACAGCAGACAGGCAAGAAACTCTGAAAACCAAGTCAGAGTTGCTCTTTCATAGTAAACATTTGCATCTGTAAGGGAACCATTCATTTGGGTGTCTTCCTTATGTACCAAGAAGAGGATGACCCATTATCAGTGAAGAAGTTCATGACTAAATCTTTGTGAAACATTACCATTGTTTATTGTGCTTTTCTTGGTAATTTTCTATAACTGACTCTCCTCGCCTCTAACACTCTTTTGTCTTTCGCTGAGGATGATATTTAAGGTGAAAGTTCTACCATTTTAGCGAGTCACTCAGTTTTCCTTGATTTTTCCTATGCATTTGTCATTATTGTTTAGTCACTAAGTTGTGTCCAGCTTTTGGGGACTGTAGCCCTCAAGGCTCCTCTGTCTATGGGATTTTCCTGGGCAAGAATAATAGACTAGGTTGCTATGTCTTCCTCCAAAGGATCTTCCTGGCCCATGAACCTGTGTCTCTTACATTGACAGGTGGATTATTTATTGCTGAGCCATCAGGGAAGCCCCTCTCCTATGTATACATGTTATTCAAATTTTGTTTAGCTTTCTCCTGTTAATTTGCTTCATATCAATTTCATTCTTTGTCCAGCCAGAATATCTCAGAAGGGCAGAGGAAAGTGTCTTCCAAAATAAAAAGATTTATAACAAAACTTTCCATTCTATTACATAATCTAAATTCCCATTGTTTGCTACCGCTACATATCGTAGTTTACATGTTAATGCAGTCTGATCTAACCTAGCAAATATACAAATGGCCCCTATAATTGGTATAAACTTAACTTTTATTGTTGATATCTTTGGTGATACCCTTAGTATCTTTGACTTACTTCACTAAGCATTGAGTTCAAGCATTTTCTAGGTTTTCTTATTGAATTCCAAATTCTAAAAGCTGAAGGCTAGTTAGGATTTCAGACGATGCTCTTGTGACCAGGGTCCCTGATTTTTTGGAGATGCATAATCTCCAGTCTGTCATTTGAAACTGAACTATATAAAGGAGGGCACAGCATGGAGCCTCCATTTTCTTTTGTCGTGAATCATGGCCAGGGCAGAATTGTTTTAGGCTTGGCAGGTGGTTTCCTAAGTCAGTGCTTTCCTGATCATAGCAGAATCACTACAGTTGTGCAGATAGAGCTTTTTATCTACAGCCTCTTCAGCTTTTTTGAAATCCCTGCTTTATGGTATATTTTAACAATGGAGATCAAGAATCTGTTTTCAGTCCTCTCTCTCCCTTCATGTCCTAATTGATCTCTTTCTGCCAAGTACAGTGGATTCCCTATCTAAAATTAAGAGCTCTCACCAATTAAGTGATTGCTATTCAACTCTCTGTCTTCCATAATCTCCAACACTATCTATATCTTCTCTGCTGAATGTATTCCCAAGGTACTGTCATTGAAAATCACAGTAGACAGTGTTGGAAATGAGTCATAGTTGGCTGAGAGGGGAATTACCAGTGCAGATGTTGATAATGAAACCAATCTTTATTGAATCCATGTTTTGCTCTATTTTGTCCAAAATGTAATTTTACTTCAACACTTCATATCTATTTCCTATTCACTAGTTTTTCTTTATGAAGGTCATAGCCTGTTAAAACCAGTTAAATATGCTCTGACTCTTAATTTATTTTAATCCGACAGAGCCATTTGCTGTCATAAAACAGATGTAGTTCAAAGAGCAATTATTACCAAAAAAGAAAAAAGAAAATAATTTAACCTGGATATTTTAATTTATGATTTTATTTTTAAAATTAATAAATGTTACTGAGATAATTTACAATTAAAAATCAACCAGTTAAATGTATATTTTGATGAGTATTTGTAATGAATTTTCCCACATAACTACCATCACAATCAAGATTTAGAACATTTTCATCACCCAAGAGTGAATTCTACTCACCCACTGGCCAAGACGAAAATAGATCAGCTTTCTGCCACAAGTTATTAGTTAAGTCCATAGTAAAATTTCATACAAATTTAATCATTCATTTTACTTATTATTTTTCTATTTTTTGAGTTCTTCTTTGTCTATATTTTTTCTTTCCTTTGCTTATTTTCATTTAATTTCTCTCCTATTTCTAATTTCTTACAGTGAAAACTTAGATTATTGAGACTTTTATTTGAAACCTTTAATCTTTCCTAGCATAAAAATATGATGCCACAAACTTCCCTTTAAACACTTATTTGGTTACATCCCACAAATTTTAATGTGCTTTGTTTTCATTATCTTTCCGTTCTTATATTTTCCAATATCTTGTGATTTATATTCTTTGACACATAGGCTATTTAATAGAAATGAGTTTTTTGCTCCCCTGGTGGCTCAGTGGTAAACAGTCCACTTGCCAGTGCATGAAATACGGGTTTGATCCCTGATCCAGGAGGATCCCACATGCCATGAAGTAACTCAGCCTGTGCATCACAATGATTGAGCCTGTGCTCCAGAGCTCAGGAACCATAACTGCTAAGCCCATGTGCTGCAGCTACTGAACTCCCTGCACCCTCGAGCCAGTGCTGTGCAACAAGAGAAGCCACTGCAAAGAGATGCCCATGCACCACAACTGGAGAGTAGCCCCTTCTTGCTGCAACTTAGAGGAAAGCCTGTGCAGCAACAAAGACCCAGCGTAGTGAAAAATAATAAGCAAATAAATA
>SJYX01010319.1:369356-387305 GCA_006410675.1 Oreotragus oreotragus
CCCATGTGCTGCAGCTACTGAACTCCCTGCACCCTCGAGCCAGTGCTGTGCAACAAGAGAAGCCACTGCAAAGAGATGCCCATGCACCACAACTGGAGAGTAGCCCCTTCTTGCTGCAACTTAGAGGAAAGCCTGTGCAGCAACAAAGACCCAGCGTAGTGAAAAATAATAAGCAAATAAATAAAGTTATAAAAATAGATAAAATGTGAACAAGATGAGACTTAAAAAGATATGAGTTTTTATATTCCTAGTTATCTGTGGATTTTTTTTCTAGAAATCTTTCTGCAATGGTTTCCAACTTAATTATCTTCAGATGAGAGAGCTACTCCAAATGATTTTCGTATTTTTAAGTTTATTAAGTATATATCATGGGATAATACATAAACTTTCCATATAAATATGAAAAGAATGGGATACATTCTGTACATTTTGTGGTTATTGGGTCAAGTGCTCTAATAGGTGGGTTAGAAAAGTTGGTTTATAGTATTTTTTGAGTTTTCTATATACTTTATTGATTACTCAATCCAATTGTCCCACTAATTACTGAAAAATAAGTGTTGAGTTATCCAAACATATTTATCAGTTCACCTATTTCCCCTAGTAGGTTGGTCAGGTTTTCCTCTATATTTTTTGAAGTCCAATTGATAGGGGTGTTCACATTTAGAATTTTTATCTCTTTGATGAATTTATCCTATATTATTAGGAAATATCCTTTTTTATTCTAGTAATATTGCTTTCTTTGACATTTACATTAACTGATATGTNTATCTGAGGTGATTCATATTTCTCCCGGCAATCTTGATTCCAGCCTGTGTTTCTTCCAGCACAGTGTTTCTCATGATGTACTCTGCATAGAAGTTAAATAAGCAGGGTGACAATATACAGCTTTGACATACTCCTTTTCCTATTTGGAACCAGTCTGTTGTTCTAAGTCCAGTTCTAACTGTTGCTTCCTGACCTGCAAGACCTTATAGAACTAACATCCAAAAAAGATGTCCTTTTCTTTTGATTAGCATTTACTTATTATGTCTTCTTTCATCTTATGTATTTTAATTTATACATAAAGTGGGAAAGTAAATTGGTTATAAATAGTATAGAGTTGGATCTTTTTTGCTCATCCAGTCTCACTATATCTTCCTTTTACTTTACTTATTAATTTTCACTAATGTAATTATTAATTTGAGTTAAATATACTATCTTGCTAATTTCTTTTTTTCCTGTATTTGTTTGCTATTTATTTCCTTTTGTTTTGCATTTATTTGAGTTAAATAACACTTTTGATTTGCTCTTTCTTTTCTATTGTCTTATATGCCATGATTTTTGCTTTATTATTCTTAGCACTTTCTTTAGGGTTTATAATACACTTTTAATGTATTATACTAAACCTTTAGTTTATCACACTGTCTCTTTAGATTGTACTATACCAGTTCACATCATATATGAAAATTCTAAACTCTATGTTTTATTTTCTTCTTCCTACCCCCTTTTCTATTATCATTAAATATTATGGTCCAATATGTGGCTCAGACGGTAAAGAATCTATCTGTGATGCAGGAGACCTGGGTTCGATCACTGGGTTGAGAAGATCCTTAGAGGAGGGCATGACAACCCACTCCAGTATTCTTGCCAGGAGAATGCCCATGGACAGAGGAGCCTGGCAGGCTACAGTCCATGG
Organism: Oreotragus oreotragus; assembly: GCA_006410675.1. NCBI lineage: Eukaryota > Metazoa > Chordata > Mammalia > Artiodactyla > Bovidae > Oreotragus > Oreotragus oreotragus. The sequence continues at coordinate 371,032 of SJYX01010319.1, forward strand.
GTCACAAAGAATCAGACGTGACTGAGCAACAAAGTACAGCACAGCTGCACTCTTATTTTTCAGTTTGTCAATTCTAATAAATGTTTGAAGTGCAGAAACTACATGTTTGCCCACATATTTGTATAGATCCACATGAATAACTACTTTTAACATTTCTTACCGTGCAAGTTTACTGGTAACAGATCTCTTACTTTGCTTGCCTGAAAAAGAGTTATTCTTTTTATTTCATTTTTGAATGATTTTTTTTTATTGGATATAGAATTCAGAGGATTTTTTCCAGGAAATTTATTGTAATGTATTTTTGTCTTGTCAACTGAAACCAAATACACAGTATAAGAGTTGTGAGTTAATTTTTACTGGGGACAAAGTAAAGACAGTAGCCCAGGAGAAGCATTTTAGATACTCTGAGAAACTTCTCCAAAGAGGTAGTGGGGGAAGGTCCGTATATATATGGTTTTGGTGAAGGTGGAGTTTACACAGATAAGCAAACATTTTCGCAGAATGTTGTTGTTAGTCTTGTGACAGTTACTGCTAGTCACAAGGAGCAGATGACACCTTGAAGGATTTTAGTGCTTTTCTAGATAAGAGAAGATGCAAAATTGAGCTCATAAGATCTCCTGAAAATATTGAACTGTCTGAAGACCTATGCTGCCAGTTTTTCCCACAGCACAGTGCCTCATTTCTGATCTACATCCTGAACTCCTTCAGGCAGAGTTTAAGGACAACAGGTACAGCAGTCATGATTTAATCCTTGCAGAGGTATATGAGCAAGTGCCCTTGGCAAGTGCCAGTTTTTAGTTGGGCAGTCTTACTTAGTTTTGTCTCTGTTTTTATCTTGTGTTGAGTTTGTTGTGCTTCTTAAATATGTTTGTTAATAGCTTACATAAAATTTTGGAAAATTACTAGCCATTATTTCTTTACATATATTACACCACACTTTTTTCTCCTAATATTAGAATTACTTGCATATTTTGCCACTTAATATTGTCTCAAATGTTACTGAAGTGCTGTGTCTCTTTGCAGATTTTTTTCTCTATTTTAGTTCAGATAAGTATTATTTCTATGACTTCAAGTCATTCTTTCCTGCATTGTCTAATATATTATTAATTTAATTGATTTTTAAAATTCTTATTGTTATTCTACTGTAATAATTTCATTTACAATATCTTTAATTTCTCTTCTCCTCCATTATCTTTGGTATTCCTAAATCTATTTCTATTGACTCAGTTTTCTTTTGATTTACATCACATTTTAATGTTTATATTTCTCCTACACGTTTAATAATGTCTCCTTTCNTTTAATTGATTTTTAAAATTCTTATTGTTATTCTACTATAATAATTTCATTTACAATATCTTTAATTTCTCTTCTCCTCCATTATCTTTGGTATTCCTAAATCTATTTCTATTGACTCAGTTTTCTTTTGATTTACATCACATTTTAATGTTTATATTTCTCCTACACGTTTAATAATGTCTCCTTTCTGGCTGATACAAACTTAAATATACTCCAATACTATTTTACAGAAATTTGATATTTAACTTTTCCCCCCTGGTCTTGTGGCAGTTTATTCTATGCTTGTGGGTACAATATGCAGGGAAACATAAACTGGGATTCCTGAGAAGATTCCAATATACCTTTCTGTCAACCTTTTTTTCCTGTACTTTATCCTGCCTTGTATAGCTACCTTAAGCTTCCTGAAAGATAACTCTGCCTCTGCAAAACATTATCATCAGAATTTGTTATGCCTATGCACATCCTCACCCTAACCTCCCAAACCCCATTTCATTCAGGGATTTGCTTCTATATAGAAAAACATACATTATCTTGTTGTTTATATATAAACAATAAGGTTATCATTGTTCTTTTAGTCCCTAAGTTATATTCAGCTCTTTTTGTGACCCTATGGACTATAGCCTGATAGACTTCTCTGTCCATGGGATTTCCCCAGGAAAGAATACTGGAGTGGGTTGCCATTTCCTTCTCCAGGGGATCTTCCTGACCCAGGGATTGAATCCACCTTTCCTGCATTGGCAGGTGGATTCTTTAACACTGAGTGACTAGGTAACCCCATAGTGATAATAGGCTCATGTGATTTATTTACCTTCTCTTGGGGGTACAGTAGTCTACTTCCTATTGTGCAATACATATTCTATTTATTTGTTAGTTTTCTAGTTGTTTATCATGGGAAGGAAATTCTGAAATCTGAAACTTCTTCATAGTTGACAATTTTGTCAAATTTTATTTTACCCAAGGCTATGGTTTTTCCTGTGGTCATGTATAGATGTGAAAGTTGGACTGTGAAGAAAGCTGAACGCCAAAGAACTGATGCTTTTGAACTGTGGTGTTAGAGAAGACTCTTGAGAGTCCCTTGGACTGCAAGGAGATCCAACCAGTCCATTCTGAAGGAGATCAGCCCTGGGATTTCTTTGGAAGGAATGATGCTAAAGCTGAAACTCCAGTACTTTGGCCACCTCATGCAAAGAGTTGACTCATTGGAAAAGACTCTGATGCTGGAGTGATTGGGGGCAGGAGGAGAAGGGGACGACAGAGGATGAGATGGCTGGATGGCATCACAGACTCGATGGACATGAGTCTGAGTGAACTCTGGGAGATAGTGATGAACAGGGAGGCCTGGCATGCTGCAATTCATGGAGTCGCAAAGAGTTGGACACGACTGAGTGACTGAACTGAACTGAAACTAAACACATTTAATTTACCTTGATTTTTGCATTAGAAAAATTATGAGGAGAAAAATAATAATTTATGAAAAATATGGGATTATGTAAAAGCCATTCTATATTAGTAATATAGAGTTTAGTAGGATGAAAAAGTAACTAGAAATATTCTGTGTTGTATCTTAGCTTTTGTTGCTATTCAGTCACTACGTCATGGCAGACTCATTTTGACCCATGGACTACAGTATGCCAGGCTCCTCCATCCTCCACTGTCTCCTGGAATTTGCTCAAATTCATGTCCACTGAGTCAGTGATGCTATCTAACCATCTGAACCTCTGCTGCTTATTTATTTACTATCAGTCTTTCTCAGCATCAGGGTCTTTTCCAATGAGTCAGCTGTTCACACCAGGTGGCCAAGGTATTGGAGCTTCAACTGCAGTGTCAGTCCTTCCAACGAATATTCAGGATTGATTTCCTTTAGGACTGATTGTATTGATCTCCTTGCAGTTCAAGACACTCTCTAGAGTCTTCTCCAGCATCACAATTCAAAAGCATCAGTTCTTCAGTCCTCAGCCTTCTTTATGGTCTGTCTCACATCTGTACATGACTATTGGAAAAACCATAGCTTTAACTATATGGACCTTTGTCCACAAAGTGATGTGTCTGCTTTTTAATATACTCTCTAGGTTTCTAGGTTTCTTTTATTTTCATGGCTATAACCACTGTCCTCAGTGATTTTGTAGACCAAGAAAAGAAAATATGTTCCTGCTTCCATTTTTCTTCCTTCTATTTGCCAGGAAGTGATGGGAGCAGATGTCATGATCTTAGACTTTTTATGCAGAGATTCCAACCAGCTTTTCCATTCTTTCTTTCACCCTCATCAGAAGGGTTTTAGTTTCTCTTTACTTTCTGCCTTTATAGTGGTATCATCTGCATATCTGAGGTTGTTGATATTTCTCCTGACAACCTTGATTGCAGCTTGGGATTCCTCTAGCCTGGTATTTTGCATAATGTTAACTGCATAAAAGTTAAATAAGCAGGGTAACATCATACAGTCTTGTCATTCTCCTTTCCCAATTTTGAACCAATCAATTGTTCCATATTCAGTTCTAACTGTTGCTTATTGACTTGCATACAGGTTTTTCAGGAGACAGGTATGGTGGTCTATTATTCTCATCTCTTAAAGAATTTTCTACAATTTGCTATGGAGAAGGCAATGGCACCCCACTCCAGTACTCTTGCCTGGAAAATCCCATGGACGGAGGAGCCTGGTAGGCTGCAGTCCATGGGGTTGCAAAGAGTTGGACACAACTGAGTGACTTCTTTGACTTTTCACTTTCCTGCACTGGAGAAGGAAATGGCAACCCACTCTAGTGTTCTTGCCTGGAGAATCCCAGGGATGGCGGAGTCTGGTGGGCTGCCATCTCTGGGGTCGCACAGGGTCGGACACGACTGAAGCAACTTAGCAGCAACACAGTCAAAGGTTTTCACACTGTCACTTAAGTAGAAGTAGATGCTTTTTCTGGAATTCTCTTGCTTTCTCCATGATCAGCAAACGTTGGCAATTCAAATTCCAGTTCCTCTGCCTTTTCTAAATCTAGCTTGTACATCTAAAAGTTCTCAGTTCACATACTGTTGAACCTTAGCTTGAAGGATTTTGAGCATTACCTTACTGGCATGTGAAATGAGTGCATTTGCACAGTAGTTTGAACATGTTTGACATTGCTCTTCTTTGGAACTGGAATGAAAACTGACCTGGTCAAACTGCTGAGTTTTCCAAATTTGCTGACATATTGAGTGCAGCACTTTCATAGCAACATCTTTTAGGATTTGAAATGGGTCAGCTGGAATTCCATCACATCCACTAGCTCTATTTATGGTACTGTTTCCTAAGGCCCATTTGATTTCACATTCCAATATGTCTGCTCTATGTGAGTGACCACACCGTCATGCTTACCCAGGTCATTAAGATCTTTTTTTTGTATAGTTCTGTGTATTTGTGTCACCTGTTCTTAATCTCTTCTGCTTCTGTTAAGTCCTTACTATTTCTGTCCTTTATCATGTACATCCTTGCATGAAATTTTCCATTGATACCTCCAATTTTTGTGAAGAGATCTCTAGTCTTTCCCATTCTATTGTTGTCTTCTATTTTTTTCACATTATTCATTTAAAAAGGGCTTCTTATCTGTCCTGAAACTCTGCATTTAGTTGGTTATATCTTTCCTTTCTCCTTTGCTTTTACTTCTCTCCTTTCCTCAGCTATCTGTAAAGTCTCCTCAGACAACTACTTTGACTTCTTGTATTTCTTTTTCTTTGGGATGGTTTTGGTCACTGCCACCTGTGTGATATAACGAACCTCCATCCATAGTTCTTTGGGCACTCTGTCTACCATATCTAATCCCTTGAATCTATTTGTCACCTCCACTGTATAATCGTAAGGGTTTTGATTTAGGTCATACCTAAATGGCCTAGTAATTGTCCCTGCTTTCTTCAGTTTAAGCCTGATTTTGCTATAGGTAGCTGATGATCTGAATCTCAGTCAGCTCCTGGTCTTGTTTTTGTTGACTGTATAAAGCTTCTGTCTCTTTAGCTGCAAATAATATAAGCAATCTGATTTTTGTATTAGCGATCTGGTGATGTTCATGTGTGTAGTCATTCTCTGGGTTTTGGAAAAGGTTTGCTGTGACCTACATGTTCTTTTGACAAACTCTGTTAGCCTTTGCCTTGCTTCATTTTATACTCCAAGGCCAAACTTGCCTGTTATTAATGGTATCCCTTGACTTCCTAGTTTTGCATTCCTGTCTCCTATAATGAAAGGATTTTCTTTTCTTTTCTTTTCTTTTGGTGTTAGTTCTAGAAGATCTTGTGGATCTTCGTAGAACCATTCATCTTCTTCAGCATGAGTGATTGGGACATGGACTTGGATTACTATGATGTGAATGGTTTGCCTTGGAAACTGAGATCATTCTGTCATTTTTGAAGTTGCACCCAAGTATTGCATTTCAAACTCTTTTGTTGACTACAAAGGCTACTCCATTTCTTCTTAGTATTCTGGCTCACAGTGGTATATATAATGATCATCTGAACTAAATTCACTCATTCCCATTCATTTTAGTTCACTAATCCCCAAGATGTTGATGTTCAATCTTGCCATCTCCTGCTTTACCATGTCTAATTTACCTTGATTCATGGGCCTAATATCCCAGGTTCCTATGCAATATTGTTCTTTATAGCATTGATCTTTACCTTCACCACCAGACACATCCATACCTGAGTGTTGATTCCTCTTTGACCCAACTATTTCAATCTTTCTGGAGCTATTAGTAATTGCACTCTGTTCTTCCCCAGTAGCACGTTGGACACCTTCTGCCCTGGGGGGATCATCTTCTGGTGTCATATCTTTTTGCCTTTTCATATTGTTAATTGGGTTCTTGCAGTAAGAATAAAATCTGCAAATAGAACTGCCTTATGACCAAGCAATCCCACTGCTGGGCATACACACTGAGGAAACCAGAATTGAAAGAGACACATGTACCCCAATGTTCATTGCAACACTGTTTATAATAGCCAGGACATGGAAACAACCTGGATGTCCATCAGCAGATGAATGGATAAGAAAGCTGTGGTACATATACACAATGGAGTATTACTCAGCCATTAAAAAGAATACATTTGAATCAGTTCTAATGAGGTGGATGAAACTGGAGTCAATTATACAGAGTGAAGTAAGCCAGAAAGAAAAACACCAATACAGTATACTGACACATATATATGGAATTTAGAAAGATGGTAATGTATGCAAGACAGCAAAAGAGACACAGATGTATAGAGCGGACTTTTGGACTCTGAGGGAGAGGGATAGGGTGGGATGATTTGGGAGAATGGCATTGAAACATGTACACTATCATGTAAGAAATGAAGCACCAGCCTATGTTCGATGCAGGATACAGGATGCTTGGGGCTGGTGCACGGGGATGATCCAGAGCGATGATATGGGGTGGGAGGTGGGAGGAGGATTCAGGATTGGGAGATCGTATACACCTGTGGCAGATTCATGTCAGTGTATGGCAAAACCAATACAGTATTGTAAAGTAAAATAAAGTAAAAATAAAATTAAACAAACAAACAAACAAAAATGGATAGCCAGCACATAGAACTCTACTNTGGGGTGGGAGGTGGGAGGCAGATTCAGGACTGGGAGATCGTATACACCTGTGGCGGATTCATGTCAATGTATGGCAAAACCAATACAGTATTGTAAAGTAAAATAAAGTAAAAATAAAATTAAACAAACAAACAAACAAAAATGGATAGCCAGCACATAGAACTCTACTCAAAAAAAAAAAAAAAAAAGGCCAAAAAAACCCCAAAAAACCCAGAATGGGTTCCCATTTCCTCTTCCAGTGGACTATGTTTTGTAATAACTCCTCACTATAACCCACACATTTTGGGTGGCTCTGGATGGCATGGCTCATAGCTTCACAGAGTTACGCAGGCTCCTTTACTCCAACAACATTGTGATCCATGAAGGGGTGTTACATCTTCTGTACGTCTAATTAGGCTCCTTGAGCTAGTCAACTTTTGTGGTAGAATAGCATGACTGTCGTTATTTACCAATTTTAAAAAGCCTCTGGGCACTTCCTTGAAAGTTCAGTGGTTAAGACTTTGCCTTCCAATGCAAGGGATATGGATTCAATTCCTGATTGGGGAGCTAAGATCCCTCAGGCCTTGTGGTAAAAAAAAAAAAAAAAAAGCAAAACATAAAACAGAAATAATATATTACCAAATTCAATAGATTTTTAAAACAATAGTCCACATCAAAAAATATTTTAAAAAAATATATAAAAATTTTAAATAAACTAACTCTAAAATAAATACCAGATGGGTGATACATGAAGTTATTGATTTTATGTAACTGAATTTTTATATAATATGCTTATTGATGTTATTCTGCATGTAATTCATACTTACAAGTTATACTTCTAAGACTTCCCTGAGTACTTGTATAATTCCTTATACAGTAAAACAGCAAAGTTATATTACCACCTAACCTTTCCTCAAGTATTTGTTATTAGATTTAGAAAATATCAATTTGAGACTTCTTTATTCTTATGACATTAATGCCTACTTTTCAAGAATTTTAGAGGATGCCTAAAATTAAAAGACAAGAATAAGTTTTGGTATCATCTGCTCAGAATTTCCCAGATGCACAGTAAAGAACCTGCCTGTAAATACAGGAGTCACAAGAGATGCAGATTCAACCCCTAAGTTGGAACATCCCATGGAGGAGGGCATGGAAATTGATTCCAATATACTTGCCTGAGAAATCCCAAGGACAGGGCATCCTGGTGGGCTTTAGTCCATAGGTTCACAGAGAGTCAGACATGACTGTAGTGACTCAACACACAGGCATGCATACATCATCTACCCAAAGTCTCTTCTATTACTGAATACACACACACATATATGCATACACTGACATTAAAGTAGCTGCTTGTTATGACTTAAATACCAGTCCTCAGCTGCAAAACTCAAAGCACATTAAATTGCCTTTAAGTGAATAAGTGAGTAGTTTTCAGAGAATTTAAGGGAGAATTAATTTTGATGATTTCCTTATACGAGAACTGGTCCTGAAAAATCAGTTTGCCACTGAGCAGTCTGATTATGTAGACAGGCCTTGTGGAGTACCTCATGTGATTTTAACTGAAGTATGGATCAACTGTGTTAAACAGCCAGTGGACATTTTAAAATAATTTTGGAAGCAACTTTTCAGAAATTTAAAAGTTTACTTTTTAGATACACTGTTTAACTCAATAACTTGTCATCTCAATTCACTAGGGATATGAATCACTCCTACTGCCTATATGTTCATTTGCTGTGTATTAAATTATCCCAAACTTTATGGCTTAAAGTAAAAACGTTATCATTTTGGTAATAAATCTACAGGTTAGGTAATTTCATCAAGGAATACAAACTGTAGGTTATACACTGAAAGTAAGAAATAGACTTAACGGTCTAGATCAGATGCACAGAATGCCTGATGAACTATAGACGGAGGTTCATGACATTCTATAGGAGACAGTGATCAAGACCTTCCCCATGGGAAAGATGCAGAGTGCCTGATGAAATGTGGATGGAGGTTCGTGACATTGTACAGGAGACAGGGATCAAGACCATTCCCATGGAAAAGAAATGTAAAAAAGCACAATGGCTGTCTGAGGAAGCATTACAAACAGCTGTGAAAAGAAGAGAGTTGAAAACAAAGGAGAAAAGGAAAGATATAAGCATCTAAATGCAGAGTTCCAAAGAACAGCAGGGAGAGATAACAAAGCCTTCCTCAGAGATCAGTGCAAAGAAATAGAGGAAAACAATAGAATGGGAAAGACTAGAGATCGCTTCAAGAAAATTAGAGATACCAAGGGAAAATTTCATGCAAAGATGGGCTCAATAAAGGACAGAAATGGTATGGACCTCAGAGAAGCAGAAGATATTATGAAGAGGTGGCAAGAATACACAGGAAATCTGTACCAAAACAAGAGCTTCACAACCCAGATGATCACGATGGTGTGATCGCTCACCTAGAGCCAGACATCCTGGAATGTGAAGTCAAGTGGGCCTTAGAAAGCACCACTATGAACAAAGCTAGTGGAGGTGATGTAATTCCTATTGATCTATTTCAAATCCTGAAAGATGATGCTGTGAAAGTGCTGCACTCAATAGGCCAGCAAATTTGGAAAACTCAGCAATGGCCACAAGACTGGAAAAGGTCAGTTTTCATTCCAATCCCAAAGAAAGACAATGCCAAAGAGTGCTCAAACTACTGCACAATTGCACTCATCTCACATGCTAGTAAAGTAATGCTCAAAATTCTCCAAGCCAGACTTCAGCAATACATGAACCGTGAACTTCTAGATTTCAAGCTGGTTTTAGAAAAAGCAAAGGAACAGAGATTAAATTGCCAACATCCGCTGGATCATGGAAAAAGCAAGAGAGTTCCAGAAAAATATCTATTTCTGCTTTATTGACTATGCCAAAGCCTTCACTCTGTGGATCACAATAAACTGTGGAAGATTCTGAAAGAGATTGAAATACCAGACCACCTGACCTGCCTGAGAACCCTGTATGCAGGTCAGAAACCAACAATTAGAACTGGACAGGGAACAACAGAATGGTTCCAAATAGGAAAAGGAGTACGTCAAGGTTGTGTATTGTCACCCGGCTTATTTAACGTCTATCCAGAGTACATCATGGGAAACGCTGGGCTGGATGAAGCACAAGCTGAAATCAAGAGTGCTGGGAGAAATATCAATAACCTCAGAAATGCAGATGACACCACCCTTATGGCAGAAAGTGAAGAGTAACTAAAAAGCCTCTTGGTGAAAGTGAAAGTGGAGAGTGAAAAAGTTGGCTTAAAACTCAACACTCAGAAAATTAAGATTATGGCATCCAGTCCCCTCATGTGATGGAAAATAGATGGGGAAACAGTGGAAACAGTGTCAGACTTTTAGATCTTTGTCCTCCAAAATCACTGCAGATGATGACTCCAGCCATGAAATTAAAAAATGCTTACTCCTTGGAAGGAAAGTTATGACCAAACTAGACAGCATATTGAAAAGCAGAGACATTACTTTGCCGACTAAGGTCTGCCTAGTCAAGGCTATGGTTTTTCCAGTGGACATGTATGGATGTGAGAGTTGGAATGTGAAGAAAGCTGAGTGCCGAAGAATTGATGCTTTTGAACTGTGGTGTTGGAGAAGACTCTTGAGAGTCCCTTGGACTGCAAGGAGGTCCAAACATTCCATTCTAAAGGAGATCAGTGCTGGGTGTTCATTGGAAGGACCAATGCTAAAGCCGAAACTCCAATAATTCCGTCACCTCATGCAAAGAGTTGACTCATTGGAAAAGACCCTGATACTGGGGGTAATTGAGGGCAGCAGGAGAAGGGGACAACAGAGGATGAGATGGCTAGATGGCATCACTAACTCCATGGACACGAGTTTGAGTGAACTCCGGGAGTTGGTGATGGACAGGGAGGCCTGGTGTTTTGCGATATGCTGTTGCTGCTGCTAAGTCACTTCACTTGTGTCCGACTCTGTACGACCCCATAGATGGCAGCCCACCCGGCTCTCCTGTCCCTGGGATTCTCCAGGCAAGAATACTGGAGTGGGTACAGACACTACTGAGCAACTGAACTGAACTGTGATATTGAATGATTTTCCTTGTAAACAAACATAGATCATTCTGTCAGTTTTGAGATTGCATCCAAGTATTGCTTTGGACTCTTTTGTTGACTGTGATGGCTACTCCATTTCTTCTAAGGGATTCTTTCCCACAGTAGTAGATATAATGGTCATCTGAGTTAAATTCACCTATTCCAGTCCATTTTAATTTGCTGATTCCTAGAATGTTGACGTTCACTCTTGCCATCTCCTGTTTGACCACTTCTAATTTGCCTTGATTCATGGTCTGCCTGGGTCCTGCCCCGGTGGATTCAGGGTAATTTGAAGGGGAGACAGAGTAGGTGAGGAAAACCTTACTTATACAGAAATGTAAAAGAGAGATTAGGAAAGAATAGTGTAGTGGGAAATTTAGTAGAGAAAAGAAGCTGAATAACTTGGTTTACGGGGAAAGCTAATAAAACCTTAGGACAAGAGGTTTGCACCATCTATGTTAGGCCACTGACACCCATTTGAATAGCGGAGGGTGCCTCATCTTAGGCTCCTTCTCTTGCAAGTCTTAGAAGCCAGGGCAAGCAAGTAGACGTGGTGAGACTCCCTGCTTCAGATGGGAATTCAGCCTGAAAAGGAGAGGCAGGGAGAGGGAGAAAGAGAGAGATTAGACATAGGGGGGAGCCAGATTTCCAAGAAACCAGTTTAAGGAGCCAGTCAGAGAAACTGGTCCATCCTTTATTGTTCAAAAAGCTTTTTATACTTTTTGCTTGTACATAGAGATCAATGGATAATACAAAATTATGCAGTGTCAACAGCCCTGACTCTTATTGAGACCAGGCTTTCTCTCTGCATGCCTACTTGTATACATAAGTCTTAGGTGATTTATATCTTCTGGCCAGAAGGCCAATTAACATTTTACAGCCCTTTTCTGATAAGGATAATAGTGTTGTTTTTCCCAAAGTCTGGTGCCACTCTCAGAAAGCATTAAATAAAGTTACATTCTTACATAGCAAGGATACAACAATTTATAACGAGAAAGTGGAACATAGTGATTTATAACAAAGAGAAAATTAACTCAAAAGTCTAGTATTGCTAACATCAAAACTACTATATTCTTATTTCTGCATCCCGATTACATTGATTAATATCCTCCCAGGTGCCTAAAAGATAAAGGATATGGAGGCCTGGTGGCAAACATTAACTCAACAATGGAACCCTTCACCAAACTAATTCTTAGCTCTAAAAGGCTTTATATCTCTAAGATATTTTGAGCTTCGTGCCTGTCACGGTTGGGGGCTGTAAGCAGTCCATAAGTTGTAAAGTCCGGGCAGACTGGTCAGATAAGTTAGAAAGCCATCAGACAGGTTTAAACTGAGTCATTCTTTTTATATGCAGGAGACTGTTAACTGGAGCCCTAAGTTAATTCCTTTTAGAGGCAGAAAAGTGGAAAGCACAGTATAATAAGGCAGGCAGACTCTGGTTTTTGGAGGTAGATGTTCAGGAAAACCCAGGGGGGACCCCGGAAGCCTGACTCACCTTGCCCATCAGGCCTCTCCACATGGCCTTGTCATGGGTGAGATCTCCCGTGCTGGCTCCTGGCAATGGTCCAACATTCCAGATTCCTATGCAATATTGTTCTTTACAGCATTGGACTTTACCTCCATCAACAGTCACATCCACAACTTGTAACTGTTTTTCCTTTGGTTCTGTCTCTTCATTCTTTCTGGAGTTATTTCTCCACTGATCTCCAGTAGCATATTGGACACCTGGGGAGTTCATCTTTCAGTGTCTTATTGTTTTGTTTTTTCATGCTGTTCATGGGGTTCTCAAGGCAAGAATACTGAAGTGGTTTGCCATTCCCCTCTCCAGTGGATCACGTTTTGTCAGAACTCTTCACCGTGACCTGTCTGTTTAGGGTGGCCCTACAGGGCATGGCTCATCATTTCACTGAATTAGACAAAGCTTTGTTCCATGTGATCAGAGTGGTTAGTTTTTTGTGATTGTGATTTTCATTCTGTCTGCCCTCTGATGGAGAAGGATAAGAGGCTTATGGAAGCTTCCTGATGGGAGAGACTGACCCTGGGAAACTGGGTCTTGTTCTCATGGATGGGGCCATGTTCAGCAAATCTTTAATCCAATTTTCTGTTGATGGGCGGGGCTGTGTTCCCTCCCTGTTGTTTGATATGAGGCCAAACTATGGTGGAGGTAATGAAGATAATTGTGACCTCCTTCAAATGGTCCCATGCAGGCACTCCTGCACTCAGTGTCCCTGATCCTGCAGCAGGCCACTGTTGACCTATGCCTTTGCCAGAGATTCCTGGGCTCTCATGGTCAAGTTTGATCAGTCTCTTGTGGGGTCACTGCTCCTTTCTCCTGGGTCCTGGGGTAGACAAGTTTCTGTTTGTGCCCTCCAAGAGTCTGTTTCCCCCATCCTGTGTCAGTTCTGGAGGCTCTCTGGTAGGGTTATTGGTGACCTCTTACAAGAGGGCTTGTGCCATACCCAGGTCTGCTGTACCCAGAGCCCCTGCCCCTGTGGCAGGCCACTGCTGATCCATACCTTCATGGGAGACAGTCAAGCACAGTTCTCACTCAGTCTCTGTGGAGTCTCTGGGTCCTGAGGTACTCAAGGTTTGCTGGAGCACTCTGAGTGTCTCTGATGGATAAGAGGTTTGATTCTAAATGTGGTTTTGCCACTCCTACTGTCTTGCTGGGGCCTTTCCTTTGCCCTTGGGCCTGGCATATCTTTTTTTGGTGGGATCTAGCATTCTCCAGTCAACGGTTGTTCAACAGTGAGTTGTAGACTTTTAGTGAATTGAAAAAACCTTTAAAATGTTCTAATTGTGTAGTTTTTCATTCTCCTCTAATCTCTTTTTATATTTTGTTGAATTTTTAGTTTGATTGAATTTATATCAATTATTATTTATCTCTCCTACTGGCTTATTGTTTATGACATTTGTTTGAAATTTTCAGTCATTATTCTACAGCAGTGGTTGGCAACTCTGGCCTTGAAAAGGCAGCGTAATTTGCAGATTAAGTTTAAATGGAACAGAGCCAAATATATAAATTTACATGCTGTCTCTGTAGTTACCTAAGGATGCTTCTGTATTACTCTGCCAGATTTGAGTAGATAAGACAGAAAATGATTGGTCTGCAAGCCTAAAATATTTAATATTTAACTTTAAAGGTAAACTTTGCAGACTTCTTCATAAAGAAGTCTGCTTCCCTGTAACATCATGGCAATTCAAATATAACATAACAAGGTTTCACCTGTACACATTCCACCTCATTCTTTGTGCTGTTTTGTCAAATATCTTCTTTCCACATGTGTTAAAATTTTAGAATGTATTTTCACTGAAGTTATTTTTCTTTAAACAGTAAATACTTCATTAAGTAATTTTAGAAAATAAGAAAAAAGTCATTTTCATTTATCCAAACAAGTTTTTCCAGCATTTTTTATTTCTTTATGCAGATCCAAATTTCTGCTTGTCATTAGTTTCTATTTCCTTAAAGAAATTCCTGTTTAATTTGTTGTTGTTGAGATCTACTACAGACTCTCTCTAAACATTTGTTGAATACAAATGTCTTTATTTTGCCTTTATTTTTGAAGCATATATTGTATCAATATATAGTATTGAGGTAAAAAGACTTTCTCTTCCATCACTTTAAAAATATTGTCCTATAATATTCTAACTTGCACTGCTTTTTGTAAGAAGATTGTGATATTCTTATACTTTATTCTCTATGTATTGTTTCTTTATTCTCTGGCTATTTTTCAGTTGTTTTTACATAATTTGATTATGATATACTTTGGTCTGTTTTTATTTGTTTTAATCTGTTTTGTGGTCAATGAATTGTGGTTTTCTGGTTTTCATCAAATTTGGTAAAAAATATTAATATTTCTTTAAATATATTTTTCTTTCACTTCACTCTGATTCAAATTGCACAAATATTTAAATGCCTGATATGGGATTCTTGATAACAATTAATTTTTTCAGTTGTTTTACTCTTCATAATTCAATATGGATATTTTCCACTCAAATATTTTCAAGCACAGTTTTCTTTTCTTATGCAATTGTCTAATTTGCTATTAACTTCATTAAGAACAATTTTCATTTGAGAGACTGTATTTTTCCTTAGTCATAGGATTTTAAAAAGTGTTCTATTTTCCTTTTCAGTACAGTTTATCCTTGAACAACACAGTTTTGAATTGCACAAGTCTACTTATACTCAGAGTATTTTCAGTTATCGATATTACACAATCTGTGGTTGGTTGAATGCACAGATGTAGAGACACAAATACAGAGGAACTGTATTTTGTATATCAAAATATATTGATGGCCGAGTATAAGTTATACGTGCCTTTTCAAATGCTCCGTAGGTTGGTGCTCCTAATTCCCAAATTGTTCAAGGATCAACTGTATATTAATTTTTTCTCTAAATCCCAGTGCATGTTTATACTAGTTCTTTGCCAATCCATCAACTCTATCCTCTCTGCATCTGTTTCTATTTGCTGATTTGTCTTGGTCCAGCTTACATGTTCCTGCATCCTTTCATGCCTAGTAATTTTGAATACTGAAATACTGAATAATGTGATTGTAACTTTGAGTGCTTGAATCTTACTGTGTTCTTTTAAGGAATATTGGATATGTTTTTTTTCAGGAAGCTAATAAACTTATGGATCAACTCAGTAACTTTAATGAGTTTTTTTAAGCTTTGTTAAAGCAGGTTTAAAGTAATCTTTTCTCCTCTAGGACTAGTCTAGCCCTCCTGCTTAGAAATGAGCTATCTAGGTTCCCTGTTGTAAAGCCTGGATATTTCATGATGTTTCTCCTATCTACTTTCATGAACCTCTATAAACCAATCTCTCTGGCCTGGAAAGTTCTTGGAATTTTTCATTTTACAGTTCCTCAGAAATATTCTTCTTGGTGCTGCATTTCACCCAACATATGTGCAGATAGTTCTTTAGTAACAGATTTAAAGGGACAATAATGCAGATATATGGAGATATTTCTCGGAGTAACTCCCTCCTCACCCATATTCTTACCAATAAATTCCAACTGACTCATCCTCTGTAAACTTGAATCTGTTTTATTCAATCGTGCAACACCAAATGGTCTCTTCTTCCCATTCTACTGTCTAGAATGTACTTCCAGTAAAGAAAAACCAAGTGTATCGTAAGTATTGCCTCATTTGATTCCATTTTATCCTGGAATCATAGCCCTATGCTGCATGAAGTCTAATGCCTGAAAATGGCTGTTTCATATACAGTGTACAGTTTTCCAGTTTTCTACAATGAAAAGGCAGTAACATGGCCAACAGTAGAAATTATATTTCACTGATTTCTATTCATATCTTTACTGTGTTCTTCTTTCTAGACTAAAAAATAAAAAAGCTGTTATTTTTCTAAACTCTTGAGTAAATCTA
>SJYX01010319.1:393611-432034 GCA_006410675.1 Oreotragus oreotragus
GGGACGACCCAGAATGAGATGGCTGGATGGCATCACGGACTTGATACACGTGAGTCTGAGTGTACTCCGGGAGATGGTGATGGGTAGGGAGGCCTGGCGTGCTGCGATTCATGGGGTCGCAAAGAGTCGGACACGACTGAGCGACTGAACTGAACTGAACTGAACTGAATCATTGACAATGTCCCAGAATGGAAAGAGGCCAAGTAGCTGAGCAACCAGAAGGAAGGGAAATTACAAATATCAGCTGAAAATTGTTTTATGCTGCTCATATTTTTAAAGTGTTTTTTCAGCAGTCAGTTTTACACTACTACTATTACATCATAATTTTGTTTAACTTTATAAGAAACTATTTTTTTTCTCCCGAAGT
Source organism: Oreotragus oreotragus (assembly GCA_006410675.1). Lineage (NCBI taxonomy): Eukaryota > Metazoa > Chordata > Mammalia > Artiodactyla > Bovidae > Oreotragus > Oreotragus oreotragus. The sequence goes on from SJYX01010319.1 coordinate 393,979, forward strand.
GGTCAAGTCACCTTGCTTTTGTACCAACAACATATGCTATTTTGAGCTGTTCCATATTCTTGTCAACACTTAGCATTTTTATTTTCAATTTTTGCATTTCTAATGGGTGTGTGGTTGTATGTCATTATTCCTTTTAAATTTATACTACTTTAATATGTAATTATTTTAATGTAATTATATATTTTTTCATGTGCCTCTTTGACATTCATATACCATTTTTTGAAGCATCTATTCATATTTTTTCTCTGATTTTATTAGGGTGCTTCAAGTACAATTGAGATTTAATAATATTTTTAGTATATTTTAAATAAAAATACATTATTATATATATATTTCAAAATTTTCAGGTCTGTGACCTGTACATTCATTTCTTTTTAAAAAAATTTTTAAACTTTAAAACATTTTCAGCTGCATGGGGTATATGGGATCTTAGTTCCCTGACCAGGGAGTGAATCCACACCCCCTGTATTAGAAGCACAGAGTCTTAACCACTGAACTATCAGGGAAATCCTTGTAGCTTCATTTTTTAAAAAGTGTTTATTTTAACCAAATTTCCAAATTTAAAGGAGATCCTTATGAATATTTCTTTTATAATTCCAGAATTTGTGTCATATCAAATATATCTTTACTTAATTTAAAATCATTGAGACTTTTCTCCTGTGTTGCCTTTAAAGGTTTTATAGTTTTAATGCTTAAATTTGGTTATATGATCTATATTAATTCGTTTCTGTATTTGGTAGAAGTTTGTTTCTTTTCATAGGGAAATCCAAGTGTCCTACCTCCACTGTTGAAAAGTTCCTTTGTTTCTCACTGAAATGACATTTGCATCTATTTTCTGGACTTTCTGTTTGGTTCTATTTATGTGTTCCTTGCTTATCCTTTTTGCCAATATTGCACTATACTGATTAACATTGTTTCATAATATGTTTTAAATTGGTACTTTAAAAGTACGCAACTTTATCTTCCTTTTTAAAATTGCTTTGGTCACTTTAATATATGACAATTAAGTTATTTTCCACTTTAACAGCATAACTGAATTGGAATTTTGTTGAATCTATAGAACATTTTGGGGAGAAATTACACTTTAAACATCTCAAAAATTCTTCTGAGTAGTGAGCATGAGATATATCTTCATTAATCTAAATCTTTTAAATTTCTTTGAGCACTGTTTTATGTTTTTCAATGCATTCATCTTTGATGTTGATTTAAAAGGTGGTATAAATGGTATTGCACATGGAACAACAGACTGGTTCCAAATAGGAAAAGGAGTACGTCAAGGCTGTATATTGTCTCCCTGCTTATTTAACTTATATGCAGAGTACATCATGAGAAACGCTGGACTGGAAGAAACACAAGCTGGAATCAAGATTGCTGGGAGAAATATCAATAACCTCAGATATGCAGATGACACCACCCTTATGGCAGAAAGTGAGGAGGAGCTAAAAAGCCTCTTGATGAAAGTGAAGGAGGAGAGCGAAAAAGTTGGCTTAAAGCTCAACATTCAGAAAACGAAGATCATGGCATCCGGTCCCATCACTTCATGGGAAATAGATGGGGAAACAGTGGAAACAGTGTCAGACTTTATTTTTTTGGGCTCCAAAATCACTGCAGATGGTGACTGCAGCCATGAAATTAAAAGACGCTTACTCCTTGGAAGAAAAGTTATGACCAACCTGGATAGTACATTCAAAAGCAGCGACATTACTTTGCCGACTAAGGTCTGCCTAGTCAAGGCTATGGTTTTTCCTGTGGTCATGTATGGATGTGAAAGTTGGACTTTGAAGAAAGCTGAGCACCGAAGGATTGATGCTTTTGAACTGTGGTGTTGAAGAAGACTCTTGAGAGTCCCTTGGACTGCAAGGAGATCCAACTAGTCCATCCTGGAGGAGATCAGCCCTGGTATTTCTTTGGAAGGAATGATGCTAAAGCTGAAACTCCAGTACTTTGGCCACCTCATGTGAAGACTTGACTCATTGAAAAGACTCTGATGCTGGGAGGGATTGGGGGCAGGAGGAGAAAGGGACGACCGAGGATGAGATGGCTGGATGGCATCACGGACTCGATGGACGTGAGTCTGAGTGAACTCCGGGAGATGGTGATGGACAGGGAGTCCTGGCGTGCTGCGATTCATGGGGTCGCAAAGAGTCAGACACGACTGAGCGACTGAACTGAACTGAACTGATAAATGGTACTTACTTTAAATTGATTTTTATTTCTAATTTTTAATATGATGGTTATATAAAAATAATGGTTTTATATACTAAAATTGTATCTTGTGCCCTTGAGCAGCCCATATTATTCCTAGTACCTCTCTTGAGGATTCCATATTTTCTACAGAGATGATAATTTCTTCTATAAGTAAATATTAATTTCTCTCTTTGTTTCTATCTATATAATTTCATTCTTTTTCTTCCTGTATTCAAATAGTTAGAACTCCCTGCCCATTGTTAAAGGGAAGCAGCAAGAGAGAATATCCTTGCCTTTTCCTAATTCTGAGGGAAATGTATATAGCTTTTTTCCCCCCATTTTAGAGTGTTTATTCTAAGTCCAGTAGAATATTAGCTGCATGTTCTCCATAAATTCCATTTACCGGTTTGAAACAGCTCCGTTTCTCTTAGTTTCCTATGAGAATTTTATAATGAATTCCTGTTGAATTTTGTTTCTTTTCCATCTGTTAATAAGATGAATTAAATTATTATGTTTTTGGGCAAGGATGGAAACTCACTGGTCATAATATATTTATCCTTTATATACAATGTAACAATAAAATTTAATTCAAATAATTTTATGTTTCTAGTATTTTTATGAAAATATTTTAAAATTGTAAAATTAATAGTTAATGCCTAAAGCATTTCAATAATTTACAGAATCAGGGAGACAAAAACATGGGCAAGTAAAGAGAAGCTTAAAATGTTAAGTCAGTCAGTCAGTTCAGTCACCCAGTCATGTTCGGCTCTTTGCGACCCCATGAACAGCAGCATGCCAGGCCTCCCTGTCCATCCCCAACTCCCGGGGTCTACCCAAACTCATGTCCATTGAGTCGGTGATGCCATCCAACCATCTTATCCTCTGTCGTCCCTTTCTCCTCCTGCCTTCAATGTTTCCCAACATCAGGGTCTTTTCAAATGAGTCAGCTCTTCGCATGAGGTGGCCAAATACTGGAGTTTCAGCTTCAACATCAGTCCTTTCAACGAACATCCAGGACTGATTTCCTTTAAGATGAATTGGTTGAATCTCCTTGCAGTCCAAGGGACTATCAAGAGTCTTCTCCAACACCACAGTTCAAAAGCACCAATTCTTCTATGCTCAGTTTATTTATAGTTCAACTCTCACATCCATACCTGACTACGGGAAAATCTATAGCCTTGACTAGACAGACCTTTGTTGACAAAGTAATGTCTCTGCTTTTTAATATGCTGTCTAGGTTGGTCATAACTTTCCTCCCAAGGAGTAAGCATCTTTTGATTTCATGGCTGCAGTCACCATCTGCAGTGTTTTGGGAGCCCAGAAAAATAAAATCAGCCCCTGTTTCCAAGGTTTCCCCATCTATTTGCCATGAAGTGATGGGACTAGATGCCTTAATCTAAGTTTTCTGAATGTTGAGTTTTAAGCCAAAGTTTTCACTCTCCTCTTTCACATTCATCAAGAGGCTTTTTAGCTCCTCTCCACTTTCTGCCATAAGGGTGGTGTCATCTGCATTTCTGAGGTTATTGATATTTCTCCTGGAAATCTTGATTTCAGCTTGTGCTTCAGCCAGCCCAGTGTTTCTCATGATATACTCTGCATGTAAGTTCAATAAGCAGGGTGACAATATACAGCCTTGATGTACTCCTTTTCCTATTTGGAACCAGTCTGTTGTTCCATGTCCAGTTCTAACTGTTGCTTCCTGACCTGCATACAGGTTTCTCAAGAGGCAGGTCAGGTGGTCTGGTATTCCCATCTCTTTCAGAATTTTCCACAGTTTATTGTGATCAACACAGTCAAAGACTTTAGCATAGTCAATAAAGCAGGAATAGATGTTTTTCTGGAACTCTCTTTCTTTTCCCATGATCGAGCAGATGTTGGCAATTTGATCTCTGGTTCCTCTGTCTTTTTCTAAAACCAGCTTGAACATCAGGAATTTCACAGTTCACATATTGCTGAAGCCTGGCTTGGAGAATTTTGAGCATTACTTTACTAGCATGTGAAATGAGTGCAATTGTGTGGTAGTCTGAGCATTCTTTGGCATTGTCTTTCTTTGGGATTGGAATGAAAACTGACCTTTTCCAGTCCTGTGGCCACTGCTGAGTTTTCCAAATTTTCTGACATATTGAGTGCAGAGCTTTCATAGCATCATCTTTCGGGATTTGAAATAGCTCAACTGGAATTCCATCACCTCCACTAGCTTTGTTCGTAGTGATACTTCCTAAAGCCCACTTGACTTCACATTCCAGGATGCCTGGCTCTAGGTCAGTGATCACCTCTTCTTAATATCTTCTGCTGGATTGGAATTCAAATTTTAAAGCATTAACAAGTATTTTAACAGCAATAACAGTAATAAGGATAACACTTTGTCCTTCCCTATAAAGGGCACCATGAGAACGAGAGGCATCTCTAGTTCTTCTGAAAGACAGTTTTATGTACTTTTATAACTGCAATTTTTCATTTTTGTTGCCATTGCCGGAGAAGTTTGTTTTGTAGTCCTTGAGGCAAAACAATGGTCATAAAGTTTGGTCCAATCTATATGATTACAGGATATAATTTAAAATTTTGTATAATATAGATTTATAGAGGTGGCTTTATAATAATTAAAAGAAATAGTAACTTGAAGATATCTTCCTACATGTAATATCCGTCATCTTCTGCTAAACCCTCTGCTATGAAGAATATTTTTGTTTTTTTAATAAGGTAATGAAAGCATGAAATTAAAAGTTACAGCACATTACTTTTTGGCATATCTTTAAAATTGCATTTACAACATTGTACTTACAAATCACTAAATTTATATGACATTCTTATATGATTGCCATCTGTTGAGGACAGGGAACATAATCTTTTGTCTTTGTATTTCTAGTACCAGGCACTGTGAGTGAAAAATATTTTATATTAACAAAGTATGTGAAGTGAATTACCTTATTCAAGCTGACTGATTAAGGCCAACAGTAGAATTCTTATGCAGGGAGATTATTTCTACATATTTAAGTGCTGCTGCTGCTGCTGCTGCCTAGTCGCTTCAGTTGTGTCCAACTCTGTGTGACCCCATAAATGGCAGCCCACCAGGCTCCCCCGTTCCTGGGATTCTCCAGGCAAGAACACTGGAGTGGGTTGCCATTTCCTTTTCCAATGCATGAAAGTGAAAGTGAAATTGAAGTCGCTTAGTCAAGTCCAACTCTTAGCAACCTCATGGACTGCAGCCTACCAGGCTCCTCCATCCATTGGATTTTCCAGGCAACAGTACTGGAGTGGGTGGTCATTGCCTTCTCCATTTAAGTGTTACTATAAGTGCTACTATAAGTCAACTACAGGGCTTCCCAGGTGTTGCTAGTTGTAAAGAACCTGTCTTCCAATGCTGGAAACACAAGAGACACAGGTTTGATTTCTGGGTTGGAAAGATCCCCAAGAGGAGGCATGTCAACTCACTCTACTATTCTTTCCTGGAGAATCCCATGGACAGAGGAGCCTGGTGGGATACTGTCCATCAGGTCTCAAGGAGTTGAACATGACTGAAGTGACTTAGTGCTAAGTTAACTAACTTTTTACATGAAAGAAAAACCCTCTTATTATGCTCTTCAGCTATCAAATTATGCTTTAAGAGCACTAGATGAATTTTTAGAAGAGGATATTTTAAATTCATGTGATGTATCTCTGTTTAAATTTATTTTGTAAATGAGGTAGTAGGTATTTAAATGATTGGAAAAGTGTATTTGAAATACTTTGCTTGACTATTTTAATCTCCTGAAATTAAAAGGAAATGCAGTGCTATGTATACACATACACACACACACACATAAATGTATATTTTTCAAGAATATTCAGAATGTCCAAACTACAAGAAAAGAGCTCTCTGGCAATTAGACAAGGCTTTGAAACTGTGATTAAAATTTTGAACATTTAATAAACTATGTAAGCCCTATAACATTTGTAGAGATCAATATAATTAATGTTTCTTTCTTTGTACAGATGAGAATTTAATGTAAGATAGCTTCTCATCTCAGTTGTTCATAGGAAGAGATTTTCATCATTTAAAAAAGATATCAGTTCAGTTCAGTGGCTCAATCATGTCCGACTCTTTGAGACCCCCATGGACTGAAGCTCGCCAGGCTTCCCTGTCCATCACCAACTTCGGAGCTTTCTCAAACTCATGTCCATTGAGTTGGTGATGCCATCCAGCTATCTCATCCTCTGTTGTCCCCTTCTCCTCCCACCTTCAATCTTTCCCAGCATGAGGATCTTTTCCAATGAGTCAGTTCTTCACATCACGTGGTCAAAGTATTGGAGCTTTAGCTTCAGCGTCAGTCCTTCTAATAAATATTCAGGACTGATCTCCTTTAGGATGTGCTGGTTGGATATCCACGCAGTCCAAGGGACTCTCAAGTCTACTCCAATACCACAGTTCAAAAGCATCAATTCTTCAGTGCTCAGCTTTCTTTATAATCCAACTCTCACATCCATACCTGTCTACTGGAAAAAACATAGCTTTGATTAGATGGATCTTTGCTGGCAAAGTAATGTCTTTGCTTTTTAATATACTGTCTAGGTTGGACATAACTTTTCTTCCAAGTTGTTTTCTGAATTTTGAGTTTTAAGCCAACTTTTTCACTCTCCTCTTTCACTTTCATTAAGAGGCTCTTTAGTTCTTCTTCACTTTCTGCCATAAGTGTGGTGTCATCATCTGCATATCTGAGGTTATCGATATTTCTCCTGGCAATCTTACTTCTGGCTTGTGCTTCATCCAGTCCAGCATTTCTCATGATATACTATGCACATAAGTTAAATAAGCAGGGTGACAATATACAGCCTTAATGTACTCTTTTCCAGATTTGGAACCAGTCTGTTGTTCCATGTCCAGTTCTGTTTCTTCTTGACCTGCATACAGATTTCTCAGGTGGTAGGTCAGGTAGTCTGGTATTCCCATCTCTTGAAGAATTTTCCAGTTTGTTGTGACCCACAAAGTAAAAGGCTTTGGCATAGTCGATAAAGCAAAAGTAGATGTTTTTCTGGAACTCTTGCTTTTTCAACGTTCCAATGGATGCTGGCAATTTGATCTCTGGTTCCTCTGCCTTTTCTAAATCCAGCTTGAACATTTGGAATTTCACAGTTCACATACTGTTGAAGGCTCATTTGGAGGATATTGAGCATTACTTTGCTAGCGTGTGAGATGACTGCAATTGTGTACTCATTTTGAGCATTTGAGCATTCTTTGGCATTGCCTTTCTTCTGGGATTGGAATAAAAACTGACCTTTTTCAATCCTGTGGTCACTGTTGAGTTTTCCAAATTTGCTGGCATATTGATTGCAGCACTTTCACGGCATTATCTCTTAGGATTTGAAACAGCTGAACTGTCATTGGGGAGTGTGCAATAAATATCATCTCTTTTCACACTCAGCTTTAATTTTAAATGTTATGTTTTCTATTTTAATCTTAGAAATCAGGGAAAATATCCCATATTTTAGAGCCTAGGAATCTGCAAATATGAAATGTTCTTTTATAGCAATGGAAATCCATGGGAAGTGTTTCATTGACTGCTCATTTGTTTCTTGTTAAAGATTATCAATCTGAAAGACTCAAATGGCTTCTTAAGGGATACAGAAGTACTATTGCTTACAGGTTAAACCATCCAAAACTGGGTGGAAGTATCTTTCACTTTAGGAAAGATAGCTTTTCCTAACTTGGAGACCGTCAATGGGAATGAGATAAATTAGAAAGTGAAGTAGCACTGGCTTGAACATCACATCAATTTGCTAGTAAACCTGGAAGCCTTTGCTCATTTTTTATGGTGAGACTGGATTCACAGCTTGACTGGTTGTACAACACCACTAAACAGAGCACTCCACAATTCAAATGAGGAAGATAACGTCAGGAAAGGAAGAATGAAGACTGAGAACCCCTTGGAATCGGTGAGAATGATGCAATTTTTTAGACTATGTTCTGGGTTGTTTTCTTTGGGGAAAAATTATTTATTTATTTATTTGATTGATTTGATAGCCTAGATCTTGGTGGCAGATGTGGGGTTTTTTTTTTGTTGTGTCTTGCAGACTTCTCTCTAGTTGTGGCCTGTGGACTTAGTTGCCCTGAGGTATGTGGGCAACTAAGTTCCCTCATCAGGGATTGAATCAGCATCCCCTCCATTGGAAGATGGATTTTTAATCACTGGATCATCAGGCAAGTCCCTCTGAATTATTTTCTGACTGGTATTCATTGCAGGTTAAAAATTAAAACCTTAAAGTAACCAAGGAGCTAACTAGAGGCATATAAGTTAGTTTGAATTTTATATAAGATAGTTGTCACTATGTACAGCCCAGAAATTTATAGTATTCTGTGTTCTGTTTTCCAGTGTCCTTAGTTACTATTTTATGAGGTTCTTCTTGTTAAAACTCATTTATTTCATCTACAAAAGCAAAAGTCTGCACAAAGTCCTGTAGAAAATCCAAACATGTTTTCATATTATTTTTGACCCATTATCACTTCATAGAGTCACATGTAATGTAAACAACATTTATTTTATACTCAGGTTTTGTTTCAAATGTTTCATTTTTCTATTTTGATCTCAGACATCATAGAAAATGTCTCACAGAAATTTAAAGTCTAAAGATCAACAAATAAGAAATTTCTATCTTTTGTAGAAATGGAAATCCATGAAAAGTGTTTTATTGAGTTAATTTCACAACATAATAAATATCTTCTGTCACAACCTCATTACTTTACAAATGAGAAAAAAAAAAAAAGACACAAATGTGTGTAAGTTTTTTCCCTCTAGTTGAGCATTTTTCCTTCCTTCTAATTTTTCTCCTTTTCTCTTTATTCAATATGTATTTTATAGGTAGGTTTTTACCTATTATATATCGTGATGTGCTAATCTTATATTTTCTTTAATAATGTTTTAGATTATTGATTTTTCTCTCTGCCCTTTGTGTATGTGTACTCAGGAAATAACCATTCCTTAGTTTTCCTAAGAATACCTTCTGAGGTAAGCAGCCTGGGAGAAGATTACTATGGCATGTCAAACAATGGAAGTTATTATGGTTTATCAATGCAAAACTGCTTTTTATAATTTCATTCAGATTGAAATGTTCTTATTTCTATTGGCATAATTCTTTAATTTTCCACATAGAATTAATTGCAACCCCAGATACATGTTGTTCAAATGTCAATTTTTATTTAACCTGAGGAAATAAAATATTCAAAATCTATAAATCACAGGAGTGCTAGTATGCCATGTTTTAGGAAGGGTATTGGTAAATGGCAATTATAAATTCAAATCTCTATTAAAAATCTTCAATATCAGTTTATGAATGATGTAAAATCGTACTTCCATCCTAAATAATGTTCTTCCCTTCTAGAACATCCATTTATTAAAAGATTCTATTATATCCCAATTTTAGATTTTTTTCCCTAAAAGAATCATACCATAAATTTTTAAAATTTCAATGGAATAGACAGTTGTCTAGAAAAAATATATGGAGAAAGAGAATTGTAACATCACTTACTCATTAAACAAATTGAATCAATAATTAAAATTATTCAAGAAGGTAATCCAAAATATTACCTTGTCCCCATATATTTTATGGGCTAATTTTGCCAAAACTTAAAGTGATAGAAATAGATGGAAGAAGATCAAAAATACTTATTTCATGAAATTATTATCTTGACATCAAAATTATGTAATAAAGCTACTAAAATATAGATTTAAAGGGCACTCTTCCTGATGAATGTAGGTGCAGATATCCTAAACAAAATGTCAGTAAACAAACACTAAAAAATTATAAGAAAAAAAAAAAAACTTGGAACACATATACACACTGACTCTCTAATAGACTAGTAGTAGAGTGTGTGATAAAACCACTTTAGAAAAAAAGTCTAAGAAAATGTATAGCAGCAATATTAAAAATTAACAAAATTTTAAACAAAATATGAATTAACAGTAATATGAATAGTAGTGGCATTATATTCAAACTATAAAGACTATATGACAATGGAAAAATAATGAAGTTACTATGTGAATAAACATGTGACTCTCAGAGAAAGAGTGAAACAAATGACACAAAAGAGTATATACATGCTATATAACTCACTTTATAAAATGGTCAAAACAGGTGAAATTAAGCTATGCTTCAAAAGAATACTGGTTTCTTTGTGAAGGTGATGACTGGGATGGGCCACTCAAGAGGTATGTAGAATGTTACCCAGTTTCTGTATTTTTATCTGTGAGTTGGTTACACAGATGGGCAAAGCTTCATGGAGCAGTACACTTAAGATAGACACACTTTATAAATTGCATATCATATGTTGCACTTCAATAAAACTTTTAAAGAGAAGGTAAAGAAAATGAACGAAGAATATACAAATAAATATATTAAACAAATGACAGACTGAGAAAAAATGTAGTATATTCATGTATCTAGATTACATTATTAAAAAAAGAAATATGGAAAAAAGCACACAATACAAGCCCTCTCACATCAAATAGAAAATAGTTTATATAAAAAAAGTTTGCATGGACAAACAAAACAATGATTTGGGATAAAAGCTGCTCAATCAACTAGAAATGAGAAAACTGCACATTAGGAACATAAGGAACACAACCATTAGATTATTAAAATTAAGCCCAAATTAAGTCTGGTAGTAGTACATGACTGGAGTGTAAACTGGTATTGCTTTGAAGAAAAAATTTAGCAATATCTTATGAAATTTCAAATGTACATGCCCTGTGGTCCTGTAATTCCACTTCTATATCTAGAGATATACTGAGAATAACATTCAAGAGAATATTTATAAGCACACTTGCTGCAGTATTATTCAAACCAGAAGAAAAGAAACATATTAAGTATTAATTTTTAAATATACAGATATTTTTTTCCACATTTGATTTTACACAACAATAAAGAATTTTAGTATATTCATAGTATATGCATAGTTTTAGGTACATTTTCAAATTTGTGAATGAGTAACATAAAAGCTAAATGAGATTCATGACACATTTCTGTAATTTTTACATATTAATATAAATTTAAAAGCACATTATTTAAAAATAATTTTAAAAAATAAAGTAAATAATTAAAAAATTAAAGACATTCACAGATATCTATCAATATGAAAATATATTTACAAAGTATTTGAAAAACATATTTAAAGTATGCCAAGCAACATGTTGATGCATGTTCATGTCAATGGGAGGCTAGATAATAGGATTGGGGGTATCAGATGCAGAGAGAAAATTGAAAGCAATGTAGAATTATACAATAAACAACAGAACTGGAAACTTCCAGTCTGTCAAGGTGAAGTAGCCCCATTCCTCCTATACCTTTCCTTTTATAACTAAAAATAAAAATAAAAAATAGTTTTTGCAAAGTAAACAGCACAACAAGCATAAAGACACTCTGACAGGTAGAAAGAAGAAAACAGAACTTCTAGTCAGTCCTGAGACTTTTCTTGCTGAATTTCTAATGGCAATGGATTTTCTCAATGGCGCCCATGTATCCCAGACAGGGTTTTGCAATAGTCTGTAATGTAAAATCACCAAAAAGGCATAGGCAAAGAAAATTCCAAGAAAAACCTGTTTTCCCCTACTAAGCCCCGACTCAAACAACATAAAAACTTTTTGGCAACAGTCCCTTAATTTCAGCCAACAGCAATGGTGAAACTGCAACACCTCGCCTGAGGTTTCAGTGAGCCAGCTGGAGAGTTGACCTTCCAACCAATCCTCCTGCCTCCTTGAAGCAAGTGATGTTTCAATTTCTCTGACTGGTGGTTTCTGTAGGATCCAGTGAGCAGCAGATATTCTATCCCTCACTTGTCAGAATCAGATGGCTCTGTGATCCTCCACTCCTACTCAGTAATGATGAGACATAACAAGGCAGTCTCTGCGAAGTTTCACCTTCCCCCACCCCCCACACATATACATGCACACACACACACACACACATGAGTCAGTGGAGCTTGTATGGAACTCTCACTTTTTACCCACTCGGTGTCAAAGAAACTGAGCAAGGTTATACAACAAGGTTATACAGATCAGAGATATCAAGCACGTCACTTTCCCTTCTCCATTGTGTCAGCAAGGCTTATTATGAGGCTCAACTTCCACACCCACCTGGCAGGAACAGGACTGAACAAGCATTGTGATGTACAGTTCTACCCTCCCCTGGTATCAGTGAGAACTTTTCACCCACACTGGTCATCAGTGAGGTAGGGCAAAACGGCGCTTCACTTCTCCCTTCCCCTGGTGTCATTGGATAGGGGAGGGAAAACAGCAAGGAGGCAATGAGCTGAGTTCCTATCTCACCCTGCAGCATCAAAACAGAGTTTGTCAGCCCTCCATATTCCCATCCCTCTGCCTTTTTTTTTTTTTTTTTTGCAGGACAGGTCCCCAAGGAGAAAAAAGGTAGCTACAATTGGCATCCACATTAACCAGGAAAGTGTCAGTGGGGATAAGAGGCAGCTAAACTTCCGTGCCACTTGTCTGTAATGGGGCAGCATGAGTCGGTGTTCTACTTTTGCTGGGGTGGTGTTGCCAGGTCCAACAGGAAGCTCAACATACACGCCTGCAAGATCTTCACCCATATAAAATAGAGGGATTACCCACTAAAAAGAAGATTAAATAGGATCATGTGTCTCCTAATAGAATGTCCAAAAGTTCCAGAATAGAATAAAAAAATCACTCTTGACAGCTTAATATCTTGAGCCAAAAAATAAATAAATAAAAATAAGAAAAGCTAATTAATGTCAAAATCCACATTAAACCATTAAACAGATGTTATAATTATCTGACAAGGATTTTAAACTAGTCATCACAAGAATGCTTCAGCAAACTTATGGATTCATTGGAAAAAAATAGAAACTCTTAGGAATGAAATCAAAGTTAAAAAAAGAACCAATGAAGGATCATAGAATTGAAAACTATAAAATAAAAATAAAAATCTCAGTTTGCTCAGAGCTCAGTGGAAATGGAAGAGGATAAGACCAGTGAAATTGACAATATTCAATATTACTTGGCCAGTTTGAAATGAGAAAAATTTGAAATTAAAAATAAACAGAATTTTATAAGCCTCTGGAATAATAATAAAAGAGTTAATATTTGTGCTGTCTCTTATACACATCTAGATGTGTATAAGAGACAGATGCTAGCATNAAAAAAAAAATGTGCTTGATTGAATGTACCCTCCCTTTACCAAAATCACGTATATACTGACCTTTCCCCCTACGTCTATGGAACAGTTTCTCAGAGCTATCTGAAATCCTGTCTCCCAGGCTGCAGTCCTCATATTACTCCAAATAAAACTTGACTCATAACTCTCACGTTGTGCATTTTTTTAGTCCAGAGTTACTTCCCAACTCTTGGGCTAAAGATAGCTTTTCTCTAAACAGTTTACCAAGTCCCATAGGGTCTGGCTCACCCGAGTCTATCCAGCCTTATTTTGCACCAAATCCCCTCTCACTTCAGCCATAATGAACCATGTGTGTGCATGTGTGCTAAGTCACTTCAGTCATGTCCAGCTCTTTGCGACCCTATGGACTGTAGTCTCCCAGCCCCTTGTACTCATCACGCTCCTTTGCACAAGCTGTTCTGCCAGGAATGTTGGAAATGATGGATATTTCACCCTATTCTGGAATATTCAATAAATCAATACAACATGATGTCTGAGTTGAAACAGTGGGAAGAAGAATAAACTTCCTCTAAAGCTTGAAAAAAAATTGAAAAATGAGAAAATATTCAGTGCTGCAGCAGAGGTGGGAACAAGGGACACTTTCCTAAATGCAACTGAAAGTGTGAACAGTTACAATGTCTTTGGAAAGCAATGTAGCAAAATTTAATAAAAATTTGACCCAGAAATCCCACTTTGAGTATTAAAAACCCATTATGTAAAAATTTATTACAAAGTACTTTATCAAAGCATTGTTTCTAGTAAAACAAACAGCCAAAAAAGAAATCTTAATATCTACCAGGACAGGCATAGTTGAATAAATTAATACAGATAATACAGATAACACAGATAACAAAATATAAAGCAGTTAACTAAAATGAATTAGATCTCTATCAGAATACAGATAGACAAAATGTACTGTTAAATGGGAAAAGCAAAAATCTAAGCAAGCAGGCAACATTAGGGGGTTCAATCAATGAGTGGATATGAGCTAAAATGATGGATCTGAAGTATCTAACAGAGTTTAGCATATAACACCTACTTTATAAATATTAAAAATTAAAATTCCAACACTTTTTTAACCAGTAATGGGATTTAAGCTTAAAAAATAATCCGTTTTGGACTTCTTTGGTGGTCCGATGGTTAAGAATCTGCCTGCCAATGCAGGGGACACAAGTTGGGTCCCTGGTTTGGGAAGATCCCACATGCTGCAGGGCACCTAAGTCCCTGCACCACAACTACTGCACTGGTGCTCTGCAATAAGAAAAGCCAACACAATGAGAAACCTCCACACCAAAACCAGAGAGGTGCCGCAACTAGCGAAATCTCAGGCACAGCAACAGAAACCCAGCACAGCCAAAAATGAATAGATAAAATTTTTCGAATGATAGTCTATTTTATGCAAGTGATACAGGTGCTTTCAGATGTCCACCACCCTCCAAGTTGCTGGCATCTGAAATAAAGCAAATTTTTCTTTCCACCAACCTGGCCTATTTACTGGCTTTTGAGTGGCGAGCAGCTGGACCCCCATACACACACTAGGTAACACAGGTTTTCCACAGACAAAAGGCAGGCTGAAGACACGAGTGGCAAGGATTATGGGGCCCCACTGCGTTTTAGGAGAAGCTCTTTAGCCGGGAATTTATGGCATTCTAGAGTCTGGTCCAATTTGCCTTTCAGTGCTTACTTCCTAAAACACCTTGTACATACTCTATCCTTCACACACACACATACACACTCTAAACTAACTGCTATTTGTTCACTCCTTTATTGTCTGCTCCGATATAAAGTTCGTTTGACCATGTTTGTTAAATGAACAACCAAATGAATAAACTTACAGTATCAACTTACTACTTTTTTATCCACTACTACTTTCTTAAGCATTAAAAACAAAACAAAGCAAAACAAACACCATCAGAGAGGGCTCTGAATTTCTGCTGATAGTGATTTTGAATGATTTTGTGGTCTTTTCCTGTTTCTTGAAATAAATATATGAATTTCAAAAAAATGAGAAAAGCAACTTACAGAATGTTATAGTGTGATACCAATTTCATAAAGGCAGATTAGCAATTTTAGACTATATTTGTATATCTTTGATTCTACTGGTTAAAATAGCTTATTTTTTGTAATAAAAGATTGAAGGACATCCCAGCTACCAACCTGCTTTGTCAAAGCACTGGGAATGTGTGCTCAGTTGTACCTGAATCTTTGCGACCCCATGGACTATAGCTCACCAGGCTCCTTTGGCCATGGGATTCTCCAGGCAAGACTACTGGAGTGGGTTGCCATTTCCTTCTCCAGGGGACCTTTCCAGCCCAGGGATCAAACCCTCATCTCTTGTGTCTCCTACATTACCAGGAGGATTCTTTACCACTGCGCCACCAGGGCTTCCCAATAAAAACATTTTTTCTTTAATATTTATTTATTTGGCTGCATCAGGAGCTTCCCAGGCAGCACAGTGGTAAAGAATCTGCCTACCAACGTAGGAGGTGCAAGACACTTAGGTTTGATACCTGGGTAGGGAGGATCCCCTGGAGGAGGAAACGGCAACCCACTCCAGTATTTCTTGCCTGGAAAATTCCATGGACAGAGGAACCTGGTGGGCTACAGTCCAGGGGGCTGAAAAGAGTCGGACATGACTGACTGACTGACTGAGGATGCACCCACAATAGGTCTTCACTGCAGCACATGGAATCTTCAGCTGAGGCATCCAAACTCTGAGTAGTGGCGTGTGGGATCTAGTTCCCTGACCAGGGATAGAACCTGGGCTCCCTACACCAACAGGGAAGTCCCTGCACCAGCTGGACCAACAGCGAAGTCCCAATTTTTATCATAAAAACAGTTTTAACACGGACTTCCCTGGTGGTCCAGTGGGTAGGAGTCCATGCTTCCATTGCAAGGAGCATGGGTTCAGTCTTTGGTCAGGTAATTAAGATCCTGCAGGCTGCACAGCAGCCAAAAAAAAAAACAAACACAAATTTTTTTAACAGAAAAATATGTTTTAAAAAAATCACTCAAGAAAGCATGTTACAGATATTTCCTGACAAGTGATTTCTTAAAGCCATGAACTCAGGTGAAAATAGGACAAAAGTGATAATTAAAAATTTAAGCATAGGGACCAGGGTAGGTGAAACTGCAAGGGGAAACTGGCTTAACTTACTGGCATGAAAATGGAATTGGCTGAATATATGCTGTTGCTGTGGATTTTAAAAATATATTCACAACCTAAAAGTGGAGAGTTGTTTTATGTGGTGGGAAATTTTAGGCCTTCCAAGCCCAGGAGATAGCATCTCAAGTGACCCTGAGAGAACTGCTCTGAGGAGGCGAGGGGAGGAGCCAGGTTCTACAGAAGTGTTGCAACAAAGGGCAGGTAGTCTGAATGTCTAAAGATTATTCTTAATTAAAGAAAACCAGGTATCTCAAGTGAAGGAATTTAGTGCTTATCTATGGATGCAGCAAGAGTCTGGGCTCACTGAAACACTCCTTTGATACTCACTTAGCTAACGGGGGCCAGCAGTATCAGTTCTGAGCTTCCTCAAAGCTCACCACGGGGGGTGGCTGCGGTCTGACAGCTGCTCAACGGATTGCAGATGTTCTTCCTGAGTTTCCTCAGGGCTCACAGCTCACATCTGTGGCGGCTGCGATTGCTGGTGACTGTGACATCCTTGTTTGCTTATTTGACAGGAAATGCTTTATTTCCCACTGTTTCTCTCGCCTCGTCTTTTCTTGGTTGCACCACTTGACTTGTGGAATCTTAGTTCCCTAACTAGGGATTGAACCCTGGGCAGTGGCAACGTGGAGTCCTAACCAGTGGTTGTCGCTGTTCAGTCACTCACTCGTGTCTGACTCTTTGCAACCCCAGGCTTCCCTGTCCTTCACCACTCCTTCGGGAGTTTGCTCAGACTCCTGTCCATTGGATCGGTGATGCCATCCAACCATCTCTACCAGGGAATTCCCTGAATATAAGTACTTAAATAAGGGCAGTTTTCAAAAGGCACTACTACCTCTAACAGGAAATTAAGCCTCCTTTTACCTAAAGAGAACAATATATAATATTCAGTAGAATTAAGAGATTTTGCTGATTTCTCTAGCTCAGGGTGCAATGACAAGTGTAATGTATTAACAGCCCCAGCATAAAGCTAGAGTAGCTTTCGAAGATAGATGTCAGGAAAAATATATGATCTGTTAGCCTGAAATAATTTAAAAGGGAGGTTCAAAAGAGAAATATTTAGATGAAGAAAATAAAAATATCAGCATACTATACTAAAAAGGCTGATTTTAAATTGCATTTAGTTAAACTAACCTAATAAAAGAAAAAATCAACAGTGAGGGGGCAAAGAAACCAACTAAGGATATATCAAAATTATCCTAAGGATATATCAACTAAAACAACTAAGGATATATCAAAATTAAGGTTAAAGCTACTTTGAATCCATTTTCCAAGCAATTTCCTATCCTATTACTCACAACAATCTCGGTGTGTCAGCTAATTGAGTATCAAAGCCCAGACTGCTATGTATTCCCCTGCAGCCTGTGGGAAATGCTCAGTGACCTCAGTCGTGCCTGACTCTTTGCAGCCCTACGGACTGTAGCCCACCAGGCTCCTCTGTCCATGGCAGTTCCCAGGCAAGAATCCTGGAGTGGGTCGCCAAGTCCTCCAGGGGATCTTCCCCACCTGTGGATCGAACCCGCCTGCATTGCAAGCTTATCCTTTACCTCAGAAGCCCTCCTTGCAGCATATTCCAAACCTAATTTACCCAGGAAAACGTAAACCACAAAAACCCTTCACTCAAAAAAATCAAATGAAGGCTACTTCAGTACCCATTGAACAAGCGGGAGAAAAAAAGGCTCAGCTGCTAGATAGACAAACTTCACCTCCAAGAAATACATGAAATGAAACCCAAAAAACAAGACACTAGCAGAAAAGTCTACTTAACCACATAAAGAACATATGTATGGAAACCACATATGGGAAAAATTAAAAATGAACTCGCTCAGTCATGTTCAACTCTTTGGGACCCCATGGACTGTAGCCTACCAGGCTCCTCTGTCCATGCGATTTTCCAGGCAATAGTACTGGAGTGGATGGCCATTTCCTTCTCCAGAGGATCTTCCCAATCCAGGGATGGAACCCAGGTCTCCTGCATTGTAGACAGACACTTTACCGTCTGAGCCACCNCCCCATGGACTGTAGCCTACCAGGCTCCTCTGTCCATGCGATTTTCCAGGCAATAGTACTGGAGTGGATGGCCATTTCCTTCTCCAGAGGATCTTCCCAATCCAGGGATGGAACCCAGGTCTCCTGCATTGTAGACAGACACTTTACCGTCTGAGCCACCAGGGAAGTCCATTAAAAATGAAGTCGCTCAGTCCTGTCCAACTCTTTCTGACCCTATGGACTGTAGCCTACCAGCCTCCTCCATCCATGGGATTTTCCAGGCAATAGTACTGGAGTGGATTGTCATTTCCTTCTCCAGAGTCCACATATGGGGAAACAATGGAAACAGTAAGAGATTTTTTTTTTGGTGGGGGGGGCTCCTAAACTACTGCAGATGGTGATGGCAGCCATGAAATTAAAAGACACTTGCTTCTTGGAAGAAAAGCTATGTCCAACCTGGACAGCATATTAGTAAAGCAGAGACATTACTTTGCCAACAAAGGCCCATCTAGTCAAAGCTACAGGTTTTCCAGTAGTCATGTATAGATGTGAGAGTTGAACTAAAAATAAAGCTGAGGGCCAAAGAATTGCTGTTTCTGAATTGTGGTGTTGGAGAAAACTCTTGAGAGTCCCTTAGATCTCAAGGAGATCCAACCAGTCCATCCTAAAAAAACCAGTCCTGTACTCATTGGAAAAACTGATGCTGAAGCTGAAACTCCAATCTGATGCAGAAAACTGACTCACTCACAAGATCTCTCCCAGAGAAAATAAATACAACCCAGTACAGACATTATAGCTCTAATGAGTCCAAATAAGAGCAAAAAATAAATATCTTACATAATAAAACAATTATAAACAAAACCACTCAGACGGTGTCCTCTCCCTCTTACTCTCCCAAAGGAAGAGAAGAACGATCATCAATGGCCAATGGCAGCTGCACAAGCAACACCAAGGGCCCGCTTCACGCTCAGGAGAGAACACTGCATCTCCTCCTCATGGTTTCGGGTGCTCTACACGATCAGAGAAACTTCTCTAGTAACAAACTATAGAAATGATCCCTGAAAGTATAGTCTTAGCCTCCACCCCCCGCCGCTGCCGGGCCTGTGCTAGCTGTGAACTTTTCACTGAGGGCAACAGTTTCCCCACCATTTTGTCAGTTTTCCTTCTACCGGGAAAAAAAAACAACAGAGCTCTTGCAATACAGCTTTCAAATGTCACTTACCAATCATTTGAACATTTTCACTGAAAATGTAATTTAACAGTTTTTAAAAATCAAACTTAATTTACATAATACAGAATGACAGCCAATCACAACCCCAGTCTTTAAAGCCCAGGAGGCATTTGCTGCACAGATTGACTAAAGCCGCCCCGCCCCTGAAAGCTGTAAAGGAAAGGGCGGGTCTCTGCCTTCCTCCTGAGAACCTAGTTGATTCCACTGATTACTCATTCTCATCGGCTGCATTCAAGCCTGTCCAACTCAAGAGTTTCAAACTCTCATAAGAGTCACCAAGACTGAGGCAGAGACGGGGGCTGGATGGCTGACAACCAGCCCTGGAAAACAGAACCTTTGGGGGTTTTGCCATAGGATTGCACTACCTGTTCACACGATCTGGATTTTAAAATAAAGCTGACTGCTGCCGTTGACATCATTTCTTCTCCCAACAAATACCTGAATGCCAACTATGACAGTACTAGCTACTATTTATTGTGAGTTTGCCAGCACCATTCATCATTTTAAGTGCTTTAACTATGAGACCAATACAAGTACAATCGTCCCATTTTTATGGATGGGGGAAACTAAGGCACAGAAAGGCCTCAGGTTACTGGCCTGAGGTCCGTCAATAGCAGAGCTGGTAGGTGTCACCTTAACCATCATCCTGGTTTGGCTTTCTGTGTGCTAAAGATTACTCTAGGTACTGGGCAAACAGAGGTCCCTACTCTCACAAAAAGCTTACACTCTGGTAGGGGAGAGAGGTGACAACAATTACCCAGAAGACGAGATGATGAGGCATGCAGAGGAGGATAAGAGTTCAGAGAGGGATTTGACGGCCACTTCAGATTTGGGAGCTCAGGGAAGGCCTCTCTTTGGAGGTTGCATTTAAGTGCGGAAAACAATGAATACAATGACCCAAAGAAAGGAACAAGGTTGTGAGTTCCAACAACTGGAAGACAGCTAGAGAACACAGGGCAGGAAGGAGGAAGAGCAGGCAGGCCAATGTCTGAGGATTTTCTAGGCAAGTCCAACTCCCGGGAGGTCTGGATTTTAACTGTGAGGGAAGCCACTGAAAGGCTGGGAGCTGTGAAGACCAGTTCCGAGGCCACTGCAAGCAAAGTGTCCGAAGGAGAGATCATGGTAGCTTGCAAGGAAGAAAGAGAAACCTGGGCTGCTCTGGAAATTCAGTTGGTAGGATGGGACTCACTGGTGGGCTTGCTGCAGGAGGAGGGGTGGGGTGTCAAGGAAAGAGGTTTCAAAGATTGACATGCTGGTTTGTACCTGAACAATTCAGTAGGTGGTGCTGCTACACCAAAGACTGGAGAAAGAGGGATTTCTCATTTAAAGGAGGGGCATTCTCACAAAGGGGGAAAGGAGTGCTCACCTACTGTCCTTCAGTTCAGTTCAGTTGCTCAGTTGTGTCCGACTCTTTGTGACCCCATGAATCGCAGCACACCAGGATTCCCTGTTCATCATCATCCCCCGGAGTTCACTCAGACTCACGTCCATCGAGTCGGTGATGCCATCCAGCCATCTCATCCTCGGTCGTCCCCTTCTCCTCCTGCCCCCAATCTCATTTCACTCTTAATGACAGTTCTGTGTGTTGATGCTATACCCACAACTAGTAAATAACAGACCAAGGCATATGCCAGAGCATAAACTGCTCCTCTC
The DNA here is from genome assembly GCA_006410675.1 of Oreotragus oreotragus. NCBI lineage: Eukaryota > Metazoa > Chordata > Mammalia > Artiodactyla > Bovidae > Oreotragus > Oreotragus oreotragus. The sequence continues at coordinate 415,362 of SJYX01010319.1, forward strand.
ACCATTCTCAATATTTAAAGAGGACCGAGAACTAATTTAGGCTTACAATGAAAGCTTGGCCACTATAGATCCATAAAGAGACACTCATGGAAGAACTACATAGATTTAATAGCAATGAGAGTAAAAGAGGTTTAACACTGACTAATAGTGGCGATAGTGGTAAAGACAAAAAACAGACACGGTTTCAATCCCTGGCTGGAGAAAAATACCCTGGAAAAGAAGACGGAAACCTATTTCAGTGTATTTGCCTAGGGAATCCATGATAGAGAAACCTGTCCGGTTACTCACAGTTCACATGACACACAGACAAATACGACTGGAATGACTCAGCACACACAAAGCTATAAAAGATAAACCCTCCAGTGCTGTGACAAAGGCCACTAGCAATAAGGTGGTGGTGGTTTAGTTGTGGAACTCCCCACGCAGAGGGAATAATGTACATCTCATTAAAGCATAAAGCTGTTAGAGAAAACAGAATAAGAAAGACTACAAACCACTACTCACTTTTTTTTGGAAACTCAATTGTAAGCGAAACCACTCAGACGGTGTCCTCTCCCTCTTACTCTCCCAAAGGAAGAGAAGAACGATCATCAATGGCCAATGGCAGCTGCACAAGCAACACCAAGGGCCCGCTTCACGCTCAGGAGAGAACACTGCATCTCCTCCTCATGGTTTCGGGTGCTCTACACGATCAGAGAAACTTCTCTAGTAACAAACTATAGAAATGATCCCTGAAAGTATAGTCTTAGCCTCCACCCCCCGCCGCTGCCGGGCCTGTGCTAGCTGTGAACTTTCCACTGAGGGCAACAGTTTCCCCACCACTTTGCCAGTTTTTCTTCTACCAGGACAAAACAACAGAGCTCTTGCAATACAGCTTTCAAATGTCACTTACCAATCATTTGAACATTTTCACTGAAAATGTAATTTAACAGTTTAAAAAAATCAAACTTAATTTACATAATACAGAGTGACAGCCAATCACAACCCCAGTCTTTAAAGCCCAGGAGGCATTTGCTGCACAGATTGACTAAAGCTGCCCTGCCCCTGAAAGCGGAAAGGGCGGGTCTCTGCCTTTGCTCCTGAGAACCTAGCTGATACCACTGATTACTCAACCTTCAGTCAGTTCAGTTCAGTTCAGTCCCTCAATCGTGTCTGACTGCGACCCCATGAATCGCAGCATGCCAGACCTCCCTGTCCATCACCAACTCCCGGAGTTCACTCAAACTCACGAGTGGCTGCATTCAAGCCTCTCCAAGAAGTTAGACTTTCAAACTCTCATAAGAGGTCACCAAGACTGAGGCAGAGACGGGGGCTGGGTGGCTGACAACCAGCCCTGGAAAACAGAACCTTTGGGGGTTTTGCCATAGGATTGCACTACCTGTTCACACGTTCTGGATTTTTTAAATAAAACTGTCTGCTGCCTTTGACATAATTTCTTCTCCCAACAAATACCTGAATGCCAACTATGACAGTACTAGCTACTATTTATTGTGAGTCTGCCAGCACCATTCATCATTTTAAGTGCTTTAACTATGAGACCAATACAAGTACAATCGTCCCATTTTTATGGATGGGGGAAACTAAGGCACAGAAAGGCCTCAGGTTACTGGCCTGAGGTCCGTCAATAGCAGAGCTGGTAGGTGTCACCTTAACCATCATCCTGGTTTGGCTTTCTATGTGCTAAAGATTACTCTAGGTACTGGGCAAACAGAGGTCCCTACTCTCATGAAAAGCTTACACTCTGGTAGGGGAGAGAGGTGACAACAATTACCCAGAAGATGAGATGATGAGGCATGCAGAGGAGGATAAGAGTTCAGAGAGGGATTTGACGGCCACTTCAGATTTGGGAGCTCAGGGAAGGCCTCTCTTTGGAGGTTGCATTTAAGTGGAGAAAACTACATCAGCAAGCAGGGTTACTCTTTGCTGCGGTGTTTAGGTTTTTAGGTTTCTCTTTCTTGATGCAGAGCTCGGGCTCTAGAGCACTTGGGCTTAGTTGCTCTGTGGAGGTTGCAAAAACCATAATGTTTTTTCCTTCTAACACTTGCAATGAGACTTCTTGAAAGAATCGTATTCTTGCTCATCTCTGTAGCAGAGGCTGGTCACTCACTGCTTACTTTGTACAGGTTCACCTGGACTACCTGTTGTTCGGTGAACTTTATGTAAATATTAATATTTACTTTAAAAAAATCATTTAAAAATGTATTTATTTTTGGTGGGTTTTTCGTCGCTGTGCCCGGGGTCTTGAGATGTAGTGAGTGGGGCCTACTCTTCATGTGTCTTGTTTCGGAGCATGGACTCTGCGGGGGCGGGGGGGCGGAGTTCACTGGTTGTGGCACACAGGATTTAGTTGCCCTTGGCATGAGGAGTCTTCCTGGACCAGGGCTGGAACCTGTGTCTCCTGCCAACGCGGTACACTGTGCCACCAGAGAAGCCTTCAGTATGTCATTTTGATGTACGACTCTGAAGAAGGTATGTAATTGTGACTTTACCTTCTAATTGCTTTCTGAGAATCTGTTTCTCAAGTTATAACCTTCAGACTGGTTAAAATAAAATTTTTGTTTCTTCTTGACATTGAATTGAAGTTTCCTCAACAAACCAACCCCCAAGTCCTGTCAACCTTACTGCTTAACATTTCTTTCAGATCTCGTCTTTCTCTATCATCCCTACCATCATCTCCCAGGGAGATGAATGCAGTATGTGTTTCACTGGTCCTCACGCTTGGCACCCCACCCCTCCCCAGAAGTATAATCACAACATAGCTTTTATTTATTTTTATTCATTTATTTATTCTTTTCATTTTGGATGGTGCCAGTCTTCTTTGCAGCATGGGGTCTTTCTGTAGTTGCAATGAGCAGTGGCTATTCTTCCTTGCAGTGTGCAGGCTTTTCCTTCTCCCGATGAAGAACACAGGCTGCAGAGCACACAGGCGTAATTGCTCTGTGGCATGTGGAGTCTTCCCAGAGCAAGGGTGGAATCTGTGTCCCCTACATTGGCAGGTGGGTTCTTAACCACGGGTCCACCAGGGAACTCCCGCCACATAGCTTTTAGAGTGACCTTCAAATGCACAGCTGATGTCACTCTCTTTCAACAGTGCCCACTACCTTTAGTTTCCTGTCCACCACCTTTTGCCAAACTCTGCCTTCTGTCATTCCTCTTCTGGGCTAAAGTCCTGTGGGCTTCCCAGGTGGCACTAGTGGCCAAGAACCTGACTGCCAATGCAGGAGACATCAAAAACGAGGGGTTGGGTTGGATGATCCCCCTGGAGGAGAAAACTGCAACCGACTCCAGTGTTCCTGCCTAGAGAATCCCAAGGACAGAGGAGCCTGGCAGGCTACGGTCCATAGCGTCACAAAGGGTCAGACAGGACTGAAGTGACTTAGCATTCACACACACGTCCTATTTCCTTACCTTGAACTGAGATATGGAGAAATAAATCACCATAAATGACAGGAAGGGATGTCTGTCTACATGTGTCAGGAAAGAGTGACCTGGCTAACAGGAGAGTAGAGAAGGAAAAGGAACTGTTTCAATATTCTTGGTCAGCCCACCTCAAGCATGAAAAGAAACCCTCAGATCATAATTCCCATAAATTCAATCAGCAAACTAAAACACCAAACTGCATCAGACAAATTTTCCTTCATTTCAAAGAAAAATTACAGTTTAGGACGTCCCTGGTGCTCCAGTGGTTAGGACTCCACACTTCCACTTGCAGGCAGTGTGGGTTTCATCCCTGGTCAGGGAACTGAGATCCCATAGGCCACATGGTGTGGTCAAAAGAAAGAAAAACCACAGCTTACACAAAAGTTAGGTAGGGAAAAAAAACACATCTATTACATAGGTTAAAAAGTATTGTGCAATTTGAACATGTGAAGAAAAAAAATATATAGAAAACAGCCCCTAATGGCAAATATTCATCTACCTTCTGGGACAGTAACAGGGGACGAAACCACTCAGAAAGAGCCCCTCCCTCATACTCCACCCGAGAAAATGAACAGTCATTGGAGGCAAATGGCAATTAGTAGCACCAAGAGCTGACTTGACACTCAGAAGAGAACGTACCTTCTCGTGGATTTCAGACTTTGAGGACTCCACACAGAAACGTCTCTAGTAACAGCAAATTATAGAAATAATAACTCCTAAAGCCAGTCTTGACTTTAACCTGGCAACCTCCGTTGGGTCCATGGCAGCCACACACTTTTTATGGATGGCAGCATTTTCCAACATGCCTCTTATTTCAGAAATACCATATAAATGATTTTCAAACTGTTGGTACCAAACCAAACTTGGGTCCACATGCAGTAAAGCCAACCTACTGACACAGGCTGTGGTGGAGAAAGGCACAGGGGTTTTTCCCAGAGCACCAAGGAGTCTGGGCCTTTTAAGCACTGTCTACCTGGCCTCCTTTTCATACTGTCCAAGTCAAAGCTATAGTTTTTCCAGCAGTCATGTACAGATGGGAGAGTGAGGCCATAAAGAAGGCTGAGGGCTGAGGAATAAAGGCTTTCAATCTGTGGTGTTGGAGATAACTCTTGAGAGTTCCTGGGAACTGCAAGGAGACCAAACCAGCCAATCCTAAAGGAAATCAACCTTAAATATTCATTGGAAGGACTGATGATGAAGGTGAAGTTTCTATTCTCTGGCCACGTAATGGGAAGAGCCGACTCACTGGAAAAGACCTTGATGTTGGTAAAGACAGTAGGCAGAAGATGAGATGGTCAGAGAATATCACTGACTCAATGGACATGAATCTGAGCAAACTCCGGGAGAGAGCAGAGCACAGAGCAGCCTAGGCAGGCTGCTGGCCATGAGGGTCCAAAGAGTCGGACATGAGTAAAAAGAACAAAAAAAGCTGTCAGGTAAGTAAGAAAGATTATGTACCTCAACTCCTAACAAAATAAAAAAAATTACTTAAATGTGGTTTCTCTTGTTCATGAGGAAACTACTATTTCTATAGTACTTTTTTTTTTTTCTCTATAGTACTTTAATAGTATTTCTACAGTACTACTTCTATGGTACTTCCAGGCCATGTACATGGATCACACCATTTTATCTTCAAAGTAACCCTAAAAATAGAGGAAATGGAAATTTATGTAAAATAAAAGTAATCAAATATTTTGAAGAAGCAAATACAATCAAGCAAATATCCTTGATGAAATAAATGAAAATGTGAGAAAAGGGATATGTGATAAACAGGATTAAAGGATTAATTTTGAAGGTTCAACAATCTCTTGAAAAGGTACAGATAAAAGTTTTTTTTAAATTACAGCCATGAAAATCCTTCCAGACCCCAGAGGATGAGGAATAACAGAGAATAAAAGGGGTTGAACATTAATGAACAGCGATAGTGGTAACGAACCCGCCTGCCTATGAAGGAGATGTAAGAGATGTGGTTGATCCCTGGCTTGGGAAAATCCCCTGGAAGAGAGCATGGCATCCCACTCTAATGTTCTTGCCTGGAAAACCTCATGGACAGAGAAACCTGGCGGGTTACAACCCACAGGGTCACAGTCAAACACTGAAGCGACTTCACACACACACATACACACATATAAATATATTACATATATATATGACACATATATGTTTAAAAAAACAAAAAACGAGTTTCATGATGAATAACCCCGTTGCTACACTAGCACGTAAGACGGAAAATAGTAATCTTAAGAGAGTGCTTAAGATCATGAACAAATTGCCAAATTCAGATTTAAACTGAAGAAACTACAGAAAACTACTAGACCATTCAGGTATGATCTAAATCAAATCCCTTACAGTAATACGGTGGAAGTGACAAATAGATTCAGGGCATTAGAATCTGATAGAGTGCGTGAAGAACTATGGATGGAAGTTCATGACAGTACAGGAGGCAGTGATCGAGACCAGCCCCATTTGCAAAAGGGCAAAATGGTTGTCTGAGGAGGCCTTGCAAATAGTTAAGAAAAGAAAAGAAGTGAAAGGCAAAGGAGAAAAGGAAAGTATATCCATCTGAATGCAGAGTTCCAAAGAATAGAGAGATAAGAAAGCCTTCCTCAGTGATCAATGCAAAGAAACAGAGGAAAACAATAGAATGGGGAAGATTAGAGATCTCTTCAAGAAAATTAGAGATACCAAGGGAACATTTCATGCAAAGATGGGGTCGATAAAGGACAGATATGATATGGACCTAACAGAAGCAGAAGATAGTAAGAAGAGGTGGCAAGAATACACAGAAGAACTATACAAAAAAGATCTTCATGACACAGATAAGGATGGTGTGATCACTCATCTAGAGCCAGACATTCTGGAGTGCAAAGTCAAGTGGGCCTTAGGAAGCATCACTAGGAACAAAGCTAGTGGAGGTGATGGGATTCCAGCTGAGGTATTTCAAATCCTAAAAAATGATGATCTTAAATTGCTACACTCAATATGACAGCAAATTTGGAAAATTCAGCCATGGCCACAGAACTGAAAAAGGTCTGTTTTCACTCCAATCCCAAAGACAGCCAATGCCAAAGAATGTTCAAATTACTGCACAACTGTACTCCTCTCACACTCTAGCAAAGTAATGCTCAAAATTCTCCAAGCTTCGCTTCAACAATACATGATCTGAGAACTTCCAGATATTCAGGCTGGATTTAGAAAAGGCAGAAGAACCAGAGATCAAATTGCCAACATCCGTTGGATCATAGAAAAGCAAGAGAATTCGAGAAAAACATTTACATCTGCTTAATTGACTATGCTAAGGATCACAACAAACTGGAAAATTCTGAAAGAGATGGGAATACCAGACCACCTGACCTGCCTCCCAAGAAATCTGTATGCAGGTCAAGAAACAAGTTAGAACCAGACATGGAACAACAGATTGGTTCAAAATTGGGAAAAGAGTATGTGAAGGGTGTATACTGTCACCATGCTTATTTAACATCATGCGAAACGGCGGGCTGAATGAAGTTCAAGCTAGAATCAAGACTGCCAGGATCAACAATCTCAGATACGCAGATAACACCACGCTTATGGCAGAAAGCAAAGAGGAACTAAAGCGGCTCTTGATGAAGTGAAAGACGAGAGAGTGAAAGCTGGCTTAAAACTCAACATTCAGAAAACCAAGATCATGGGATCCGGTCCCGTCACTTCACGGCAAATAGATGGGAAAACAATGGAAACAATGACAGACTTTATTTTCTTGGGCTCCAAAAATAATGCAAATGGTGAGTGTAGCTATGAAATTAAGACACTTTCACTCTTTGAAAGAAAAACTATAACAAACCTAGATAGCATTATTGCAAAACAAAGACATTACTTTGCCAACAAAAGTATATCCGGTCAGAGAAACAGTTTTTCCAGTAGTCACACATGGATGTGAGAGTTCAACCGACTACCAACAAAGCTGAGCGCCGAAGACCTTAATTATGGTGTTGAAAAAGTCCCCTTATACTGCAAGGAGATCCAACCGCTCAATCCCTAAAGGAAATCAGACCTGAACATTCACTGCAAAGTCTAGATGCTGAAGCTTCAGTCCACGGTGGCGAAATGAGGAAACTTAGCGGAGAAACTTAAACACGAACAGCCATGTCTTACACTTCTGAACAGACGGAGCCAAGCCTACTTCAAATATAATACCATCAGTTCAGTAGCTCAGTCGTGCAGGATTCTTTGCGACCCCATGAATCGCAGCACGTGAGGCCTCCCTGTCCATCACCATCTCCCGGAGTTCACTCAGACTCACGTCCATCGAGTCCGTGATGCCATCCAGCCATCTCATTCTCAGTCGTCCCCTTCTCCTCCTGCTCCCAATCCCTCCCAGAATCAGGGTCTTTTCCAATGAGTCAACTCTTCGCATGAGGTGGCCAAAGTACTGGAGTTTCAGCTTTACCATCATTCCTTCCAAAGAAATCCCAGGGTTGATCTCCTTCAGAATGGACTGGTTGGATCTCCTTGCAGTCCAAGGGACTCTCAAGAGTCTTCTCTAACACCACAGTTCAAAAGCATCGATTCTTCGACGCTCAGCTTTCTTCACAGTCCAACTCTCACATATACATGACCACAGGAAAAACCATAGCCTTGACTAGGTGGACATTACCAAATTCAGACTTAAATTGAAGAAAGTAGGGAAAACCACTATACCATTCAGGTATGACCTAAATCAAATCCCTTATGATTATACAGTGGAAGTGAGAAATAGATTTAAGGGCCTAGATCTGATAGATAGAGTTCCTGATGAACTATGGAATGAGGTTCGTGACAATGTACAGGAGACAGGGATCAAGACCATCCCCATGGAAAAGAAATGCAAAAAAGCAAAATGGCTGTCTGGAGAAGCCTTGCAAATAGCACTGAAGAGAGGCGAAAAGCAAAGGAGAAAAGAAAAGATATAAGCATCTGAATGCAGAGTTCCAAAGAATAGCAAGAGATAAGAAAGCCTTCTTCAGCAATCAATGCAAAGAGATAGAGGAAAACACCAGAAAGGGAAAGACTAGAGATCTCTTCAAGAGAATTAGAGATACCAAGGGAACATTTCATGCAAAGATGGGCTCGATAAAGGATGGAAATGGTATGGACCTAACAGAAGCGGAAGATATTAAGAAGAGGTTGCAAGAATTCACAGAAGAACTGTACAGAAAAGATCTTCACGACCCAGATAATCATGAGGATGTGATCACTAATCTAGAGCCAGACATCTTGGAATGTGAAGTCAAGTGGGCCTTAGAAAGCATCACTACGAACAAAGCTAGTGGAGGTGATGGAATTCCAGTTGAGCTGTTTCAAATCCTGGAAGATGATGCTGTGAAAGTGCTGCACTCAATATGCCAGCAAATTTGGAAAACTCAGCAGTGGCCACAGGACTGGAAAAGGTCAGTTTTCATTCCAATTCCAAAGAAAGGCAATGCCAAAGAATGCTCAAACTACCGCACANAAGATGATGCTGTGAAAGTGCTGCACTCAATATGCCAGCACATTTGGAAAACTCAGCAGTGGCCACAGGACTGGAAAAGGTCAGTTTTCATTCCAATTCCAAAGAAAGGCAATGCCAAAGAATGCTCAAACTACCGCACAATTGCACTCATCTCACACGCTAGTAAAGTAATGCTCAAAATTCTCCAAGCCAGACTTCAGCAATACGTGAACCGTGAACTCCCTGATGTTCAAGCTGGTTTTAGAAAAGGCAGAGGAACCAGAGATCAAATCGTCAACATCCGCTGGATCATGGAAAAAGCAAGAGAGTTCCAGAAAAAAACATCTATTTCTGCTTTATTGACTATGCCAAAGCCTTTGTGTGGATCACAAGAAACTGGAAAATTTTGAAAGAGATGGGAATACCAGACCACCTAACCTGCCTCTTGAGAAATCTGTATGCAGGTCAGGAAGCAACAGTTAGAACTGGACATGGAACAACAGACTGGTTCCAAATAGGAAAAGGAGTACGTCAAGGCTGTCTCCCTGCTTATTTATTTAATTTATATGCAGAGTACATCATGAGAAACGCTGGAATGGAAGAAACACAAGCTGGAATCAAGACTGCCGGGAGAAATATCAATAACCTCAGATATGCTGATGACACCACCCTTATGGCAGAAAGTGAGGAGGAGCTAAAAAGCCTCTTGATGAAAGTGAAAGAGGAGAGCGAAAAAGTTGGCTTAAAGCTGAACATTCAGAAAACGAAGATCATAGCATCCGGTCCCATCACTTCATGGGAAATAGAAAACAGTGGAAACTATTTTTGGGGGCTCCAAAATCACTGCAGATTGTGATTGCAGCCATGAAATTAGAAGACGCTTTGGACTTGCCTGGTGGATCAGATGGTAAAGCGTCTGTCTACAATGCAGGAGACCCGGGTTAGATTCCTGGGTTGGGAAGATCCCCTGGATGGAGAAGGAAATGGCAATCCAATCCAGGACTATTGCCTGGGAAATCCCATGGTCAGAAGAGCTTAGTAGGCTACAGTCCATGGAGTCGCAGAGTCGGACACGACTGAGCGACTTCACTTCACTTCCTCCTTGGAAGAAAAGTTATAACCAACCTGAATAGTACCTTCCAATACCATAACACAACCGAAAGAGAGTCTCATTTATCCAGTTACTCAAAGCCACACGGATCCCACTTTTTAAAACATCAAGTAGTAAACAAAACCACTCAGACGGTGTTTTCTCCCTCTTACTCTCCCAAATGGGAGAGAAGAACGATCACCAATGGCCATTGGCAGCTGTTCAGGCAGCACCAAACGCCAACTTCACGCTCAGGAAAAAACGCTGCGTCTTTTCCTCGTGGTTTCGGGTGCTCTACACGATCAGAGAAACTTCTCTAGTAACGAACTATAGAAATGATCCCTGAAAGTATAGTCTTGACCTCCAACCGCCGGCCACAGCTCGGTCTACGGGAGCCGCTCACTTTTTACGGACGGCCACATTTGTGTCGCTCCCCTCTCCTCTTCACAAACATTTTCCATGTTCCATCCCGTAACTTGGTAAAATGGCAAACTTCAAAATATCATATTCGCTCGGAAATAGCCCAGAAACACGTCAAAGCCGCAGGACGCCTTATTAGCATACGGCTTCCTGGCACCCAATCACAGGCGGCCGCTTCCGACTCCTACTCCAGCCTGCCGTCGCCCCAGCCAACGCATCCCGAGCCCCGCACCTAGGTCGCCACGCCCCTCTGCAGGCCGAGCACACGCTTCCTGCCACGGGTCCGCGTGGACGGCCTCTGCCTGCTGAAGTCCGCCTGCTTGGAGAGGCCAGATTTCCTTTGTCTTCAAAGAGAGGTGGTGGGGAAGAGGGAGGAAAAAAGACACAGAGAACTAGTCTCAGTTCAGTTCAGTCGCTCAGTCGTGTCCGACTCTTTGCGACCCCATGAATCGCAGCACACCAGGCCTCCCTGTGCATCACCAACTCCCGGAGTTCACTCAGACTCACGTCCATCGAGTCCGTGATGCCATCCAGCCATCTCATCCTCTGTCGTCCCCTTCTCCTCCTGCCCCCAATCCCTCCCAGCATCAGTCTTTTCCAATGAGTTAACTCTTCGCATGAGGTGGCCAAGGTACTGGAGTTTCAGCTTTACCATCATTCCTTCCAAAGAAATCCCAGGGCTGATCTTCAGAATGGACTGGTTGGATATCCTTGCAGTCCAAAGGACTCTTGAGAGTCTTCTCCAACACCACAGTTCAAAAGCAGCAATTCGTCAGCGCTCAGCCTTCTTTATGGTCCAACTCTCACATCCATACATGACCACAGGAAAAACCATAGCCTTGACTAGACGGACCTTTGTGGGCAAAGTAATGTCTCTGCTTTTTAATATGCTAAGTTTCTCATAACTTTTCTTCCAAAGAACAAGCGTCTTTATTCCATGGCTGCAGTTACCATCTGCAGGGATTTAGGAGCCCAAAATATAAAGTCTGCCACTGTTTCCACTGTTTCTCCATCTATTTGCCATGAAGTGATGGGACCAGATGCCATCATCTTCGTTTTCTGAATGTTGAGCTTTAAGCCAACTTTTTCACTCTCCTCTTTCACTTTGATCAAGAGGCTCTTTAGTTCTTTACTTTCTGCCATAAGGGTGGTGTCATCTGCATATGTGAGGTTATTGATATTTCTCCCGGCAATCTTGATTCCATATTGTGCTTCTTCCAGCCCAGCATTTCTCATGCTGTACTCTGCATAGAAGTTAAATAAGCAGGGTGACAATATACAGCCTTGACGTACTCCTTTTCCTATTTGGAACCAGTCTGTCGTTCCATGTCCAGTTCTAACTGTTGCTTCCTGACCTGCACACATATTTCTCAGGAGGCAGGCCAAGTGGTCTGGTATTTCCATCACTTTAGGAATTTTCCACAGTTTATTGTGATCCACATAGTCAAAGGCTTTGGCATAGTCAATAAAGCAGAAACAGATGTTTCTAGAACTTTCTTTTTTTTTTTTTTTGATGATCCAGCGGATGTTGGCAATTTGATCTCTGGTTCCTCTGTGTTTTCTAAACCAGCTTGAACATCTGAAATTTCATGGTTCACATAACTGCTGAAGCCTGGCTTGGAGAATTTGAGCATTACTTTGCTAGCGTTTGAGATGAGTGCAATTGTGCGGTTGTTTGAGCATTCTTTGTCAGTGTGTTTCCTTGGGATTGGAATGAAAACTGACCTTTTCCAGTCCTGTGGCCACTTGATGGCATATTGAGTGCAGCACTTTAAGAACATCATCTTTTAGGATTTGAAATAGCTCAGCTGGAATTCCATGACGTCCACTAGCTCACTTGACTTCACATTCCAGGATGTCTGGCTCTAGGTTAGTGATCACACCATCGTGATTATCTGGGTCATGAAAATCTTGTTTGTACAGTTCTTCTGTGTATTCTTGCCACCTCTTCTTACTATCTTCTGCTTGTTAGGTCCATACCATTTCTGTCCTTTATTAAGCCCATCTTTGCATCAAATGTTCCCTTGGTATCTCTTTTTCTTGAAGAGAGTTCTAGTCTTTCCCATTCTATTGTTTTCCTCTGTTTCTTTACACTGATCACTGAGGAAGGCTTTCTTATCTCTCCTTGCTATTCTTTAGAACTCTGCATTCAAATGGGTACATCTTTCCTTTTCTCCTTTGCTTTAGGCTTCTCTTCTTTGCACAGCTATTTTAAGGCCTCCTCAGACAGCCATTTTGCTTTTTTGCATTTCTTTTTCTTGGGGATGGTCTTGTTTCCTTTCTCCTGTACAATGTCATAAACCTCCACCTATAGTTCATCAATCACTCTATCAGATCTAGTCCCTTAAATCTATATCTCACTGCCACTGTATAATTGTTAGGGATTTGATTTAGGTCATATCTGAATGGTCTAGTGATTTTCCCTACTTTCTTCAACTTAAGTCTGAATTTGGCAATAAGTAATCATGATCTGAGCCACAGTCAGCACCCAGTCTTGTTTTTGTCGACTGTATAGAGCTTCTCCATCGTTGACTGCAAAGAATATAAGCAATCTGATTTCGGTGTTGACCATCTGGTGATTTTCATGTATCCAACACACAGTTGTGGATGTGACGGGTGATGGAATCAAGGTCTGATGCTGTAAAGAGCAATACTGCATAGGAACCTGGAAAGTTAGGTCCATGAATCAAGGCAAATTGGAAGTGATCCAACAGGAGATGGCAAGAGTGAATGTTGACACTTTAAGAATCGGGAAAATAAAATGGACTGGAATGGGGGAATTTAACTCAGATGATCATTGTACTGTGGGCAAGAACCCCTTAGAAGAAATGGAGTAGCCATCATAATCAACAAAAGAGTCCAAAATGCAGTACATGGATGCAATCTCAAAAAATGACAGAATGATCTGTTTATTTCCAAGGCAAACCATTCAGTATCACAGTAATCCAAGTCTATGCCCCCAACTAGTAATACTGAAGAAACTAAAGTTAAAAGGTTCTATGAAGACCTACAGGACCTCCTCGAATTAACACTCAAAAGAAGATGTCCTTTTCATTATAGAGGACTATTCCTCTATAGTTAACAGGCAAATCTGGCCAGAGTACAGAAGGCAAAAGCTAATAGGATTCTGCCAAGAGAACACACTGGACAGAACAAACACCCTCTTCCCACAACACAAAGGAATAAGACAAACTAGTAATAAAGAAGAATTAAAAAACCCACTTCGCAAACGTTTAAAAAAGAAACCAACAAAACCAAGCTCTTTTATCCAAAAGTGACAGTATGTTACTTTTGACAAAACAGCTGTAAACAAAACCACTCAGACGGTATCCTCTCCCTCTAACTCTCCCAAAGGAAGAGAAGAACGATCATCAATGGCCAATGGCAGCTGCACAAGCAACACCAAGGACCGACTTCAGGCTCAGGAGAGGACACTGCATCTCCTCCTCATGGTTTCGGGTGCTCTACACGATCAAAGAAATTTCTCTAGCAACAAACTATAGAAATGACCCCTGAAAGCATAGTCTTAGCCTCCGCCCCCTGCTGCTGCCGGCCCTGTGCTAGCTGTGAACTTTTCACTGAGGGCAACAGTTTCCCCACCACTTCGCCATTTTTTCTCCTACTGGGAAAAAAAACAGGAAGAGCTCTCGCAATACAGCTTTCAAATGTTGTCACTTATCAATTCATTTGAACATTTTCATTGAAAATGTAATTTAACAGTTTTTTAAATCAAACTTAATTTACATAATACAGAGTGACAGCCAATGACAACCCCAGCCTTTAAAGCCCAGGAGGCATTTGCTGCACAAAATGACTAAAGCCGCCCCGCCCCTGAAAGCTGTAAAGAAAAGGGCCGGTCTCTGCCTTTGCTCCTGAGAACCTAGCTGATTCCACTGATTACTCAATCTCAGCAGCTGCATTCAAGGCTGTCGAAGAAGTTAGTTTCAAACTCTCATAAGAGGTGACCATGACTAAAGCAGAGATGGGGACTGCGTGAGTGAGAATCAGAGCTGGAAAACAGAACCTTTGGGGGTTTTGCCATAGGATTGCACTACCTGTTCACACTTTCTGAATTTTTAAAATAAAGCTGACTGCTGTCTTTGACATCATTTCTTCTCCCGACAAGTACCTGAGTGCCAACTATGACAATACTAGCTACTATTTATTGTGAGTTTGCCAGCCTCCATTCATCATTTTAACTGCTTTAACTATGAGACCAATACAAGTATAATCATCCCATTTTTATGGATGGGGGAACTAAGGCACAGAAAGGCCTCAGGTTACTGGCCTGAGGTCCGTCAATAGCAGAGCTAGTAGGTGTCACCTTAACCATCATCTTGGTTTGGCTTTCTATGTGCTAAAGATTACTCTAGGTACTGGGCAAACAGAGGTCCCTACTCTCACAAAAAGCTTACACCCTGGTAGGGGAGAGAGGTGACGACAATTACCCAGAGGATAAGATGATGAGGCATGCAGAGGAGGATAAGAGTTCAGAGAGGGATTTGACGGCCACTTCAGATTTGGGAGCTCAGGGAAGGCCTCTTTTTGGAGGTTGCATTTAAGTGGGGAAAACAATGAATACAATGACCCAAAGAAAGGAACAAAGTCGTGTGTTCCAGCAACTGGAAGACAGCTAGAGAACACAGGGCAGGAAGGAGGAAGAGCTGCTGCTGCTGCTAAGTTACTTCAGTCGTGTCCGACTCTATGTGACCCCATAGACGGCAGGCCACCAGGCTCCTCCATCCCTGGGATTCTCCAGGCAAGAATACTGGAGTGGGTTGCCATTTCCTTCTCCAATGCATGAAAGAGAAAAGTGAAAGTGAAGTCACTCAGGAGGAAGAGCAGGCAGGCCAATATCTGAGGATTTTCTAGGCAAGTCCAACTCCCGGGAGGTCTGGATTTTAACTGTGAGGGAAGCCACTGAAAGGCTGGGAGCTGTGAAGACCAGTTCCGAGGCCACTGCAAGCAAAGTGTCCGAAGGAGAGATCATGGTAGCTTGCAAGGAAGAAAGAGAAACCTGGGCTGCTCTGGAAATTCAGCTGGTAGTGAAGAGAAAAAGTTAAATTTTAAAACTACCCTTTGTTCTGTTTCTCAAGGGCTAGTCATGACTCATGGAAAAGGAACCTGCCCTCTATCTGATAATCTATAGTCTAGTTTCCTGGCCTTAGAAGGGACCCCCTGGGTAATTGTTTTTCTGTTAATCCTTTCTAGAAAATTGGCTAAACCGCCGCAAGGTATGAGGTGGTCGGTTAGCCGTTACAGCCTGATAGCTTTCAGACCTATCTCTGTAAAGGTCAAGTTATGCCCACCAATCAGTTTGCTGAGATCGTCTTCACCCCACCTATACCTGCTTATAGCTTTTGGTGTATAAAAACTGCTTTGTAACTAGCATCGGGGTTCGTTCTTTTCAAGGAAGATCGAACCCCGGCGCGCCGGTTTAATAAATCCTCTTGCTGATTGCATCGAATTCGAGTCTTGGTGATCTGAGAAGCGACGCCTCCCGTGATTAGGCCGTTCGGGGCCTAACAACATCGAGTCGGTGATGCCATCCAGCCATCTCATCCTCGGTCGTCCCCTTCTCCTCCTGCCCCCAATCTCATTTCACTCTTAATGACAGTTCTGTGTGTTGATGCTATACCCACAACTAGTAAATAACAGACCAAGGCATATGCCAGAGCATAAACTGCTCCTCTCACCATTCTCAATATTTAAAGAGGACCGAGAACTAATTTAGGCTTACAATGAAAGCTTGGCCACTATAGATCCATAAAGAGACACTCATGGAAGAACTACATAGATTTAATAGCAATGAGAGTAAAAGAGGTTTAACACTGACTAATAGTGGCGATAGTGGTAAAGACAAAAAACAGACACGGTTTCAATCCCTGGCTGGAGAAAAATACCCTGGAAAAGAAGACGGAAACCTATTTCAGTGTATTTGCCTAGGGAATCCATGATAGAGAAACCTGTCCGGTTACTCACAGTTCACATGACACACAGACAAATACGACTGGAATGACTCAGCACACACAAAGCTATAAAAGATAAACCCTCCAGTGCTGTGACAAAGGCCACTAGCAATAAGGTGGTGGTGGTTTAGTTGTGGAACTCCCCACGCAGAGGGAATAATGTACATCTCATTAAAGCATAAAGCTGTTAGAGAAAACAGAATAAGAAAGACTACAAACCACTACTCACTTTTTTTTGGAAACTCAATTGTAAGCGAAACCACTCAGACGGTGTCCTCTCCCTCTTACTCTCCCAAAGGAAGAGAAGAACGATCATCAATGGCCA
>SJYX01010320.1:0-22308 GCA_006410675.1 Oreotragus oreotragus
GCACCTGGAGGGCATCCGCGCCGCCCTCCTGCGTGCCAGGGAGGCTGGGGCCGAGGCGGGTGGCAACGGCCCGGAGCTCGAGCAGGCACAGCTGCGGTTCTTAGAGTTCAAGCGAAGGCAGCTGGCCACGCTGGCCAACATGGAGAAGGACCTGGTGCAGCAGAAGGACCTCCTGAAACGGGAGGTGGAGGAGGACTGGGAATTCCTCCGCGAGCGCTTACCATCTGGCAGCCAGGAAGAATTGAGGGGGTTGGAAAAGGAGGAGGAGGGCGGCGCGGACATCCTCTGGGCAGCCGGAGCAGTGGAGCGGACGCAGCCGGCAGAGGGCAGGCTGCAGTGTAAGCAGCGTCAGCTCCAGGACCTCCTGCAGCAGCATTTGCCCAGGCTGTCAGAGGAGAAGCAGAGAGTCCGTGAGATCCTCGATCGAGGTCCTCTCGACCTGGACAGCACTCTGTACCTAGTGGAGAAAGAGATGGAAGAAAAGGGAGAGCAGCTCGCGCAGTACCAGGCCAGCGCCAGCCAGCTGCAAAAGCTGCAGGCCACCTTCGAGTTCACGGCCAACGTGGCCCGGCAAGAGGAGAAGGTGAGGCGGAAGGAGAAGGAGATCCTGGAGTCCCGAGAGCAGCAGCAGCGCGAGGCGCTGGAGCGCGCAGTGGCCCGGCTGGAGAGGAGGCACTCCGCGCTGCAGAGGCGCTGCGCCCGGGCCGCTGGCGGCGAGCAGGCTGGGCAGGAAGCCCTGGAGAAGGACCGGGAGAGGTGAGCGCGGCCCAGGGAGCGCCGGCCATGCCTTCCGGGCCCCCGGGCGTTAGGCTGATGGCTTGGTTTCTCCCCTTGAGTGCTGTATCTCTGACTGATAATTCAGTTAATGGCTAAGCCTCATTTTCTTTTTCTTTAGAATCCTTGGTTTAGAATCACCATCCTAAAGTTGACACACAAAAACCAAGTCCAAACATGGAATACTGAAAAGGCTTCCAGCCCGATTTCCCCCCCACCCCCCACTGCCGCTTCTCCTGCCCACACCTCAACATCTTCGTGAGGATGAGCAGCACTTTCTCTGGTGAAGGATCACTCCTGAGTTCACAGGTTGTGTAGACTCCGATTTCCACACCTGGCAGCGAACTGAAAAGAAACCGCCCCCTCCCCGGCTCCCCGGGGGTTCTTAGTGTTTGATGGGTGATTTCAGGATTCTGAATTAAGTAAAGCTCTCCAGATGTTCTGAACACAGGTCTCTTCAGGTTCATTTGGTGGTGATTTACTGATACTACTTTGGAGGTTGTGGACTAGGCTTTCATGGTAAAGGAAGAGTGTTTCTCTTTTCTCTTCCACCACCTCTTAACTGTCACCATGCTTCCTGGAGGTAGGGCCTCAAAACAAATAAATACACACGCTGGAGGGTGCTTTTCTGCTAACCCTGTAGGGTGATGCCAAGACTCTCAGCGAGACTGGCAGCCACCTGGTTTGCAAATGTCTCCAGATTCGGTGTTCTGCAAAGGGGCTTCGTCCCCTGCCCAGCCCCTTCCTGCCCTGCTTGCCATGGATAGGCTTTTCCATCTTGGAGCTGCAGTGTTTGTCCTTAACCTTATGAGGAGGACATGGACCTTTTCTTTAGTAATTCCAGACCCTTTGGTCTATTGGGATCTTAAGCCCCGGTACAGGGGGCTGGAAGGCTCCCTGCCACCCTGAAGTCCTCCCCCTGCCTCCCACACCTTTCTAGGGGCTGCTGCAGAAGCCACCTGCTGGCTTCTCGGAGCCCAGCTTGACATGGGCAGAGGCTTGAGATCCCTGCTGGTGACAAGGCAAGACCTACCGTGAGGTGTTGCTGGAGCCATCATCAGGGTCAGGACAGCCTGCTTTCAAGCCATCTGCTTAAACGGTTCTCTTTACCAAGCTCCCCGGTGATTCCCTCAGGCACAACAGTGACAGATGAAACAGTCAAAAACCATAATGCTCTGACTTCAGAGAAACAGGTCTGAGGTTTAAGAAAGTGATAGTAAGTATGTTATGTCAATGAAATTGCTGGACAAAGCTGCAGCCCCAGGAAAGGCAAAGCAGAGGAGGTGTGCTCTAGTTTGTGCTCTGAGCTTCACAGCGAGAATGCAGCAGGGCTTGGAGCCTGCCGTCCCTGGCTTCTGCCAGCCAGCCTCGCTCCCTGGCCCTTTACTGTCAATACTAGATTCTAGCAGATACACTTTCGTGATTCCCCAATGTTAGCATTTCTGAATTAAGTCAAGCTCTCCAGATGTTCTGAACACAGGCCTCTTCAGGCTCATTTGGTGGTGATTTACTGATACTACTTTGGAGGTTGTGGACTAGGCTTTCATGGTAAAGGAAGAGTGCGAAGGAGGCTTTTAGTTTCATGTGTTTTGATGGAGTAGATTTTGGAAAGCCCTGATCGAGGCCGGCAGATTCTCAGCGCTTTGCTGTGGCTGTGACAGTCCTGTAGCTTTCTGGGGGTCTTGGTTTTGTGTCTTATTATTTCTCTGGGCTCTCCCAACTGAGCCAGGGCCTGCTGTGCACCCTGACCTGACCACTTGTGAATTTCCAAAGTGCAAAATACCAGATTCACATGGAGCCAGATTAGACCAACACTGCACTGTGTTTGTCTTTCTCTGCCAGCTTGCTTTATGAGCTAGGTTTAATCCATTTTCTTCTTCTTTCCCCCTCGATGGTTATATAACCCCAGGGGACAAGTGTCAGGCACTTGGAAAGTGGCAGGGTTGCCTCTCGACACCAGCTAAGATCCAAGTCTCATAACAGTGAGTGGGCTAGTGTTCCTTAGGACACGCTGACTGGCAAGCTTGGCTCTGTGGCCTGATGGCCCTGAATTCAGTCACGCCTGGGCCAGTGGGAGACCACCTCATACACACTTAAGCTTACATTAGCTGTATCGTCTGCCTTTGGAAATAAATGTTTGGTTCCAGAGCTTATGGTTTACATTAGTTTCTGTAGATACTCAGCCTGTTTTCCGAGGTCTCTCTCACCCGTTTCCCTTTTCCACACCCTCTGCCTTGGCCAGCGCAGATTCCTGGTTTTCGTGCCTTAGTCCCTTTGTTTATGCACCTGGAATACCATTCACTGTCATCTCCAAATACCACATTCCCACGGGCCTGTGTGGACTCAATTTAGAACTGCCTTGACCTTGAAGTTTCCCCTAGATTGGCGGTTGTAAAAGATTCTTTAAAACAAAAATCTCTTTTGTCAAATAGACATCCTTGTTGGGATATGATATATAGTCCACAACCAACAGCTATGTTGAAGCCAGGGTCGAGGCTCAGAATTATGCACTTGTACCTCTGAGGGTTTACTGGACACAGTGGGAATACCTTTGCCCTTGACGTAGAACTCTCTCTAATTTGGATATCTGTGGCGTTTGTCCTGAAACTCTCTGTGGCTTGTTACCACCTTATGCATTGTCTTATAAGTCTGCAGCACCTTTAATACCAGAAGGTAAAGCTCCCTGGGCAGTTTTTGTCTAGGTCTCCTGTGGTTTCTAGGGAAGAAGCTCAGGAGACACTGTTAATGAGTGAATTCACGTAACTTCTATCTTTGTAGGTTAGAGCATGAAATTCAGCAGTTGAAGCTGAAGATCTGTGAGGTTGATGGTGTTCAAAAAGGGCATCGTGGGACCTTAGAGGGAAAGCCTGCTGCTTCCAGCTTCCCGTCCAGTGCAGAAAAATCTCACCCAGTCCCTCTGATGGATGCAAGGTACTGGACAGCACACTGATGTCAGGCCTATTTGTGCAGTGATTTGATGACTCAGGGAACCCTATATTGGCCAGTTTGCATATGAAGGGCTCTATACAAGATGATGAACGGTACTTGTCCCCAAGACATGTTTGTCTTGATCAGCTGCTGCCTGGCCCCTGGTGGGGTGAGACGTCCTATAAGGGCTCAAGACAGGATTCCTACTCGGCCAGTCAAATCAAGAATGCTGGTGCAAGTAGTTTGTGTAAGAAGGTAGAGTTGTGAAAAAGGTTCAGGGAGGGGCTTCCCTGCTGGGCCAGTGGTTAAGAATCTGCCTGGCAATGCAGGGGATGTTTGTTCACTCCCTGGTGGGGGAACTAAGATCTCACGTGCCATGGAGCAACTGAGCCTGCATGCCACAGCAGGGGAATCTGTGTGCCACAGTGAAAGGTCCCGAGCGATGCCAGGAAGATCCCACAGGCCGCAACGAAGACTCGGTGCAACCAAATAAATAAATGTTTAAAGAAAAAAAAAGGTTTCAGAGAACCAGAATGGAGTAGTGCCAGGCCAAGTTGAGAGGAAGAAACTAGAGTTAATTGGATTGTACCAAGATGGACCTTGTGCTGACAGGTAGTTTACAGAAGTCATTGGTTACGAATAGACACCGCAGAGACCGTACCATATATTCAGAATGACCATGAATAGCACGCGTGCGCATCTGATGTTACTATAGAAAAGTGATGTTCGACTTGGTTGGCATCATGAATTGATCTGTGGCTTGGAGCCTTCAGCTACATCGACCTAGTCATTCTTTGCCTGTAAGAAAATAGACTGTTTTCCTCACCTCATCTATGCCATGGGGACATTTCAAACTGGGCTGTCCAGAGCCCTGGGTACTAGCAGATAGCTATTCTGATATCAAAATGTACTCAGAACAGCACAAACCTCTGAGGCCCTTTAAACCTAGGTTGTCGTCCTCTGTGGCGCTTAAAATTTAAGTAAAGGTTCAGAAAGAGAATTTGTTTATAGGAGGCCTTGGCTCATATTCAGTTGCATATGATTTTCTTTACTGAAATACTGAAATGTAAATACTATATTCTGTTACCGTTGCACCTTCCTTTTGGGCTGTTTTACCTCTAATATTAATCTGTTTACCCAGCATATCAGAAAGTTGTTTAGCCATGGTCAGTAGTACAGAAATGTTTCTAGAGTTATGTGTAGACTTTAATTTTTTAGTGTGCTAAGATGTAATCATCTAAAATAATCTGTGTAATTCAGTGTTTGTAGACCCAGGTCCGGGAGCCTAGAACTGAGAAAACATTGCCTTTGGGTGGCCTGAGTCACTGGAAAGATTTTGATGGGCCCCAAATCCTCTGTTCTCCCCGGTTCTTCTGGCAGGATGGCTGCACTTTATACAGTTTCCCCTATGTATCGTATGGCATGCCAGATATTTGGTTGACAGCTGCCTCAAAAGTCAGCTGTTTCTGGCTTCCACCGTCTTGGCCCTTGGCCGGGCCTTTTGGAAGGTAGAGACCTGTAAAACACATGGTCTCACGGCCAGGTGCAGCGAAGAGACAGAAGGAATGAGGTGAGACAGCGTGCCATCCAGTGGGGAGATCTGTGGAGGCTGCACCTGTCTCTTTGTCTTTCCTTTTACTCCTCTGAGATGACTTTGTGTTTTGTGACAAGCAGTTATCACCAGTATCTGTGTGAGGGAACCGAGGCTTGGTGAGTGAAGTGCTGGGTCTCAGAGTCAGCCCTGAGACCGTGGAGGGTCTCTGACTCTCCCTTGGCCCGCAGCAGGAGTTCTGCCCGGGACATCAGAGGGAACTTGGATGGGATAACTGAGTCTCCCTTCCGTTCCCAGGATTCGGTAATTTGTCCAGGCCTCTCCTGTTGGAGGAAAACCCTAGATAGTGAACGCGTGATGTCGCATTTCTTAGAAGGCAAAGGTTGGAGGCTCTGAGTTAACTATGTTTAGCATTTAGAAAAAGAAGGCTTCTGGTTGCCAAGGGTGTGGTAAGCAGGATCTCAGGATGCGCTTTGTGGTTAGATGGGACCATGGACTCCTGTCTTCTTGGCTTTCAGGATCAATGCGTACATTGAAGAGGAAGTCCAGAGACGCCTTCAGGGTCTGCACCGCGTGGTTGGTGGTGGCCACAGTGAACCTGCGGACACGGTGAAGGTGAGCGAAGGAGCTGGCCGTCCGGGCAGCCGTTTTCAAGATGACTTTCCGTTGAGGAGCTGGGGGTAGTGATCTTTTATTTACAGTTTTTCAGTGGGAAAATGGAGATATAAAGTGTTCTCCAATAATTAAATATTACTTGGGTGGAGCTTGTTTACAGATAGTCTTATTTTAGGAGTAACTTTATTTGAACACTTTGAAATTATAGGGGAAATTCATAAGTGAATATGAAGTTTCCTAAAATGTTTCATTTACCTCAATTTACAAAAATTCTACACATAACACCTTTCTGTTCTCTCCAAAAATACAATCAATTTCATAAGTATTTAATCCAACTGCTAAATTATCCCAAGTAGAAATACAGTTTTGCCTTTGAGAAGTTACATACTTGTGACTTGTTGATTTTTATCAAAATGAAGTCATTTCCTTCCTATCCTACAAATTAAGAAGTATCCTAAGGAAATCTTGCCTTTAATGTTATGCTGTGATTTTTAAGGTTAGGAATAAATGGTTCAGTTCCATTTACAGACAAATGGATCCATACAGTCACGTTTACCTTGGAAATATAAACTTCAAGAAAGGTCATTGTTGAATGACAAGTATGTTTCTTTAGAATTTTGTTCTCATAAATATTCTAATCAAATCAGCTTTTTTTCCCTCTATGTGAACATGCTGTAATTTAATATAGAGGGCTTTTATTTTCATTTCAGGATAATGAGAAACTCCACAATGGCACCATTCAACGTAAGCTAAAATATGAGGTAGGTAATGACTTTTCAGATTGATAGGGTCGCCTTAAATTACAGCATGCTTGTGTGATTAAATTTTCTTAATGTTTAGTTGCATAATTAGAATTTCGAAGTCCCAGTGAGATTAATGGCTAATAGGCAAGGCAAGCTATTATATGACTTAAAAATTAAACGGAATCCTGCCAGTTGCAAGCTGCTCTGACTTTATTTGAGAGTTTGTAGCTGTGGTAGAGACCCTCTGCCCAGTTTTTCATTCGTAACAGTATCCTTTCTCTTGGTTTGCATTTAAGAGGCTGAATGATATAACTAGAATCAGAGAGGGGGTTTGGAAATGAACCCGAGTACTTCCTGGTGTGTTGGGAACCCTGCCTGTTTATGGACCGTGCTGGCAGTGGCACAGAGGAAGCACTCTGGTTGGGTAGCTTATTTCTCCAGTGGCTTGTCAGACCAGGGTTTATTTGGGCATAACGATCTGTAAGGCTTTTCTTGTATTTTCCTCCACTGAGAAACTTGTCCTTCCCATACACCTCTAAATTAAAAACTCAAAAAAAAAAAAAAAGGAGGTGGTAGAAATCTCATGTCACTGAACAGAATGAGCGGCAGAGGGCTGGATGTCCTACAGGAGACGGACCATCTCACCCTCCATCCGACCCTTCCGGGAGCAACGCCGTCTTCCTCTGGACGTCCGACTCCTCAGGAGATGACCTTGTGAAGAAAAGGACGTTGCCTTTCACTTCTTTGTATCCACATGTCTAGCCTGTAGCAGGCTGGCCACGAGCCTTTCGTGGTCCTGGCTTGCAGACACCATAATGGTGCTCTCACCAGGGCAGATGTACACGCAGGGTTCCCATGAACCAAACCGAGAGGCCAGAGAAACACACGAGGCTGGAACACTCGTCAGTTTCTCATTCATGCTAAGTGTGCCCCCGGCTGCTCTTCCATTTGGGACATTTCCTCAAGGACTTATTTTCACAACTAAATTTGCCCCCTGGAAAACTGAATCAAAGGCCTTGGAATTCTGTCCTTTTTTTTTTTTTTTAAGAGTAGGCTATTAGACCAAGAAATGGATACTGTGGCTCGGTCCCATCTAACACATTTCTATAAGAATACTTGGCAATGTTTAAGATAGGAAATATGGAAATTGATGCTCTGTGTGTGAATCAGATCCTCGATTCTGAAATTATGAGTCAATCAACACGAATGGCTTTGGTTATCGATTGAACCTCTGCATTAATCCACACGATAAAACCAGTGACCACAGGAATCTTCAGTCACACAAAAAGAATCGCAAAAGATGCCACAGCCCCCTTTCACCTGTTTTTGACAGAAGAGCTGTCCTGCCCCATTGCTGCCCAGAGACGTCACTGATGCCCCTGGCAGAGAGGAGAGGGGGGAGGTGGACCAGAACCACCACTGGAGCCTGCCTGTGACCCGGAGCGTCCCCGGCCGGTCTGCCTGCTGCTCAGCGCCAGGCTGGGGAGGAGACCAGCGTGGGGTTTGGCCCTCGGAGGACGAGCCGTCACACAGCAGCAGCTGTAACAGAGGCGACTCTCGGTCAGAACGCCTTGATCTCACTGAAACCTCTCCTCTTAGCAAAAGCAGCACCAGTGGTGCAGGACGTTTTCATGGTGAGTCAGAAAGCCTCAGCGAGCCGACAAGTCCTCAAGCTGGACCCAGCCCGCGGCTCACGTCCAGCTGGACTTGGCTGCAGCACACATCCCAGGAAGTGTCCGTGGATGGCAGGGGTGAGCAGACCTGGCGGAGCCGGCTCCTCTGCTTCGTTCTCTCTGGAAGGGTCCCCCGGGCCAGTGTCCCCCCAGCAGCACTGGCCTCCAAGCTCCACTGGGAGGAGGCAGCAGCTGGAGTGGTGAGCTCTCCGGAGTCCCTGATGACTGTCGAGCCAGAGGGAAGCCGGGGGTTGGGGTTCGTTTACCAGTGGGTCTCAGACCTTTACAAAGACACCGGGAGCCACCTGCTGCGGGCAGGCGCAGAGGCCGTCAGCCACGCCTGGCTCGTGGGCAGCCTGTGCGACCCCAGCCGGCTTGCGTCGCAGGCAGCGACCTTCCTCCCGAGGCTGCCGATTCTGAAGCTGTCACCCCTGCACAGGCTGCTGGAGATAGGTGGGGCAGCAGCAGAAGCTCTTTCAATCCCCAAGGAAGGTCAGGTTGGCAGCAGGGAGGAGGCAGGGGCCGTGGGGCGGGCGGGGAACCTGGTGCCCTACCGAGCCCTGGGCTGGCCCGCTGGCCCCGCGGCCCCTGAGTTCCCAGGCTCCTCGCTGGGCTCTGTCTCCTGCCTGGAACTGGAAGGTGCCAGCAGGGGCTCCGTGTTTAAGCAGACCCTTGTGCAATTCCCAGACCCAATGCTGAAACTTCAAGAATGCCCCTTAACAGACTTCCTTGAGCTGGTGGCCGGTTCCCTACCAGAACTTCGGGGCAACACGGATGTACCCCAAGGCATGTACTGGCTGGCCGTGGCCAACTGCGCGGAGCCAGTGCCCCAGCCTGCATGCTTGCTCCTGTTTGGCTCTGCCCTTTATGCCCTGGTTCTGGACTCCCTGGGCTCCGTGGGCGTGTTTCACGCCCTGCCCCTCTCTGGGCTCCAGGAGATCCAGGTTGGCTTCGGTGGGCAGAGCGTTCGGCTCTTGGGCTCTGCAGAGAATCTGCTGCTCACCGTGTTTACTTACAACAAGAACCTCTGCCAGCAAATATGCCGGGACCTCCTGTGTGTCCTTGCGTCTGCCTCCGAGGCTGCCGGCTGCGCCGAGCATCCCTTGTTCCGGGAAGATCTGGTCCAGCTCTCCCTTGACTGGAAGGCAGAAACCCCTGACTTAGTTTTGGCAAACGGAGTCCAGTTATCATCCAGGTTCCAAAATACCCTGGTGGACCTGATTTACTTCCTTCACGGGAACCTGGACGCCGGCGCCCCGTCTCTGGCGGAGGCTCAGCTCTTGCTCTACACGACAGTCAGAGTCGAGGGTGACTCTGGCCAAGACCCCTGTCAGTCTCTCGTCCTTCTGAACACCCATGTGGCCCTGGTGAGGGAAGACCGCGTGTTCCATCCTCGCAGCCCCGCCCTGAGCTCTCCACCCCCAGGAACACGGTTTGATGTGGTCAGATGCCGAGCCTTAAGTGAATTCAGGTGCCTTGTCATTCCAGAGACAAAGACATCATTCACTCTCGAACTCGTCTTCCTCCAAAACCTCAGACACCAGTCAGATTCAGAAAGTGGTGCCTCCCGGCGCCCTCAGGAAGCCCAGAAAGTTCAGCCGTGCACCAGCACCTTGGATCTGCAGGGTGGCGGGGATGTGGTCCCTGAGGTCTGGAAACTGACCTTCAGTTCTCGGGACGAGGCTCTGTGGCTGACATCACACTTGACGAGGCTCTAGGGAGGAGGCTTGTAACAGCACTCTGCATGGTTTCTTAGACTGTTCGTAGAATAAACACAATGACTACCGTCCAGGGCTATGAATAGCTCAGTGTGGCTAATTGATTTGAAACTGGAAAAATGCAGACCTCTCTAAATTGGAAATGTAAAAATTTTAAATATCTCCTTTGAAATAAAAACAAACAATAGCTAAGCACTGATAAAATACCTTTCTCACCACCGTGCCTCACTTTCCTGAATGTCAGCCTTTTAAATCGGGTCCGCCTCATTGTTTGTGAGGTGCTGGAAGCACGTAGGGGTGTGTTGACTTGTGGTCGTGTACCTTGGCGTCTGTCGGTTTCTGCTGGATGCCGACAGGCAGAGGTGAGCTGCCTGAGCAGGTGTCTGGTCTGGCAGCTCCCTTCCAAGCATCCTCCACTGGCTGAGGTTAGGACAGCTCTGTCTCAGAGCCCGATAGTGAAGGCTTCCGCCAGCCTTCCTCAGGGACCCCCAGGGTTTGCAACGCCTGCCCCCTCCCATAACACGTGGGATGGAGGCAGTGCCGTGCCCTGCTGGGTCTCCTTCAGGGCATCACCTTTGTTGTCCTCGGCTCAGACTTCCGGCCCCTTCCTTTCCATCCCGTGGTTCAGTTCCTTCCTCGTAAGCTCAGTTTTGACTGTTCTCCCCGCTGGGCCATGTGGCCTCACGTTCCAGTCCTTTCTCTGAGCTTCCGCCTTTCTCTCCTAGAAAGGCTCTTCAGCTTTGGGTAAGTGTCTAGGCTGCTGCGGCTATCTCATCAGATGGAGGCCGCCCTGAAGGCATCTGGCGCTTGCCTGCCACCCCCCCCAGCTTCCTCTCAGCCTGCACATCCTTCTCAACCTCTAACCACAGAGCCCTGCGTTCCCTGCTTCCGGGGGGAGCTCACGCCCTGTCAGCCTGGGTCGGCTCCTCTCTCCTCCGGGTACCATCCAGCTGCCCTCCTCTTGCGTAAGTGGCTTAGAGCCGGCTCTTCAGAGCCTCTCCTCTGGTGGACCCCTTCCTGTGCACCCATCTCTGGTCAACATTCCTATGAGGCGGCTTGCACGTTTTGTGTTTATGTTTTCTGGCATATGACCCCGGGTTGCTGTGCTTCTCTTCTCCTGTTTTCGAGTTTGAGTGTTCTCCTAGCTTCCAGAGTCTTGGGAGGAAGGAGGCCCCCTCCCATCACCCTTTCTCCGCTCTTTCGCTTCAGCTGGCAGCTGCTCTGCAGTGCATCCGCAGCTCACGGCCTGGCCTGCAAGGGCCACTTTCTATTCTGGTCGGGTCTTTGCATCACAGACAGTAGACGTGATGTAGCCCCACACTTCATTTCTTTTCCTCGTTGTTGAGTGGGCCAGTGCCAAGCTGATCCGTCCAGAGACTGACCCTCTGCCTCTGGCCAGGAAGCACAGCTCCTCCCTCTTCCCCATCAGAGCTGACTGCAAGCTGCTGAACTCGCCCTGCGTTTCCAGCATTGATTTTCCTCTCCCCAGGTTCTGGGGGAGGAAGTGGGGAGAGGCAGGACCCAGGATACTGTGACAGGGTCCACACTGCCGGCTGCAGCCTGGCTGGTGGTGGCCAAGCGAGGTCTTTTATCCTTTTGGAGGAAGTAGAATTCCTATGTTTTTTTCCTTTTTCTGTGGAGCTTGTTTTTAACCCTTCCATAACCCCTTCCCCCCCGACACACACAGGCACACACTCTCACATACGCACACGCATTCACACCCTTTGCCTTATACGTGAAGACTTTTGAGTCTGTGATAAAGACGTCATTAGAATTAGTTTGTTGACACGACTGAGTGACTGAACAACAGAAACAACTAATTAAGTGCGAAAAAAACAATGTTTGTTGTCTGCTTGGCTGGTGGATCTTCTATGACAGAAAATACTTCCAGAATCAACCGGAGTAGTCTTCTGATGTCTTATCAGCAATGTTTCTCTGGATTTGAATCGAGTGTTTTCTTGTATGTTTTTTTATGAGCACAGAGCGAATGATCACGAGGAGCAGAGAGAGCAGAGTGTAAGATCCCGGAGAAGGATAGCGTGGTTGGGAAGGAAGTAGTACCTAGGCGGTCCGCAGAGTGATACGCGTTGGACAGACTTGCTCATCCTCATAGGTAAAGAAGCAGGACTCCACCGTGTTACAAGTTATGCTCTTTAATGTTGTCCGTAGACGAGCGTGCAGCGACGTGAGTGCTGCATACAGGTCACGTTATCGGTTATGACAAAAGTCTGCTCTGTGAGCCACGTAGCCAGAAATGAGCGCTACAGCTACAAAACAGAAGCAGCCTCCGGGAAATTCAGATTCCACCTGTCGCTTCATTTCACCTAAGCGTACACTTCACCTTGAGATCAAATGTGGTCCTGGTTTGAGGATCCGATTTACCGTCATGAATTGACTGTTTAGGGTGTCAGGAGGCCAGGAGAAGCCAGTGGAGGGACGTGTGCCCCCTTATCCTCCCCCTTATCGATCCTAGGGCCTCTCTCTGGCTCACAGGTTCCTTTTCCGGGGTTCTGAGCCTGCGATGCTGCTGCAGGGGAGCAGGTGTGGCAGCTTTGGCATCCATCCTGAGGTACCATCTTCTCAGTGGTAATGAGCTTCTGTATCAGAAAAAAAAAAAAAGGCTCATGCATACTTCATTATGTGGCACTTGGCATTATCATAATGTAGGCATAAACACTTAACATTGCAGAGCTTGTTACTGTGTTCCAGACAATACCTCTTTGAGTCCTTTTGAAATAACAGTTTCATCTGAATTTGATTAAAATCCATTTTGCTCACAGCTGCCTGTTGTGCAGACTTGGGGATGGCAGGGTGAATTTATTTAGTCTCTGTTGAAAAACACTTCAAAACAGTTTGTCTACCCATTCTCATTACTTTAAAAAAAAAATGTGCATGCATCCTTTGGAGAGAATGCTTATGCCTTCCAGCAGTAGTAATTACAGTAATTTTTATTTACATTCTTTTTCCTAGATGGATTAAAGTTCTGAATGATAACTAGATTAGAGCACTTTTATTAATACTTCTTAGATAGCCAAGTGGTCTTGTTGGGCAGACTAGTTTCTAATGAGGTCGTCTTGCTGATTGAGTTACACAGCCTCCACCACTCACTTTTTAGTTAATACTGCTTCCTTCCTTAACGTACCTTTTGTGATGGATGTTATATCAGTCAGCTGTTGCCAAGTATCAGGCAACCCTCAAAATTTTAGTGACTTCCAAAAACGAAAGCTTTCATTTCTCACTAATAGTTGGTAGTTGAAGCAAGGCGTCTCTGCTGTCAGGCGGGGTCATCTGTAGCTCAGCTAGGCTTGGACTCTACCACCTGTCTCACTTTGGGGTCTGTGTGGAAGGGGCAGTGCCCAGGAAGCTGACGATAGGAGCAGGAAAAGACAGCCATGCATCATGTCTGCCAGCACCCCGTTGGCCAGCACAAGTCACACACCCACGTCCAAAGCCAGGGGCAAGGAGGAGCATGCTCCATTCACCAAGAAGCCACGGCAAGAGTATCTTCCTCCCCTCCCTCCTCTGGCTACAAGAGAGAGAATTGGGACCACACACGGATGCATTCAGTCGCGTTTCCCAAGGTTCTCTTGGAGATAAATTCAGGTAAAACTTGTAGGACCTCTCCCTGATGGAATTGTTGCGTCTCAGTCATCAGTTGAACATATTTCCCAATTCAATCTTTGCTTAACCCCTCCATGGGCTGATTATCGCCTGCCTCTGAAGCAATTTATTCACTGGGATCTGCTCTCACTGTTAGGGGGTCCCTGGTGGCTCAGATGGTAAAGACGCCACCTGTAATGTAGGAGACCAGTTTCAATCCCTGGGTTGGGAAGATCCCCTGAGGAAGGGGATGGCTACCCACTCCAGTATTCTTGCCTAGAGAATCCCATGGACGGAGGAGCCTGGTGGGTTACAATCCATGGGTTCACAGAGTCAGACGCGATTAGACCGTTCTTCCCATAATCCTCCTTATTGTGACCTCCATCTGCAGTCCGTCCATCGGTGGCTGTTCTGTGGCAGAATGGAGCAGGTCTGTTCCCCAGTTGTATTATACCAACAGCCTTCCAAGGACACAGTGCCCTCTCTTACCTCCTCTGGTTTTTCTTCCTCTACGGCCAGCGTTCTTTAGTCCCCCTACTGGTTCCTACATAACACAGATTCCGAGCTACCAACATCCAGTCACTTATTAAGGATGCAGTCATGTAATTAAAAGAAAAAAAACTCCTTTGTAAGTACTGAAACTGAATAATCCAGTTGGTAAAAAGGAAAGAGATTCTGTTACAAATCAGCACTCACGTTGTTTCTTCTGTCATCTCATTAAAATCGCTCGTTGCTGAAGATGCAGTGGATCATCGTGGTAACAGTCCCGACCACGGTTTATATGGTGATTTATAGCCTACTGAGTTCTTTCCTACATGCTGTTCCTTTGGAGCCCCACTGTGATCCTGCTGGGATGGGGAGAGTGTCGATTTCCATTTCATGTCTAAAAGGATCACTTGATTGAGAACTGGAACTCAAACCCAGACCTGACTCTGGGACGGATATTCTTGCCAGAGTCATCTCCTGGTCATGGTTATTCTTGACAGTCAAGAATAACAGTTCCTGCATACATTTTTTCCTTGATTTGTCTTTTCATAGGCATGAATGATTAATTGGAAGAACTGCTGATTTTTTTTCCTGACTTGTAACTTTTTTCTTGGAATTCCAGACATTAAGATTATGTCTCTTTTTATAAGTTTTGTTTTTCGAAGAATTGCCTTACAAGTTTCGCAGCAATTCCATTGTTTCTTGGTATGCTTTACATTTCCTTTTTGCTCTCTGCATTTTAGCTCTTACAGAAGAAAAGCTGGGATATAACCATTGTGGCATATAGTATAGATAACCTTGTGTGCTCCAAGTTGCTCCTTTAGTTGGCAGGTCAAACAGTATACTCTACAGAAACATAGAAACATGGTGATAGAGTCCCCGCCAGTCCCCCATTTTAGTTTCTCCTGGACCTGAGAATTCAGCACGGTTTGAGAAGTCAGTGGCTGACTGGTGAGTGCGCTTTTCATGGGTCATTAAAGACACTGCAGAACCAGGAGGAAGATCACCTCTTTTTCCCTCCTTGGTTCGCTGCCCGTAGACTCATGTTTGGTGATGAGAGCCACGTGACAGCTGCTGCCGCATCCTCAGTGAGTTACTCCAAACCTGTTNGGCTGACTGGTGAGTGCGCTTTTCATGGGTCATTAAAGACACTGCAGAACCAGGAGGAAGATCACCTCTTTTTCCCTCCTTGGTTCGCTGCCCGTAGACTCATGTTTGGTGATGAGAGCCACGTGACAGCTGCTGCCGCATCCTCAGTGAGTTACTCCAAACCTGTTATTTAGTCTTTTTTAAACCGTCCATCTAACGATGAGTTATCCATTGTTAACGATGGGCCATTCAACTTATTTTTGGACTAGAGAAAGATGGGAACATTTTTAATTGTTTCAAGTTGAATCATTCGTAAGATATTCCGTATTTCCAAACCTTGAGACAAATGTCAGTCATCTCAGATGTGGATGAAATAATCTACTTGTAGTAAGAATCAGAGATTCAGATTTACCATAAGGTCTTTCTAGCCTCAAGATATTCCACACGAATCTCTGTCGAGTACAGTTTGTTATTTTCTGGCTCATTTATCCTTGATGATATATAGGTATATAGCAAAAGGACAGAAATACTCCTTTATTTGAACTCTCATATTTCTCTGTCCTGCTGTGAGTATTCTGANACGCCACCTGTAATGTAGGAGACCAGTTTCAATCCCTGGGTTGGGAAGATCCCCTGAGGAAGGGGATGGCTACCCACTCCAGTATTCTTGCCTAGAGAATCCCATGGACGGAGGAGCCTGGTGGGTTACAATCCATGGGTTCACAGAGTCAGACGCGATTAGACCGTTCTTCCCATAATCCTCCTTATTGTGACCTCCATCTGCAGTCCGTCCATCGGTGGCTGTTCTGTGGCAGAATGGAGCAGGTCTGTTCCCCAGTTGTATTATACCAACAGCCTTCCAAGGACACAGTGCCCTCTCTTACCTCCTCTGGTTTTTCTTCCTCTACGGCCAGCGTTCTTTAGTCCCCCTACTGGTTCCTACATAACACAGATTCCGAGCTACCAACATCCAGTCACTTATTAAGGATGCAGTCATGTAATTAAAAGAAAAAAAACTCCTTTGTAAGTACTGAAACTGAATAATCCAGTTGGTAAAAAGGAAAGAGATTCTGTTACAAATCAGCACTCACGTTGTTTCTTCTGTCATCTCATTAAAATCGCTCGTTGCTGAAGATGCAGTGGATCATCGTGGTAACAGTCCCGACCACGGTTTATATGGTGATTTATAGCCTACTGAGTTCTTTCCTACATGCTGTTCCTTTGGAGCCCCACTGTGATCCTGCTGGGATGGGGAGAGTGTCGATTTCCATTTCATGTCTAAAAGGATCACTTGATTGAGAACTGGAACTCAAACCCAGACCTGACTCTGGGACGGATATTCTTGCCAGAGTCATCTCCTGGTCATGGTTATTCTTGACAGTCAAGAATAACAGTTCCTGCATACATTTTTTCCTTGATTTGTCTTTTCATAGGCATGAATGATTAATTGGAAGAACTGCTGATTTTTTTTCCTGACTTGTAACTTTTTTCTTGGAATTCCAGACATTAAGATTATGTCTCTTTTTATAAGTTTTGTTTTTCGAAGAATTGCCTTACAAGTTTCGCAGCAATTCCATTGTTTCTTGGTATGCTTTACATTTCCTTTTTGCTCTCTGCATTTTAGCTCTTACAGAAGAAAAGCTGGGATATAACCATTGTGGCATATAGTATAGATAACCTTGTGTGCTCCAAGTTGCTCCTTTAGTTGGCAGGTCAAACAGTATACTCTACAGAAACATAGAAACATGGTGATAGAGTCCCCGCCAGTCCCCCATTTTAGTTTCTCCTGGACCTGAGAATTCAGCACGGTTTGAGAAGTCAGTGGCTGACTGGTGAGTGCGCTTTTCATGGGTCATTAAAGACACTGCAGAACCAGGAGGAAGATCACCTCTTTTTCCCTCCTTGGTTCGCTGCCCGTAGACTCATGTTTGGTGATGAGAGCCACGTGACAGCTGCTGCCGCATCCTCAGTGAGTTACTCCAAACCTGTTATTTAGTCTTTTTTAAACCGTCCATCTAACGATGAGTTATCCATTGTTAACGATGGGCCATTCAACTTATTTTTGGACTAGAGAAAGATGGGAACATTTTTAATTGTTTCAAGTTGAATCATTCGTAAGATATTCCGTATTTCCAAACCTTGAGACAAATGTCAGTCATCTCAGATGTGGATGAAATAATCTACTTGTAGTAAGAATCAGAGATTCAGATTTACCATAAGGTCTTTCTAGCCTCAAGATATTCCACACGAATCTCTGTCGAGTACAGTTTGTTATTTTCTGGCTCATTTATCCTTGATGATATATAGGTATATAGCAAAAGGACAGAAATACTCCTTTATTTGAACTCTCATATTTCTCTGTCCTGCTGTGAGTATTCTGAAGTCACTTTATTTTTTTTTTATTTATTTTTTTTTTTGTATTTTTTTTTTTACACGAACTCCCAAACATGAACTAAGGCACAGTTTGGGTTGTTTCTACACGTCGGCCAGTTGTCAGGCCCCAACCTCGACAGGGGTCGTACCGGGAGCAGGTGTGCCACGAGCCTTAGCAAATCTGGGTCAGCGGCAGGTACAGAGCCTTCTCAGTGGCATGGGGCCAGCCCCAGGTCCCTTCTTCGCACAGGGAGGCTTCACCTTCTGGACAGGCATGCAAGCATGTCTTGGCTTTCTGCCACATTGCATAAGGTACACCTGCTCACACAGGCCGCCTTTGTGCCCTGTTTCTTGTGACGTGGCGCGTACTTGAGAAGGTCCTTGCTGCCTATGCCCCAGACCCCAATTTTCAAAGTGTGGGGGTCACAGTAGGTGCCTGATGCAGAGACCTCTAATTAAAACTATCACTGTGGCACATGTGGTTGAAAAAGGAAGGGTTAGAAATATGTGCTATGCTGGGAACAGAGAAAGGGGAACCACTGCTGCTGCTGCTGCTAAGTCGCTTCAGTCGTGTCCGACTCTGTGCAACCCCATAGACGGCAGCCCACCAGGCTCCCCCGTCCCTGGGATTCTCCAGGCAAGAACACTGGAGTGGGTTGCCATTTCCTTCTCCAATGCATGAAAATGAAAAGGGAAAGTGAAGTCGCTCAGTCGTGTCGGACTCCTAGCGACCCCATGGACTGCAGCCTATCGGGCTCCTCTGTCCATGGGATTTTCCAGGCAAGAGTACTGGAGTGGGGTGCCATTGCCTTCTCCAGAGGAACTGCTAGTTTTGTTAAATCCGATAAAAGCCCAGGTTTGCCTGTATTTTAAAAGCAAAGCATGGGTATTTAGCTAACAGATCACCCAGCCGTCCTGAGGCCTGACCTTGTCATAGTTACAGCGTATACTGAATTCAACCATCTGGTTCATAATTAGAGCATTTAGGGGAGAATGCTGATGCCTCCCTGTGGGATCGGTTCACTCCATGCCCTCTGCAGTGCCAACAGCTATTCTAGTGGATGCTAATGCCACTTCCTATTAATTTCCTTAATTTGCTCCTTTTGAAGGAGACACAGCCTGAGTAAGGAAGAGAAGCTTCTAACCTGAATATTCAAAACATATCCTGTGATCTGTGTGCTTCCTTTGGCTGAGGACCGGACTATAGTATTTCTCTGACACTGGGAAAATAGTGTATTTGTTGACACTGGACATTGTTTTGGCAAAAGCTATCCAAAGAAAATACTTCTCTGTATCTTATTTTAAAAAGTGGTGTTTCTTGTGTGTAGAAATGTAGTCTAAGTTACTGACTATGTACTTTTCCTTGACCTTTTATTTCTAAATAGAGCCACTCTGTGGTGCATTTAAACTTGATTGGCACATCCCAGGTGTTTATCCAGCTCTCCTGCGAGACGAGCTTCCACACGACAGCCTTTCACGTTTCGTCACCTCCTAGCATGCTGTGCCACTGGCTTCCCCTTCCCAGTCTAAGACTGTTATTTGCCCCGTGTAGAGAAACTGTGACTGATTCCAAAATCAGTAATTCCGTAGATAGTTCAAAGCTCTCACAGAAAATAGGATATGATGTGATGCAGCACACATTTACAATAAAACTCATGACATTCAAAATATAACTACTTTCAAATCAAAAAAATAAATTCGGCAGACATTTGTGTTAACTTTCCTTCCTGCCCAACAGAAGCTTAGTTTAGGAGAATGTCAGGAACCTCGCACAGTATATCCTGAGAATTCAACATTTTACATCTTGCTGACTTCAGAACATAGTGTCTAAAAATTCCATTGCAGCAGGGATTCAGTGGAAACATACTCGTGGTTTTTCTCTATAGTCACGCTCAAATGTCTTTGGATTCCTGACGTATTCTTCAGTTACTCATTTCTGCAGGTGTTTATTTCTCTCCACCTGTTAATATTTAATTACTGTGAAATCAGTGAGACTGAAGTAAACGGTGGCCCCAGATGTTAGTGGGAGTGCTGACAATATTTCGAGTCCTTGACATACAAAATAATGAAGAGAAATATCCTCTTCTCAATGAAGGGATCAGTTCTTCTTCACTGTCTGGTCCCAAACAGGGCAGTGGCTTTTGTGTGCCGTCTAGTAGAACCATTTCTTGAGGTACACGTGTGCATGCTGGGGTGGAAAGGGCTGTCCTGGATGTTAAGTGAGTTGCCCGATAAGATCCATGTTCTCCCAGGTTACTGGTCTGTACAGTATTCATATACCTGTCAAATATGAAGCCAGTGATTTTTTTCTTTAAATGATTTATGAGCCTGTGCTTCAGGCAACTTTTTTTTTTTTCATTAGGAATTTCCACTATGGTTTTTGACACCAAGGGTAGCTAAAGAGAGGTGTACCATCGCAATAAAATGAATGGCTTTTATCTTGGGTAACCAGCTGTGCAGTGAAAAACTAAGACACTAAAAGGCTCTGCTAACTTCATATCGTGCCAGCATGTTTGCAGTGTCAGCTGGATGAAAGGAGCCATCTGAGGCAAATCCCACACCTCCATGTCTCCCAGAGACCTGCCTTTCACACCCGTAGCAAAGCTGGGCCTTTCATGTTCTGCCTGGCCGAGACGCCAAGGGCCCAGGACCCCTTCCTGCCAGAGGGAGAGGGAGCTTGTTGCCCCTGTTGTCTGTTTGGTCAAATAAGTAAATTTAATAATCTTGGGGTCTCCATCTATTCTGTGTGTGCTGAGGTGTTTATTAGCTCAGTTTGTCTCAGGTGGACAGATTTACTTTAAAATGTCTTGAAAGCTACAGAGTGAGGCCAGTCAGAGAAAGACCCATACAGTATGATATCGCTTATATGTGGAATCTAAAAAATAATGCAAGTGAATCTGTATATAGAATAGAAACAGACTCACAGACACAGAAAACAAACATCATTACTTAAGGAGAAAAGAGGATAAATTGGGAATTTGGGATTATCAGATTCCCCCCCTTGTATATAAAATAGACGCTAAGAACTTATCCCATACTCAGAGAACTGTATTCAATAACTTGCAATAACCTATAATAAAAAAGAATCTGAAAAATATTTGTAACTGGATCACTTTGTATACCTGAAACAAGGACACTATTGTAAATCAACTCTAATTAAAGAAATACAAGAGTGGATGTGTGTAACTGAATCACTTTGCTGGATCCCTGAAACTTACACAGCTTTGTAAATCAACCATACTCCAATAAAAAGTTAAAAATATGTAAATTAATACATAAAGGTCATGCTGGCAGTGCAGTGGTGTTATATGTGGGCTTTCTCAGTTGCCCTGAGTTTGAATCCTGGCTCTTAGCACTTCCCATTTTTCTAAACGCTTACGTTACCCATGCTCTCGGCGTTGGGCCTCTGATCTGATAAACTGGGTGAATAATGGTTCTTGCTTCATGGGGAGGGCCATGAGGATTAAATGAAATGACACAGTTGAACTGTTTAACACAGTTCTAGTTAATAGTAAATATTCAGTAGATGCTAACTGTAATTATGATTTGAATGATTTTATTACTGCTGTTTCAAAAACGTGTCTTTTAGTGTTTTGTAAAGCCCTTCGTTGGTGTTAACAATGATTGTTCAGCGATCTCCTCCCATTCACACTTAAGAGAATTCCTTTTTTTTTTTTTTTTGCCTCTTCCTCAAACCCCTCCTTGACACCATCCAGACCATAGACATTTGTCGGGAGCTCTGATTATTAATCAGATGGAGCCTAAAAGAAACACTTGCGATTGTTTTAATTGTGGTTTAAAGAGCTTTCCATACTATACTGTCTTATAAAAATGCCTGGAAGTTAAAACTAAAGCGGATGTGAATAAAATCTCCAGCTTTGGAGCTCTATGTACACCAAGCAGTCTTGTAGTCTGTGAAGTAAAAAGGTGTTATTCAGTGATTAAGACTTTCTGCAAAGATTCTGGCTTATACCATGTATATATTTTTTTAAAGTCAGGATATGTAATCTGTTCTTTTTTGTCTCCTCATTCTTGTAAATTGAAAGGAACATCAAAGCCAGACAACATTTGGGAGTGCTTTCGTGCTACCTTTGTGGACTGGCGTCTCTTCAGCAA
This sequence comes from Oreotragus oreotragus, assembly GCA_006410675.1. Taxonomy (NCBI): domain Eukaryota; kingdom Metazoa; phylum Chordata; class Mammalia; order Artiodactyla; family Bovidae; genus Oreotragus; species Oreotragus oreotragus. Next base: position 21,668 of record SJYX01010320.1, read on the forward strand.
TGGTCTTTTGTCATGAGAGAGACTTACTTAGCATTTCTCTTTCAAAGCAAACCATCATTTCTGTCTCTTATACACATCTAGATGTGTATAAGAGACAGGATGTTTACTTTGACATTAATAATTCTGTCCTACACATATATCATCAGAACAATTTTGAGGATCCCTTCTACCACTCAGAGGACAAAGGCCTTTTCCACATGTTCTTCCCACATGATTGTCATCTCCATCTCTTATGGCAGCTGCATTTTCATGTACATTAATCCATCAGCAAAGGACAGGGTCTCTTTGAGTAAGGGAGTAGCTGTGCTAAATACCTCATGCTAAACCCATTTATCTATACCTTAAGGAATCAGCAAGTCAAGTGAGCGTTCATGGACATGGCAAGGAAGAATGTAATTTTCTCAAGGAAAAGAAAAAATAGAAGTCCTATTTAATAAATTGGAGAGATAATAAAATGTAATTAAAGAAGAACTCAGAACTTTTCAAAATCTATTAATTTTCATATTGTCTCCATAGAGCTATTTTTTCATTACTCATACTTTCATTGACAGCAATGTCAGAAGCATATTGTATACATTATTTTTTCTATTTAAATTCCCATCCTTCTCTCATGCACTTCCTTTCCTTTGGGCTCAGCTTTT
>SJYX01010322.1:10777-104725 GCA_006410675.1 Oreotragus oreotragus
ATGCCAGTGTTTATCTCTCTCTCTGACTAGGGAGCTGAACCCCCTGGAGACAGGGTTCCTGTCTTACTTGTCTCTAAGTCTCTGGTACCTGGCGTAGTGTTTGGTATCTATAGGTGCTTGAAAAATCTTGTTTATAAAAAGACCTGGATGAATGTATAGACATACCAGACTTTTTAATTTGTTAGTGAATTCCCTTTAATTTTTAGTGTGTGTCTCAGATTTTGTTTTACCCAGAGTTGCATAGCACCATGGGAAGTTAGGAACCTGCCCTCCTCTCCACCTCCAATGTGAAAGCTTCTGCTGATTTCCATCCCCAACCCCCTTCCACCCCTACCCAAGGACAAAAGCTGTTTAAAAGCAGTACATACATTCAGCAAGTCAAAAAACAAAAATTCGAGAAAAAAATGAAAGCCAGTATGGATCCTTACAGACTATTTTATTCAATCTTACCCTTGCAGAGAAAGAAAATGAGGAGACGAAAGAATGAAGTAAAACAGGAGTGAAAAACTCAATCAGAAGGGTTCTAATAGAGAAAGGGGAGAGCCTTGCTCTCAGAGGTCATTGTCTGGAATGGAAGGTGAAATAGACAGGCTTAGGACTACCCTTAAAAAAGAACTCATGAGAAAAGGCAAATAAGTCCAAGCCACACACCAGGCTCTGAGTTATCTCCAGGCAGAACAATAAGACAGCTCCAAACAGAGAATGATCTCCCAATTTCTGAATGAGATCTTGAAGAAAATGACGTGAACACTTTGAATGTTTAAACTTCAGAGGTGTTGCTTAAGTAGTCAGATGTCTACTTGAAGTCCTTTTTTTTTTTTTTAAAGAAAATCTAGTATCTTTAAGGGCTTCCCTGGTGGCTCAGACAGGAAAGGATCTACCTGCAAATACGGGACACACTTCCCTGGGTCGGGAAGAACCCCTGGAGAAGGGAATGATAGCCCACTCCAGTATTTTTGCCTGGGAATTCCATGGACAGAGACGCCTGGTGGGCTATAGTCCATGAGGTCACAAAGAGTCAGACATGACTGAGCGACTAACACACACACAAGGTACCTTTTGTAAGAGTCATTTGTTTTCATTTATTTAGTTTTGGCTGCTTCAGGTCTTTGTTGTCACAGAGGATCTTGGTTAGGCCATGCAGGATCTCTCACTGCAGCACACAGACTCCCCAGTTGTGGCATGCAGGCTTAGTTGCTCCGAGGCATGTGGGATCTTAGTTCTCTGACCAGGGGGAGAACCCGCATCCCCTGTACTACGGGAATATAGATAGGTAATGGAGTGGACACTGTAGGTACTTCACCAAATATGGGAGAGGTCAAGTGGGGAGAGAACGCACTGGAGAGACTTTAAAAATAGATACGCGTTTTGGCTTCAAAAGTGCATATGCAGCATGGTAAAAGAGGAGATTGAGGCTGAAGAGAAACCTGGGCTAGAGGCCAGGCTTGAGAATGTAAGAATGTCACTTGTCATTTCAGTGAACAGAATGGCCGTAAAGCCATCCGCCATTACAGCCACTTCCTACCTGAGGGGAATTCAGAACAGAAAAACAGGATACTGGCCCTGGATAGTTAAGGTGCATACCGAAGGATTAATTACAAAAAGCCCAAAGTTTCGAACTGCATAGATAGAAAAGCCTTAGATTCCTTAACTTGAGATGTCTGGTTTTCGTGATTCACAGTAATCTTTTGATGTTGAACTATGTTGGTGTTTTTTGGCTTTTCAGGCAAAAATGTCTGTATATCCTGGTTCCCTCTCTACCTCCTTGGAGCAGTTCCTCAGAGCTAACTGAGAGCCTGTCTCCTGGGTTACTGTCTTCAGTAAGACCAGTGAATAAAACATCACTCTTAACTCTTAGGTTGAGTTTTTGTTTTCTTTTTTCAGTCAACAAGTCATGCAGTTTTTGGTTTTTTTTTTTTCCAATTTTTTAACTGAAAAAAAGGTATCAGTTATTGTTTCCTAACATCTGATGAATCCTGAGTGAGAGGAAGACAGGAGGAAGTGTTGAGGCAGGGCCCGCAGGCCTGAAGCAGACAACCCAGCTGGCTCTCGCGTTTCCCGACCTCAAAATCTCCAGAGCACTTCCTCTCCTCTCCTTCCCTTCAGCCAAACAGCCTCCCCTCCCCTGCCTACTTGCTCCAACATTCCCACTGGAAAAGCTCCATTTCAACAACCCACACACCCCACCCACTGTTTCTATCAGGGTTGCTGCCTTCCCCCACACCAGGATCTCCAGAATCCTACCAGGGCCTCTCCCTCCCCGATACTCATCCAGAGGGCCACACCCAGGCCACACCTACTTGCCTGCCTCTCCGCCTGGTGCAAACCATTCCGGGGTGGAGCAGCACGGTGTCCACCCAACTGCAAATACAAAATTACTCTTCCACCACTGCAAGAACTATTTCTTTCCTTTCCTTCACTCCTCAAAACTTCTATCACCATTTACTTTCCTGTCTCACATTCAAAATACTGTTTTTTAAAAATCTTTTAAAGCAAGTAATAAGCACATCTTTTACTCACTGAGCACTTAGTACATGCCAAAGAGTGAATTCAGCTCAGAACCATCCTCACTTCATTTAATCTCCACTTAATTAAGTACAGTGATACTATTCTCCCCACCCATTTTTTGATAAAGAAACTGAGGCCAAGGAACTCAGGCAAGCCTGCAGGTGAGCAGGAAGCAAGGCTCGAGCTCAAAACAGGTCCTCTGCAATGATCCTGCTCCAAACACTCAGCTCTAGCCTCAGTATTGAGGGTGTCCCCTCACAGGCCCAGGCCACCAGGGGAACATTAAAATGACATAATCTTTGACCAACACACATAGCATAGAACCTGGGTGCGTGCTAAGTCACTTCAGTCCTGTCTGACTCTTTGCAACCCCATGGACTGTAGCCCATCAGTCTCCTCTTTCCATAGGATTCTCCCGGCAAGAATATTAGAGTGGGTTGCCATGCCCTCCTCTAGGGGATCTTCCTGACCCAGGGATTGCATCCATCTCTCTTAAATCTACCTGCATTGGCAAGCAGGTTCTTTACCACTATCACCACCTGGGAAGCCCTGTACCTGGTTCTTGTTATATAAATACATGTTCTGTATTTTTAGTTGCTAAATGTGGCCTCCTTGCGGGGATGCCGGTGTATCTCCCCATCGGTCAAGGTCCCAAGCGTTGCTTCCTACCCATCTCTGTGCCTCCTCTTAGGTGGGCAGCTGGTGTCCCTCCATACACAGTCAAATATGCCTGGAAAGTTGTACATCCAGTGCGGAAGCCTGTAGCAATGACTAAGGGGTTTAAAAGCATAAAAGCCCAGGCCCCTTGTCTTGGTTGGAGACACACACTGGGGACCCAGCCACTTACCTCCAGCGTCCTCTGTGGGGTCAGGTGAGGGCTGCTTTCCTCAGGACCGTGTCTGAAATGCCACCCTCCTCAGCTTCTTCCTCTTTCCCATTAAACTTCCCTCACACCTTTCCCAGTGCCTCCTGGGAATTCACTGATAATAGATCTATTACACCTGAACTGGAGCCTCAGAATGTTCTTTAGGGAAATTAACCTAAGGCACCCTCAGCCCTAGGGCTTCCCAGGTGGCTCAGGTGAAAAAAAAAAAAAAAAAATCTGCCTGCTAAAGTAGGAGACTCTGGAGACGCAGGTTCAATCCCTGGATCAGGAGGATCTCCTGGAGAAGGAGATGGCAACCCACTCCAGTATTCTTGCCTGGAGAATCCTATGGACAGAGGAGCCTGGGGGTCTACAGTCCACAGAGTCACAAAGAGTCAGACATGACTGAAGTGACTTAGCACAAAGAATACACATAACAGTATCTCTGAGCCCTTTACAGAACTAACCCCACCCTCCGACTGCCAGTGAAAGATGTCAGCATTTTTCATATCAGAGAAAATCACCTAAGACTAGATTAAAGGAGTACACACACCATAATCTTGTCAGCAGCCATACCCTTGAACTATTGCTATAAAACTCCTCACCAAATCTTCCTAGGTTAGGACACACCGTTTTTGAGGCCAGGAGCCCACTGTCTGCCTCTTTGCCTGGCAAAGCAATAAAGCTGTTCTTTTCAACTTCACCCAAAACTCTGTCTCTGAGATTGGAGTTGGCACCAGTGCACAGAGGCTGAGTTTTTGGCATCAATAAGCAGGAATGTGGGCTGTAATTTTGGAGTTCTCACAGGAGAAGATGAGTGCATGTTCTTCTACTCCACCATCTTGGACTGCTAAGAACAACCATCGACAGGATAATGTTGGATCCGACCAAAAAAAGATACCCCATGTCCAAGGGCAAAGGAGAAGCCCCAGCAAGATGGTAGGAGGGGTGAAATTGCATTTAGAATCAAACCCCATACCCACTAGAGACGCTCGGAGGGCTCAAACAAAACCTTATCTGCACCAGGACCCAGAGACCTCACAGAGACTGAGCCAGAACTGTGCTTGAGTTTCTCCTACAGAGGTACAAGTCAGCAGTGGCCTGCTGCAGGGGCTGGGGCTCTGGGTACAGCAGACCTGGGTATGGCATAGCCCTCTTGGAGGAGATCACCATTAACCCCACTCATAGAGCTGCCAGAACTGACACTGGACTGGGGAAACAGACTCTTGGAGGGCACAAACAAAAGCTTGTGTGCACCAGGGCCCAGGAGAAAGGAGCAGTGACCCCACAAGAGACTGACCCAGCCTTGCCCGTGAGTGTCCAGGAGTCTCTGGCAGAGGTATGGATCGGCAGTGGCCTCTTCAGGGTTGGGGACACTGAGTGCAGCAGTACATTCACGGGACCTTTTAAGGAGGTCATCATTATCTTCAATACCTTCACCATAGTTTGGTCTCAGGTCAAACAACAGGGAGGGAACACAGCCCTACCCATCAACAGAAAATTGGATTAAAGATTTACTGAGCACTGCCCTGCCCATCAGAACAAGACCCAGTTTCCCCCCTGTCAGTGTCTGCCATCAGGAAGTTTCCACGAGCCTCTTATCCTTCTCCATGAGAGGGCAGACAGAATGAAAACCACAATCACAGAAAACTAACCAACCTGATCACATGGATCACAGCCTTGTCTTACTCAATGAAACTATGAGCCATGCCATGTAGGGTCACCCAAAATGGATGAATCATGGTGGAGAGTTCTGACAAAACATGTTCCACTGGAGAAGGGGATGGGAAACCACTTCAGTATTCTTGCCTTGAGAATCCCATGAACAGTATGAAAAGGCAAAAAGATAGGACACTGAAAGATGAACTCCCCAGTAGGTGCCCAATATGCTATTGGAGAACAGTGGAGAAATAACTCCAGAAAGAATGAAGAGAGGGAGCCAAAGCAAAGACAGCACCCAGCTGTGGATGTGACTGGTGACGGAAGTAAAGTCTGATGCTGTGAAGGGCAATATTGCATAGGAACCTGGAGTGTTATGCCCATGAATCAACGTAAATTGGAAGTGGTCAAACAGGAGATGGCAAGAGTTAACATCAACATTTTAGGAATGAACAAACTAAAATGGACTGGAATGGGTAAATTTAACTCAGATAACCATTATATCTATTACTGGGGCAAGAATCCCTTAGAAGAAATGGAGCAGCCCTCATAGTCAACAAGAGTCTAAAATGCTGTACTTGGANAAAGATTTACTGAGCACGGCCCTGCCCATCAGAACAAGACCCAGTTTCCCCCTCTGTCAGTGTCTGCCATCAGGAAGTTTCCATGAGCCTCTTATCCTTCTCCATGAGAGGGCAGACGGAATGAAAACCACAATCACAGAAAACTAACCAACCTGATCACATGGATCACAGCCTTGTCTTACTCAATGAAACTATGAGCCATGCCATGTAGGGTCACCCAAAATGGATGAATCATGGTGGAGAGTTCTGACAAAACATGTTCCACTGGAGAAGGGGATGGGAAACCACTTCAGTATTCTTGCCTTGAGAATCCCATGAACAGTATGAAAAGGCAAAAAGATAGGACACTGAAAGATGAACTCCCCAGTAGGTGCCCAATATGCTATTGGAGATCAGTGGAGAAATAACTCCAGAAAGAATGAAGAGAGGGAGCCAAAGCAAAGACAGCACCCAGCTGTGGATGTGACTGGTGACGGAAGTAAAGTCTGATGCTGTGAAGGGCAATATTGCATAGGAACCTAGAATGTTATGCCCATGAATCAACGTAAATTGAAAGTGGTCAAACAGGAGATGGCAAGAGTTAACATCCACATTTTAGGAATCAACAAACTAAAATGGACTGGAATGGGTAAATTTAACTCAGATAACCATTATATCTATTACTGTGGGCAAGAATCCCTTAGAAGAAATGGAGCAGCCCTCATAGTCAACAAGAGTCTAAAATGCTGTACTTGGATGCAGTCTCAAAAAAGACAGAATGATCTCTGTTCATTTCCAAGGCAAAGCATTCAATATCACAATAATCCAAGTCTATGTCTGAACCAGTAATGCTGAAGATGCTGAACTTTAATGGTTCGATGAAGACCTACAAGATCTTCTAGAACTAATACACAAAAAAGATGTCCTTTACATTATAGGGGACTGGAATGCAAAATAGGAAGTCAAGAGCTACCTGGAGTAACAGGCAAATTTGGCCTTAGAATACAAAATGAAATAGGTCAAAGGCTAATAGAGTTCTGCCAAGAGAATGCACTGGTTGTAGCAAACACCTTTTCCCAACAACACAAGAGAAGACTGTACCCATGGACATCACCAGATGGTCAATACCGAAATCAGATTCTTTGCAGCCAAAGATGGAGAAGCTCTATACAGTCAGCAAAAACAAGACGTGGAGTTGACTGTGGCTCAGATCATGAACTCCTTATTGCCAAATTCATACATTCCAAGTATGGAAAACCACTAGACCATTCAGATATGACCTAAAACAAATTCCTTGTGATTACACAGTGGAAGTTATAAATAGATTCAAGGGATTAGATCTGATAGAGTGCCTGAAGAACTATAGACTGAGGTTCATGACATTGTACAGGAGACATTGATCAAGACCATCCCCAAGAAAAAGAAATGCAAAAAGGCAAAATGGTTGTCTGAGAAGGCCTTACAAATAGCTTAGAAAAGAAAAGGCACAAAAGGCAAAGGAGAAAAGGAAAGAAATACCCATTTGAATACAGAGTTCCAAAGAATAGCAAGGAGAAATAAGAAAGCCTTCCTCAGTGATCAGTGCAAAGAAATAGGGAAAACAATAAAATGGGGAAAACTAGAGCTCTCTTCAAGGAAATTAGGATACCAAGGGAATAGTTCACGCAAAGATGGGCTTGATAAAGGACAGAAATGGTATGGACCTAACAGAAAATATTAAGAATACACAGAAGAATTATGCAAAAAATATCTTCATGACCCATACAACCATGATGGTGTGATCACTCACCTAGAGCCAGACATCCTGGAATGCGAAGTCAAGTGGGCTTTAGGAAGCATCACTATGAACAAAGGTAGTGGAGGAGATGGAATTCCAGTTGAGCTGTTTCAAATCCTAAAAGATGGTGCTGTGAAAGTGCTGCACTCAATATGCCAGCACATTTGGAAAACTCAGCAGCGGCCACAGGACTGGAAAAAGTCTGTTTTCATTCCAATCCCAAAGAAAGGCAATGCCAAAGAATGTTCAAACTACCGCACAATTGTACTCACCTCACATGCTAGCAAAGTAATGCTCAAGAGTCTCCAAGCCAGGCTTCACCAATATGTGAACCATGAACTTCCAGATGTACAAGGTGGTTTTAGAAAAGGCAGAGGAACCAGAGATCAAATTGCCAACATCCACTGGATCATCAAAAAAGCAAGAGTATCAGAAAAACATCTATTTCTGCTTTATTGACTATGCCAAAGCATTTGACTGTGTGGATCACAACAAACTGTGGAAAATTCATCAAGAAATGGGAATACAGGACCACCTAACCTGCCTCCTGAGAAATCTGTATGCTGGTCAAGAAGCAACAGTTAGAACTGGACGTGGAACAACAGACTAGTCCCAAATCAGGAAAGGAGTACATCAAAGCTGTATATTGTCACCCTGCTTATTTAACTTATATGCAGAGTACATCATGAGAAATGCTGGGCTAGATGAAGCACAGCTGAAATCAAAATTTCTGGGAGAAATATCAATAGTCTCAGATATGCAGATAATACCACCCTTATGGCAGAAAGTGAAGAACTAAAGAGCTTCTTGATGAAAGNCATGAGAAATGCTGGGCTAGATGAAGCACAGCTGAAATCAAAATTGCTGGGAGAAATATCAATAGTCTCAGATATGCAGATAACACCACCCTTATGGCAGAAATAACACCACCCTTATGGCAGAAAGTGAAGAACTAAAGAGCCTCTTGATGAAAGTGAAAGAGGAGAGTGAAAAACTTGGCTTAAAACTCAACATTTAGAAAACTAAGATCATGGCATCTAGTCCCATCATTTCATGGCAAATAGATGTGGAAACAAAGGAAACAGTGAGAGATTTAATTTGGGGGGTTTTCAAAATCACTGCAGATGGTGACTGCAGCCATGAAATTAAAAGACACTTGCTCCTTGGAAGGAAAGTTATGACCAACCTAGACAGCATATTAAAAAGCAGAGACATTACTTTGCCAACAAAGGTCCATCTAGTCAAGGCTATGGTTTTTCCAGTAGTCATGTACGGATGTGAGAGTTGGACTATAAAGAAAACCGAACACCAAAGAAGTGATGCTTTTAAACTGTGGTGTTGGAGAAGACTCTTGAGAGTCCCTTGGACTGCAAGGAGATCCAACCAGTCCATCCTAAAGGAAATTAGTCTTGAATATTCATTGGAAGCACTGATGCTGAAGCTGAAACTTCAATACTTTGGCCACCTGATGCCAAGAACTGACTCATCTGAAAAGACCCTGATGCTGGGAAAGATTGAAGGCAGGAGGAGAAGGGGATGACAGAGGATCAGATGGTTGGATGGCATCACCAACTCGATGGACATGAGTTTCAGTAAGCTCCGGGAGTTGGTGATGGACACGGAAGTGTGGCATGGTGCAGTCCATGGGGTCACGAAATGTCAGACACGACTGAGTGACTGAACTGAACTGAACTGAACTGAAACAGGGATGCAAACACCCAAAGACAACCATCAGTCCCTTCCCCCCACTGCCCCTCACCAGCGAAAGCGACCAGGCACCATGCCAAGGAAGGAGCGGGAGGAAGCCAGGATGACCATTCACAAGACCTGAGGGTGGCAGCCCCCTGCCCCATCTCCCAAGTTTGGTCCCAACCCACATGTAGTGGTTCTGATGCCAGATGCCACCATCTGCTATCCCCAGGCTCTCACAGAGCCTCACTGCCTGCCCGGCCCGTGAAGTCAGGAATGTGTCCATCTGTGGGCCTGCACATCCACTCTGCCATGGGCAGCACAGCCATAGGTCCCAGGACCACCGCGTCGTCCCCTGGGACTGCAGACCTTGGAGGGACCCTCCCAAGCTCATTTGCATCAGGCTCTCCCAGCCAAGAAGGGCAGAGGGTCTCAAAGGACAAAATGCAGATGGTAGGATTCCTGGGTCTCATTTTGTTTTTTTTCTCTTAGGATTGTTTCCTTTTGAAGTTTTTCCTTTGGGTTTGTTTTGTTGTTGTTTGTTTCTTGTTTCTGGCTTTTGTGTGCCTGTTTTGGGGGTATTTTTTGGTTGTGTTTGTTTTGTTTTTGCAGGGAGAGGTGGAAAATGTTGCTTTGGGTCCAAGAGACACTGCCTTTGTACGGCACGTTCTGTCTGGTTTGAAGCATTATGTGCTCTCTGGCACCAGCCCTGAGATTTCATGGAATTGTCAGTTTAGGAGGCTGTTATTTTACCATCAGAAAATCTGCATTAACAATCCCGGAAGATTTTTCCTGGAACTCTTCTTATTTTTCCCCTAGAAGACAACAAAGGCTAGCTGATCAAATATGTCTTGGGAGGGGCTTGAGTTACAGACACATGCTAACTCCTCTAGAGAAAATGTTCAACTTAGCTTCTAAGCAGATATTTGTGATTCATTTGCAAGGGCAAAGGGGAGTTTTCTCCATCCTTCAGGTTGATCTCTATGAATGAAAATCTGGAATAAAGAAACTCTGAGATGTGTATATATCGCACCGTGGTTTCGACCCCCCAGCACTGGAGGTTTTCCACTAGTTGGGATGTGCTTGCTTGGAGTGCAGAACCTGCCGTGTCCTAAGCATCAGGTTGGTACCTGGAATTCTGAACTGAGTGGAGGTTTATTTAGACCCAGCACAGGCTGCCCTTGCTCCTCTCCCAGGGCCTTGTCTCTGCAGTTCTGATGGGCCAAGACTCTCAGAGGCCCCAGGGGGCAGCCCATGGTNCAGGAGGAGAAGGGGATGACAGAGGATGAGATGGTTAGATGGCATCACTGACTTGATGGACATGAGTTTAAGCAAGCTCCAGGAGATGTGAAGGACAGGGAAGCCTGGTGTGCTGCAGTCCACGGGGCCACAAAGAGTCAAACGCAACTAAGCGGCTGAATAACAAAGTTTGTGGTAATTTGTTACAGAAGCCATAAAAAGCTAATATTTGTTAACTCTTTAACAGTGTAGCACATGAACAAATAATTTAAAAGGAACCTCACCCATTATTATGCTATGGAGTTTGGATGTTACCTGTGGACCATTCAAATGGGGATTAGGAAGCAGGCCAGAGATGGAACCAGACCTGTGCATAGAAATCATTCTAGAGGTAATGTGGAAGGTGGATTTGGGTGTAGAAAATAGGGCTGCAGCAAGGGAAACCAGGGAAGAGGCTGCTCAAAGACCCAGACCAAAGATGACCAAGCTAGGGGTTGGCATGGGACTTGGGTGAATAGAGTAGAGAGGCTTATGGGGGAGAGGAGTTTTGCAGAGAAAAGGGTAAGGATTCGGTGACCCACTGGGTGCTGATGGCAAGGAAGGAAGGAGCTTCAGTGACTTCAGGTTGTCCAAGTAGGAGAATGGAGAAACAAGGTTTGAAAGAGGAGGGGTGGGTTGGTGATATACATTCTTTGTCCTGGACATGTTTGTTTCAAGTGGAGAAGTCCAGTGAGCAACTGGAAATGCAGATCCTGGGCTCAGTGCAGATGGAATTTTGGGGATGACACAGATGCAGCTGAAGGCTGGGTGTGAATGACAAAGAGTTCATGGAGCAAGCTGTCCACCAGGGGCTCAACCCCCGGCATCTGTGAGGTTCAGAGGGCAAGTCAACCGAGAGGAGTCTGAGAAAGAGCAGAAGAGTGCGCAGGGAGGAGTGGAAACAGCGAATTAGTCAGAAGGGAAGGTTACATGCAGGGCCCTGCTCCAACTCTCACGGAAAGCCCCCTCTTCCACCAGACCTCCCTGTGTCCTGCGTGAGGGGCCAGGGTGTTCACAGAGTCTGTCACTCTGTTGTGGCATCTTGTCTTGCTTCTGCAGCATCCCAAGCCCACCCGGAAGCTCAGGAGCCCTTGGGTCTTCTCTCTTCCTGTCATTCCCTGTTCTACATAGTGCCTGCCTCCACCTCCACTCACTCCTGGATCAAAAACCAATCTCAGGGGTCCTGGCAGGCACTGAGAAAGAGAGAGGAAGAGTCTCCAGACCCAACCAGGAAGAGTCTCAAGGGCCCTCTGCACCTTGAAGAATCCAATCCTCTTTAACTCTCTCTGACCTCAGGAGCCAACTTATTGGCCAGAGAGGCAGGGCAGCTCAGGGGAATTAACGGCCCAATTCCAACCCACCATTCCCCAATTGCAGAATCTTGGCCAAGTCCCTGAAGCCTCTCTGAGCTCAATTTCCTTGTCTGTAAACTGGATAATGGTACTACTCTATGGGCTTCCCTGCTGGCTCAGATAGTAAAGAATCTGCCTGCAATGTGGGGAGTTTGATCCCTGGGTTGGGAGAACCTCCTGGAGGAAGGCATGGCAACCCATTCTAGTATTCTTGCCTGAAGAATTCCACGGACAGAGGAATCTGGTGAGCTACAGTCCATGGCGTCACAAGGAGTTACAAGCAAGTAACATTTTCACTTTTTTCACTACCCTTTCACCGCTTCACAAGTCACAGCCTTGTGTGTCCCCTGGACTACAAGGAGATCAAACCAGTCAGTCCCAAAGAAATCAACCCTGGATATTCATTGGGAAGACCTATGCTGAAGGTGAAGCTCCAGCATTGGACACCTGACGCAAAGAGAGGACTCACTGGAGAACTCTGATGTTGGGAAAGACTGAAGGTAAAAGGAGAAGGTGGTGGCACAGGAGGAGATGGTTAGATAGTATCACCAACTCAATGGACACAAGTCTGAGCACACTCCAAGAGATGGAGGACAGGGAAGCCTGGCATGCTGCAACCCCTGGGGTTGCAAAGAGTCACACACGACTTAGCGACTGAACAATAACACTACCCTATTGATGGTACCCACCTTTCTGCAAGTTGGATAACAGTACCACACAGCACTGTGAGAATTGCTGGATGGTGCACTTAATAAGTGCCGTTAAGCATCAGGTAGGAGTGACCTTAGTGATGAACAGAACAAACCTGAGGTAACCCCCCCACCCCAGGGCTTCTCCAGCAACAGTGGGCACACGTGTGCCTTATACTTGAACACTTAAGAAGTCAGTCTGAAGCCTTTGTTTCCAAATTGTCTGCTCCTAAAGCCCTTTCTTTCTATTTCTCTAGAACATTTTAGCAGTTCCATCTTCTCATTATTGAAAAGAAAAATAAAGGAGCTGAGCCGCTTGGAGAAGCTGCTGCTGGGGTGCGGCTCTTTCTACCTTGATGGTCAGCGGAGCCGTGGGGTCACAGACAGCAGAGGTGGAGATGGAGGCACGTTTGCTGTCCTCTTCTCTTGGAAGCCTGTTAAGAGGCCTAGGGGGAGGAATTGCTGGAGAGGGAGAAGGTGACAGGACAGGAGAGGCCAAGGAAGGGATGGATGTGAGCTGGGTCCCCTCCGCTTCTGACCTTCGCAGGAGAGACGGGCTGCCATGCGTGGGGACCATGTCACCTGCTGATGTGAGAGGAGCAGTGAGGGGAGACCCTGGGGAGCTGGAGGAGCTGGAAGGAGTTTGAAATGCTGCCACGAGGAGGAATCAGGTCGGAGGACAGCGAGGGCTTGCGCCTGGGGCCCGGCTGGCTCCACAGTGGGAGGTGTGCATGCAGGGGTAATTGCCCACTTCTGCTTCCTGGTCACCTGAGCTCTAGAGTTTCCCACAGTCACCCCTCATGTCTAACAAAGGTGATCTTTTACATTTTGAAGTCTTATGTTAAACATCTGAGTGGGTAAAACTTTAAAATGGACATATACACATTACCTAAAAATGGTGTTACTGCTTTATTATTTGAAAAATCAAAATATAAATGCACTTACAATAAAGCATCTGAAAGGCTATTCTCATTACAATAAACATGTTTTCACACACACGAACTTTCATGCACATGCATTACATGTTACATCAACATACGAACAATCCATGGAAAAGATGACAGGCAGAGCACACAAAGAGGCACGTCTCTGGCACAGGGAGTCAGCTTTCCTCCCTGACATCAGCATTCTGGCATGCACATCTTGATTTCTATTTCTAAGTCCAGGCCTCGGGATATCTTCCCTGCATTTCACCCTCCAAGCTTGGCAGGACCTGGACCCGCACCCCACTCCAGAGCCCTCCCCTCGCCACGTGGCTCCCTACGGGCTGGCTGGCTGCTCTCGCACAGGAGTCACTCCCCTTTCTTAGCAGCAAGGGGGCATCCCCAACAAGAGCACACAGCATGGTAATGCCACATACTTTGATGTGGCATGATAATGCCACATACTATTTGCCATAGACAAATAGGCTGTGTTACTAATTAGCATCTACATAAAACAATTAACAAAATACATTAGCGTGAAATTTCTCTTTTAAAATGCCCTGCTGCTGCTGCTGCTGCTAAGTCGCTTCAGTCGTGTCCGATTCTGTATGACCCCGTACACAACCCATATTTTTACATTGTCAACTGAAGGATAAAGTCCATCAATTGTTCTAAAGTCCTGCTGAGCGCCTCTAGTTTGTAGCAGCTCAGCTGCTCTCTCAATGCCCTCAGGAACTTAGAAACAGGAGATTTTTAAATGGCAACAGGTGGACGTTGTAAAGAGAGTGTGGAGAAAAAGAGAGCAAGCTGGGCAGTCAGACAAGAAGAAACTCAGTAGAGGGAAAGCGAGAGGGTGACTGGCCCGTAAGGAGAGCCAGTGTCCTCCCTTTCTGCTGCGGCCTTTCTTATGCCCTGCCAATGAAAGATTCTCTGAAGGGATGGTTAACTTTTAGCCTGTAGCTGAGTCCTCCTGACATGTAGCTGGAGGGCTGAAATCCAGTGGTCTCGTAGCCTTGAGAAAGTAGGGGCCAGCGGGAAAATAGAAAGGCATTTGGGTAATTTGGTCAGTCTCAAGGATCACTGTGATTTTATTCTTTATTTGTGAGGTCAACATAATGAGCCATTTCAACCACAAGCCCCCACGTGGGTGCTATCAGACATGTAGATAGGGTCCCACATGTCTGTGGGCTGTAAAATATAGATGGGAAAAGTTTAGCTTCACAATGATTTAAGCAAGACAAGAGACTATGAAGTTTCATTGACCATATCCAGTAAATTGACAAAGTCCAGTTTACAGCAGTGTCTGGTGCTACTGCAAATCAGTGTAGCTTTTTGTGGAGGGAACAGTCATGCAATAACCATAATACTTTGACCCAGCAATTCTACCCAAGAAGTGAGGACAAAGGTGTGAAAAGAAAATTTTGTGCAACAATGTTCATTGAAGTTTCTCCCTATAAGAGGAGGACATTTAAAACAATCCTTAGCAAACCACAATATGCAGGTACACTGAGAGGTTCGGTGTGGCCACTGTGAACTGTATTCATACATGAAACTTTATACATGAAATAATAAGTGACAGTAAAGGGAGACTCCAATTGGATCAACATATCACTTGTAATTAAATGAAAACGTATTTCATTTAAGGAACACAGATCATATCAGAAATGAATTAAGAATGAAATAAATAATTGGTATTGAGGTTTTTGTTCTTGTTGTTGTTGTAAACTTGAGTCCAAAACAAAATTTAATTTACAAAAAAATAAAAAAGAGAGACCCCTAGAGCTGTGTATGGGCACTGAGCGGCCAGTGCTGTGGGTGCGGGGCAGAGGTTAGCTCATTCAGGATTTCTCACCTCGGCACCACTGATGCCTGGAGACACATAATTCTGTGTTGCGGGGGCTGTTCTGTGCATTGTAGGGTGACCACCGTCTTTGCTGGCTCTTACTCACTTGATGCCAGCAGCACCCTCAGGCATTGCCAAATGTCTGACAGTTGAGGATGGGAGACAAAATGACCTGGGTCAAGAACCACCGGAGTGAGTGCTAAAAAGCCACAAGTCTCCAGCTTAGCCACAGGCAGAGGCAGACAGAGATCGTGAGGGCCGCAGGGAGCCAGGGAATATGTGCCCTTTTAAGAGGTCTGTCCCGAACCAATTAGGAGTCCAGAGTGACACAGCCTGATTTTGTTTTTCCTTTGCAAATACTTCAAAATTAAAACACTTTGTGCAATCTGAGCCCTGTGTCTGTGGGCTTCACAGGGGTGGGTCAGCAAACGTTTTCTATAAAGGACCAGATGGTGACCGTTTTAGGCTCTGTGGTAGAAACTCTGTCACACCTACTCAGTTCTGTCTTTGTGTGCAGAAAGCAGCTGGAGATGATATATAAAAGACGAGTGTGACGGTGTCCCAACTCGTTTCATCAGTAGACACTGAATTCTGCAGAATTTTCACACATCATTAAATGTTATTCATTTGATTTTGTTTTCTAGTCTTTGAAAATGTAAGAATCATTTCTGGCTCGTGGGCCCTTCAAACACAGAGCCCAGACTGGGCTTGAGGGCCAGCTGGCAGGGACCTGGGCTGAAGCATGACTGCCTCAGCAGCAGTAGCTAAGAGCCACTGGAGACCCAGGGAAGGGACTGGGGGCGTGGGGGTAACTAGGGGCGTGGGCAGACCAGCACAGGCTTTCCCCACACCAGGCAGGAGCGGCCATGGGGGTGGCGGGACCTGCCCATCTTCTGCCTCTTTCAAAGCCCCACCCCCTCCAGGACCCCCACCCCACATGGTGTTACTCTGTGTTTTATTGCAGCTGCCCGTGAAAGAATGAAGGTACCATCTCTCTTTTTTGAACCACTAACCACTTCTCTGCCATTCTTTAAAAATTGTTCTGATATCACCGTGAAAGAAAGGCTAGTAATGGCACAATGTAGCTGTTTGCGTGGTTCCCAGAGCCCCAGACAACTCCAAGGAGAATTTTATCAGTCTTTAATGAGCCTGATAAAACAAGCTTTCCTGTTTATGTCTTCTCAGTGTCTCTCTGACAGCAACAGAAAAAAACGCAGATGGCCCTCTCCATCTGCAGCCACAGAGGCAGCGCAGGACCCCAGAGCAGGGACGGGCCGCTGGATTCCAGGAGGGGAAGGCCCCCGCCGGCTTCTCCCAGGCCAGGCCCGTGACCTGCTCTGCAGAGCAGTGCTGCTCAGTGTGTTCACCGGCCTTCCTCGGAAACTTGCCCCTTTTCCTGGCAGGAAACACTGACTCCCGCGAAACTGCCTTGGGCCATCTAGAACAAAACAGAGGGGCCTAAATTCCATAGCCCTCAAAGCTAGCAGAAGTAAATCTGGAGATGTTATGGGGGGCTAATGGAAAGGGGAGAAAGGGATAAAAAGAAAAGAAACAAGAAATGGGAACGGGGAAAAAAGGAAGCGTTTAAAAAGATGGAAATCTGCTGGAAATGGTGGGGAAAAAGGAGCAGAAGACAGGAGGCAAGAAGGAAAGTAAGAAAGGGAATGAAACAGAGGAAGGGCCAAGAGTGTGGTGCACCTGTGCTAAAGTCACTTCAGTCATGCCCAGCTCTTTGCGACCCACTGGACTGAAGCCAAACAGGCTCTTCTGTCCATGGAATTTTCCAGGCAAGAATACTGGAGTGGATTGCTGTGCCCTCCTGCAGGGGATCTTCCTGACCCAGGGATGGAACACACATTTCTTACGTTTCCTGCATTGGCACGCAGGTTCTTTACCCGTATTGCCACCTGGGAAGCCCCAGGGCGTGGTATTTGCCAGCTATTCATCAGAAGCTTCAGGTGTTAACTAATGGTTAAAGGAGGGAGAGCAAGGGTAATGGCTTCATCCCTGAAACCCACTTCGATTTGTGACCATTTCTCTCTCCCCACCATCAACTTCTTGGACTTTAGGTTCAAAAAGGTGTGAGGAGAAGGCTAGAGGGACTCATGGCACTCCCTGCCCCTCAGCTGGAGGTGGCAGAGGGTTTCTCAGGAGAGAGAGGAGTGCAGGGCCCCAGGCTGGGGCCTCCTGTGAGCCCAGAGATCAGAGGCAGGTGGAAAGGGCCTGTCTGGGGTTCTGGAAGACAGGGAGTCCACAGGAGTGCCCACATAACAAGAGGGTTGGGGAGGGAGGCGTCAGGGCAGAGAGCGCCCACCACAGCCGGGAGTCCCTTTCATTTGGTCCCTTTCTGCTCCCAGAACATAGGCTCCCAGCGCCTGCCCCAGGCATCCTTTATTCCTAGATTTATCAGTGGTCACTGTTCATTGAACCAGGACTGTGGAATTTGGGGGGTGCTGTAGACACTGGAGACTTAATGAGGAGACAGCTTTTGGAAAGCATCCTTGCTTGTGCCCATGATAAGGATGCAGTGATTAGAGGAAAGTGGCAGGGGACAGGGAAGAGGGCAAGTCTCTGCCCAGGGTCAGGCAGCAGACCTCACATTCCCCTGAATATCTGCTGGCACTCAGAGCCAGTCCCAGGATGGACAGGGCATTGAAATCCCAGGTGAGCCCGAGCTCCAAACCCAAGGCAACTCAAAATCTCTAACTGGGGGTGGTTCCTTCTAAAGGTCAGCGGCTGGCACTGGAAATTAATCTTGGTTATAGGAAAGTAAAGCAATGTTTTTGCACACCTGAGTCAGTGGCTTGTGAAGTCTGTGACCGCTGCTTGTGGACCACAAGCACAGACTTCTCACTCGGAGAAAATACCGTCAACCTTTCTATGTGGCAAATGCTGGGCTCACCGGGCCCCACTGCCCCTACATCACCAGGTTCTCAGCAGCCTCCCGCAATGGCCAGATGAGCCATCGCCAACACCACAAGCCACTGTGTGCAGGGTGTGAGCCCAGGGCCAGCCACAAGTTCCCAAGAGTCTGCCATCAGCCCTTGGGCTAGTGGTTCCAGTCAAGGCTGTGGGCTCCCGGCTTTGCTGGGTGAAGGCAGAGGAGCCCGGTGTGGGAGCAGCAGTTACTAAGCATACGTGCGCAGGCCCTGCTTGGCTGCTTCTGGGGAGAGGCCTTTGCAGGGTGTGCTCCATAAGCATTCCTGGGCTCCGGGCCAGCACGAGGGACCAGAATCCCTGTCAAAATGCCGCTTCCATCTACAGTGCCTCTCGACTCCCAGGCTTGGGTACAGACAGGGGCAGCAGGGGCCTCTGGAAACTGTTGGTAGGGCTGGGCTATGACCTGGACAGCGGGGCGAACCTGCCAGCCCAGGCTGGCGTCCCTTCCCCAGCACCCTGCTGAAGCCCTCCCTTGTTCCTCCATCCCCCGCTGCAGGCATGGAGTGGACCAAGGGCAAGAGTCCTGGGTTGGTTGTTGCTGCAGATACTTAAGATTTAATGAGGGTAACAAGCCATTTCTGGGGAAGGCAATGGCACCCCACCCCAGTACTCATGCCTGGAAAATCCAATGGACAGAGTAGCCTGGTGGGCTGCAGTCCATGGGGTCGCTAACAGTCAGACAGACTGAGCGACTTCACTTTCACTTTTCTCTTTCATGCATTGGAGAAGGAAATGACAACCCACTCCAGTGTTCTTGCCTGGAGAATCCCAGGGACGGGGGAGCCTGGTGGGCTGCCGTCTATGGGGTCACACAGAGTCGGACACGACTAAAGTGACTTAGCAGCAGCAGCAGCAACGAGCCATTTCAGGCACTCCATCTGGAAGGCCACCCCCACTTGCCGCCTCTGTGTTGAAAGAGAGATTTAAAGTGACTCTAAAGCGATGCCAGGGCTGCCTCAGAACAGAGCCTAGAGCCAGGGAAATCAAGGTGATGGAAGAGCCCCTCACCTCCCAGCAGGTCACCCAAGTGCCAACCAAACAGCAGTCTTCTGGCAACAGGGAAAGTCTCTCCTGGAGCTGTGAGGAGTGGCGCCAGCACAGGCCATGCCCAAGGTCCAGTTCCTTGGGAAGGCCACATATGTCTGCCTCCGGTGTCTACTGTCCCTCTAAGTCCATCTGCCAGGGGCCCCAGTGACAGCTTGTTAGTTGAACAACAACAACGACAAAATTGTTCTTCGTCTGCAAAGTGCTCAGGCTGATCAGCATCCTTTCTTCTCAAGCAAATTCCACATCTGTACCAACCAAGTCTGAGGGTGTGCAAGGCGTTATCTAACACAAGCAGGATGGGAAGATGCCAAGAAAGCTCTTGTAGCCATACCTTCCCCCTCTGTGTGTCACCCACACTGAGACACAGAGGGATTCAGGCCACGGCAGCACTTACACTTCTCTGTGGATTTGCTCTGGACGTTTTTCAGACACGAGAAATTCTCTGGTTGTCACTGAATTTTTCAAGTATGGGTTTGGTGCTCCTTCCTCACAGAGATGGTCTGGCCCAAAGCCCTGGGCAGGAGGGAGAAGCTGCTCTCTGGCTTCTGGGCAGGTCCCCTCTAGCATCCCAGAGCACAGGCACTGAGGCCCTCCGGGTGGAATCTCGGTTAAAACAGTGGGGCAGTAAGGCCTGTTTGGGGAGGCCACGTACTCATTCTTTTCTCCTCCCAAGATATTTTCCCAACCCTTTCCAGGATCCTCAGTGGAAGCCACTTCCAGAAAACTCTCAAAGTTCACCACCAACTTGTCAATAAGGTCACTGGGTGAATAACATGGTTTTAGAATCCCGTCTTCTCTGTTCACAGAGTCGTCAGACTCCTTCAGATTTAGCTTACCCTGGGAAAGTGAGAGAGACATGCCCTCAGTGGTTATTTGGGGGCCACATATGATGTAGACAAAAGCTACTGGGCTTTGGACACCCAAAGCCCACCTCTGCACTAGTCTGCCACATTCATCTCGGAGGCTAGAAGTGGAGCCCTTCCATGGGAGCTCAGCAAGAGTAGCCCGTTTCCTGAGAAGAACACACTATATTGAAATAATTTCTTCTTATAGGGAGCCCAAAGCTATTTTTCATATAATTACAGGCTCACAAAATCCCAGTGGAGATGGAGGCATCAAAATTAAAAGTCTTACAGATGGAAAAACCAAGTCATAAATACAAATGACTTTCCCAATGTCACCAGAAAAATCAAAGATGGCTTCCTGGCAGGGGCAGGGTCTGACCTCTGCATTCTCAGAGCTTAGTTCAATGCCTGGCATATACTAAGTGATTAATAAGTGGGTGCTACAGATAAGTCAAAAAAAATTTTAGACATCAGACAATCAGTTCAGTTCAGTCGATCAGTCATGTCCGACTCTTTGCGACCCCATGAATAGCAGCACGCCAGGCCTCCCTGTCCATCACCATCTCTAGGAGTTCACTCAGACTCACGTCCATCGAGTCCGTGATGCCATCCAACCATCTCATTCTCTGTCGTCCCCTTCTCCTCCTGCCCCCAATCCCTCCAGCATCAGAGTCTTCTCCAATGAGTCAACTCTTCTCATGAGGTAGCCAAAGTACTGGAGTTTCAGCTTTAGCATCATTCCTTCCAAAGAAATCCCAGGGTTGATCTCCTTCAGAATGGACTGGTTGGATCTCCTTGCAGTCCAAGGGACTCTCAAGAGTCTTCTCCAACACCACAGTTCAAAAGCATCAATTCTTTGGCGCTCAGCCTTCTTCACAGTCCAACTCTCACATCCATACATGACCACAGGAAAAACCATAGCCTTGACTAGACGGACCTTAGTCGGCAAAGTAATGTCTCTGCTTTTGAATATACTATCCAGGTTGGTCATAACTTTTCTTCCAAGGAGTAAGCGTCTTTTAATTTCATGGCTGCAGTCACCATCTGCAGTGATTTTGGAGCCCCAAAAAATAAAGTCTGACACTGTTTCCACTGTTTCCCCATCTATTTCCCATGAAGTGATGGGACCGGATGCCATGATCTTCGTTTTCTGAATGTTGAGCTTTAAGCCAACTTTTTCACTCTCCTCTTTCACTTTCATCAAGAGGCTTTTTAGCTCCTCTTCACTTTCTGCCATAAGGGTGGTGTCATCTGCATATCTGAGGTTATTGATATTTCTCCCGGCAATCTTGATTCCAGCTTGTGTTTCTTCCAGTCCAGCGTTTCTCATGATGTACTCTGCATATAAGTTAAATAAGCAGGGAGACAATATACAGCCTTGACGTACTCCTTTTCCTATTTGGAACCAGTCTGTTGTTCCATGTCCAGTTCTAACTGTTGCTTCCTGACCTGCATACAGATTTCTCAAGAGGCAGGTTAGGTGGTCTGGTATTCCCATCTCTTTCAGAATTTTCCACAGTTTATTGTGATCCACACAGTCAAAGGCTTTGGCATAGTCAATAAAGCAGAAATAGATGTTTTTCTGGAACTCTCTTGCTTTTTCCATGATCCAGCGGATGTTGGCAATTTGATCTCTGGTTCCTCTGCCTGTTCTAAAACCAGCTTGAACATCAGGGAGTTCACGGTTCACATATTGCTGAAGCCTGGCTTGGAGAATTTTGAGCATTACTTTACTAGCGTGTGAGATGAGTGCAATTGTGCGGTAGTTTGAGCATTCTTTGGCATTGCCTTTCTTTGGAATTGGAATGAAAACTGACCTTTTCCAGTCCTGTGGCCACTGCTGAGTTTTCCAAATTTGCTGGCATATTGAGTGCAGCACTTTCACAGCATCATCTTCCAGGATTTGAAACAGCTCAACTGGAATTCCATCACCTCCACTAGCTTTGTTCTTAGTGATGCTTTCTAAGGCCCACTTGACTTCACATTCCAAGATGTCTGGCTCTAGATTAGTGATCACATCCTCATGATTATCTGGGTCGTGAAGATCTTTTCTGTACAGTTCTTCTGTGTATTCTTGCCACCTCTTCTTAATATCTTCTGCTTCTGTTAGGTCCATACCATTTCTATCCTTTATCGAGCCCATCTTTGCATGAAATGTTCCCTTGGTATCTCCAATTCTCTTGAAGAGATCTCTAGTCTTTCCCATTCTGTTGTTTTCCTCTATCTCTTTGCATTGATTGCTGAAGAAGGCTTTCTTATCTCTTCTTGCTATTCTTTGGAACTCTGCATTCAGATGCTTATATCTTTTCTTTTCTCCTTTGCTTTTCGCCTCTCTTCTTTTCAGTGCTATTTGTAAGGCTTCTCCAGACAGCCATTTTGCTTTTTTGCATTTCTTTTCCATGGGGATGGTCTTGATCCCTGTCTCCTGTACAATGTCACGAACCTCATTCCATAGTTCATCAGGAACTCTGTCTATCAGATCTAGGCCCTTAAATCTATTTCTCACTTCCACTGTATAATCATAAGGGATTTGATTTAGGTCATACCTGAATGGTCTAGCGGTTTTCCCTACTTTCTTCAATTTAAGTCTGAATTTGGAAATAAGGAGTTCATGATCTGAGCCACAGTCAGCTCCTGGTCTTGTTTTTGTTGACTGTATAGAGCTTCTCCATCTTTGGCTGCAAAGAATATAATCAATCTGATTTCGGTGTTGACCATCTGGTGATGTCCATGTGTAGAGTCTTCTCTTGTGTTGCTGGAAGAGGGTGTTTGCTATGACCAGTGCATTTTCTTGGCAAAACTCTATTAGTCTTTGCCCTGCTTCATTCCGCATTCCAAGGCCAAATTTGCCTGTTACTCCAGGTGTTTCTTGACTTCCTACTTTAGCATTCCAGTCCCCTATAATGAAAAGGACATCTTTTTTGGGTGTTAGTTCTACAAGGTCTTGTAGGTCTTCATAAAACCGTTCAACTTCAGCTTCTTCAGCATTACTGGTTGGGGCATAGACTTGGATAACTGTGATATTGAATGGTTTGCCTTGGAAACGAACAGAGATCATTCTGTCGTTTTTGAGATTGCATCCAAGTACTGCATTTCGGACTCTTTTGTTGACCATGATGGCTACTCCATTTCTTCTGAGGGATTCCTGCCCGCAGTAGTAGATATAATGGTCATCTGAGTTAAATTCACCCATTCCAGTCCATTTTAGTTCGCTGATTCCTAGAATGTCGACGTTCACCCTTGCCATCTCTTGTTTGACCACTTCCAATTTGCCTTGATTCATGGACCTGACATTCCAGGTTCCTATGCAATATTGTTCTTTACAGCATCGGATCTTGCTTCTATCACCAGTCACATGCACAACTGGGTATTGTTTTTGCTTTGGCTCCATCCCTTCATTCTTTCTGGAGTTATTTCTCCACTGATCTCCAGTAGCATATTGGGCACCTAACGACCTGGGGAGATTCTCTTTTGATATCCTATCATTTTGCCTTTTCATACTGTTCATGGGGTTCTCAAGGCAAGAATACTGAAGTGGCTTGCCATTTCTTTCTCCAGTGGACCACGTTCTTTCAGACCTCTCCACCATGACCTGTCTGTCTTGGGTTGCCCCACGGGCATGGCTTGGTTTCATTGAGTTAGACAAGGCTGTGGTCCTAGTGTGATTAGATTGACTAGTTTTCTGTGAGTATGGTTTCTGTGCGTCTGCCCTCTGATGCCCTCTTGCAACATCTACCATTTGCTTGGATTTCTCTTACCTTGGGTGTGGGGTATTTAATTTACTGTCTTAATAACTTTTGATCAGTAGGAAATTAAATAGGATAATACATGAATGATGAGAGAAGAAAATACAAATAACAAAAAATTAATTAAATAAATAATAAAATAATTTTAATGTCCATGTTAAGAAGTCTTCTGAATTGAAATGAGGGCTAATACTAAAAATTCCTAGATCAAGGGATACTGAAAATAGTCCTTCAATAATAAGGATTTAAAGGTTATGCTTGATTGGGCTTATTTCTACTTAACCAAGAAATTAAACCTTAAAAATTTCAGGAGAGTTTTCACTTTCAAAATATATGTGAAAGGAAACTTTCTATTATGAATAACTCATGAGAATACCCATTGGCAACTTTTCCAATCTGAGAAAAACAATCTGATGCAGCTTGCCCCAGCCTTTGGACAGAAATGCACATAAGCAGTCAAGGTTTCTGGATTCATTTGCTCTTGGCTGCTTTTTCAATGGCCTCCAACCTTATAGCTGGGCTCTCCTGCTTTCTAACTGGACAGTCAGGTCCTTAAAGGTAAGGCCAGTGTCTTTCTTCTGTGGCATCCTTTATAGGACCAGTTCTATGCCCAGCAAACACCAGGTTCTATGAGCCTAGTGAAGTCCTTTCCTCTAGTCCAAAGATTGAAGTCAAAGTTGTTCCAGGAAGGCTGATTCCACTTGTCCTGCCAGCCATTCCCTGGGATGTTTAAACCTCAAGTTCCCCTTATGTGAACCCTGTGCAAATCTCAGCCCAGGACTGCTCCCTACCTGCAACATCCTGTCCACCTCCCATAACCAGCCTGCTCACAATCTCCTTAATAGAAACAGGAGCGTTTACCTTGAAATCATCTCCACACCACGTGGCTATACTGCTTTCAGCAGGGTTGGGAACATCAGGCCAACATAGGTGCTTCAGTTTGCTAATAAGAGAGATTTTTAAAACAGGAAGTGAGTCCAAGAAGCATTTTACTTGTACTGCATGGCCAAACCAAAAGAGTGTTAACCCGCCTTCCAGTGGAGGAGACGCAAGACCCAGGTTCAAGTTGGGAAGATCCCCTGGAGAAGGAAATGGCATCCCACACCAATATTCTTGCCTGGAAAATTCCATGGACAAAGGAGCCTGGTGGGCTACGGTCCATGGGGGTCACAAAGAATCAGACACGACTGAGCATGCACACACACATGGGGAGCTGTACGCCTCCCTATTGAATAATGGCAAGCTCACAGCCTCCTGATGGAAACTGAGAAAACAAAATACTTTGAGGGGTGGGGGGTGAAACTGCAAGTCATCTGTGGGACATGATGGAGGGAGACCTTTCCCCAGACAAAGCTACTCTTTCCCACTCTCCTGCCACTGCGTCCCCACCCCCTGGTCCTGGTGCCGGGAATCACACTATTGCAGAGCCATTTGTTTGAGATTTATTCCACAGGAAAGGTAACGCTCTAAGTCTTATAAGATAGCCATATTTTAGAGCAGTGGTTCTCAAAGTGTGGTTCCCAAACAGCAGCATCATCACCACCTGGGAGCTTTTAGATACACAAAATGTACAAGAATTTATGCTGAAGATTCAGTTACAATCCACAGGAACTGAGGCTGACTTAGTTTGACCATAACTAAGCACAGCTTTGGCTTCCCAGGTGGAGTCAGTGGTAAAGAACCCACCTGCCAATGCAGGAGACATTAGAGACGTGGGTTCAATCCCTGGGCTGGGAAGATCCCCTGGAGGTGGGCATGGCAACCCACTCCAGTATTCTTGCCTGGAGAATCCCACAGAGAGAGGAGTCTGGCAGGCTATGGTCCCTAGTTAGGGTTTCTAGGGTCGCAAAGAGTCAGACACGACTGCCGTGACAGCACACATGCATACGCAAGCGCAGCTTGGCAGAGAAGGCTCACAACTGCAGTTCTGGAGAGAGAGCCCTACCAGGGAGGGAGCCCATGACCCTCAGGGTAGAATGAGGCAGCCCGGGAGAGAAAGCGCAAGACCCTGAAGACAGGCTTCCTTCCCTACAGTGGCCAGAGCAGGCAGGACAAATGGCCTTCAGCCAGCCCTCCAACACTGTGTAACTAGCAAGGAGCAGTCTATGCTGGGCATGTGCTAGCCAGTGTTCCAGCGCCATGGGCACCCTGCTCCCTACTCTACCTAGAAGAGAAGCTGGCCACCTGGAGACCCTTTGCTGCTGCCAGTGGTCCCCACTAGACACTGAGAGAGAGGATCTTCTCCCCAGCTCTAGTCTCAATTGCAGAACATAGCAGATAAAGCCTGTGAGGCAGCTGGCACTTCCCTGGCTTCAAAAAGTCCTAGGCCTGGTACATGGGACTGTGGGGGGTGGGGGTCATCTGCTCCAGTTAGATTCTGACGTGCCACAGTGTAAGGCATATGAGAAATTCAGTAGCTATGTGAAAAACCAAAAAATGAATGAATATGCCTAAATGGCAGAGTGCCCTCTTCCACCCATGGTGCCTTCTACCCCCTTTCCATCTCTGATTTTGAGGGCCCACATTGTTGTCTCCAAACTCACTTGGGTTTTTTGATGCCATATACCACCATCAGGATGATGAGAATAAGAAGGCCCCCTCCAACCAGAGAAGTTACAAGAAAAATCTCAAAGATACCTTTTGGAAAAAGAGAACAAAAGTCAGTAGTAGGCTGAGCTCCTTACTTTCTTGACAAAAATCAAAGATTAATATTTCCTTCTAGTTTTTATGCAGAGTACATCATGAGAAACGCTGGGCTGGAGGAAGCACAAGCTGGAATCAAGATTGCCGGGAGAAATATCAATAACCTCAGATATGCAGATGACACCACCCTTATGGCAGAAAGCAAAGAAGAATTAAAGAGCCTCTTGATGAAAGTGAAAGAGGAGAGTGAAAAAGTTGGCTTAAAGCTCAACATTCAGAAAACAAAGATCATGGCATCCTGTCCCATCACTTCATGGCAAATAGATGGAGAAACAGTGGAAGCAGTGTCTGACTTTATTTTTGGGGGCTTCAAAATCACTGAAGATGGTGATTGCAGCCATGAAATTAAAAGACACTTACTCCTTGGAAGGAAAGTTATGACCAACATAGACAGCATATTAAAAAGCAGAGACATTACTTTGCCAACAAAGGTCCGTCTAGTCAAGGCTATGGTTTTTCCAGTGGTCATGTATGAATGTGAGAGTTGGACTATAAAGAAAGCTGAGACCCAAAGAATTAATGTTTTTGAACTGTGGTGTTGGAGAAGACTCTTGAGAGTCCCTTGGACTGCAAGGAGATCCAACCAGTCCGTCCTAAAGGAGATCAGTCCTGAGTGTTCATTGGTAGGACTGATTTTGGAGCTGAAACTCCAATACTTTGGCCTCCTGATGTGAAGAGCTGACTCATTGGAAAGACCCTGATGCTGGGAAAGATTGAAGACATGAGGAGAAGGGGACGAAAGAGGATGAGATGGTTGGATGGCATCACTGACTCGATGGACGTGCATTTGAGTGAACTCTGGGAGGTGGTGACGGACAGGGAGGCCTGGCGAGCTGCGGTTCATGGGGTTGCAAAGAGTCGGACACGACTGAGTGACTGAACTGAACTGAACCGAACCAGTAGTTTTAGCAACATATTCCTTGTCAATTTTCTTTCAATTTAATTCAAATTTATTTCATTTCTCCTCTCCCTGAATAATACTGACAGAAATTATGTTCCCCAGGTTCAATGGCTTAAAGCTCAACATTCAGAAAACAAAGATCATGGCATCCTGTCCCATCACTTCATGGCAAGTAGATGGAGAAACAGTGGAAGCAGTGTCAGACTTTATTTTTGGGGGCTTCAAAATCACTGAAGATGGTGATTGCAGCCATGAAATTAAAAGACACTTACTCCTTGGAAGGAAAGTTATGACCAACATAGACAGCATATTAAAAAGCAGAGACATTACTTTGCCAACAAAGGTCCGTCTAGTCAAGGCTATGGTTTTTCCAGTGGTCATGTATGAATGTGAGAGTTGGACTATAAAGAAAGCTGAGACCCAAAGAATTAATGTTTTTGAACTGTGGTGTTGGAGAAGACTCTTGAGAGTCCCTTGGACTGCAAGGAGATCCAACCAGTCCGTCCTAAAGGAGATCAGTCCTGAGTGTTCATTGGTAAGACTGATTTTGGAGCTGAAACTCCAATACTTTGGCCTCCTGATGCGAAGAGCTGACTCATTGGAAAGACCCTGATGCTGGGAAAGATTGAAGACATGAGGAGAAGGGGACAAAAGAGGATGAGATGGTTGGATGGCATCACTGACTCGATGGACGTGCATTTGAGTGAACTCTGGAAGGTGGTGACGGACAGGGAGGCCTGGCGTGCTGCAGTTCATGGGGTTGCAAAGAGTCGGACACGACTGAGTGACTGAACTGAACTGAACCGAACCAGTAGTTTTAGCAACATATTCCTTGTCAATTTTCTTTCAATTTAATTCAAATTTATTTCATTTCTCCTCTCCCTGAATAATACTGACAGAAATTATGTTCCCCAGGTTCACCCTCCACTTTCATTCATTTAATAAACAATTTCTGAGAACTTATAATTTGCCAAACACTATTCTGAGTAATAAAATAAACAGCAAGAAACACAAGAATCCCTACTCTCATGGAGTTTACATTCTGGTACAAGAATTGAGACAAAAAATAATGTAAGATTACTTCAGATAAAATGGGTATTTTTAAAAATTATTTTTATTATTAGAGAATAACTAGGGTAAAGTAGGATAGGAGTTAGCAACTTTAGATAAGGTAGCAAAGGAAGGCTCTTGGGAGAAGTGAAATTTGAGCTGATGTGAATAATAAGAAGGAATGAACGATGTTCATTTTGGGGAAAGCATTCCAGGCAGAAAAAAGAGCAGAGGCAGGACCATAAATGGGAACATAAGTGGGAAGTGGTGGGAGGTGAGATCAGGAAGGGACAGATGAGGAAGGGTCCTAAAAGCTATGGGAAGGAGTTTGGATTTTATTTAAAATACAACAGAAGCCATTGGTGGCTTTTAAGCAGGGCATCTAGGATTTTAAACTCTGGCTGCTGTGTGGAAATCAGATGGTAGAGGATCAAAGACAGAAGCAGGGAGATCGATAAGAACCAAAGGTAAGAAACGTCTAGGCTCCAAGGTAGAATTTTGCCTTCAAGTTGACCCCTAGAGAAATTCCACCAGATAATGCAATTTGTGCCTAGTGTTGTAAAAATACAACATGATTTTTTAAAATTTTAAAGAGCAATATCAAAAAAGAAGTCCCTAAAGACAATGTTTCAGTCAATAAAAAAAGAACATGTTTTCTGTGTAGAAACACATACTGCACCCACATTTTCTAGAACCATAAACTGCTTTTCTTCTCTAGGAAACATGATAAACAAGGGACTTCCAAGAATACTTAGACTATTTCTAGCTTTTATTGAAATTTTGCAATATTCTTTCACTTTTAAGTTTCATTTTTAAGAACAGTGTTAGTATATCCTTACAAACAAATCTCTGTCATTTAAAAACTTGGAAAAATTAACCTGTTTCTCTCATCTTCCTTCCTTCATTCTATCTCCCTTCTCAGCCCATCTTCTTTCCCTCTTGAATAGCCCCCACAAGCATCATATGAATCACATTATATTTTACATTATTGTTGTATTTATTAAATTTTTCTTGCTCCCATTTTTAATATAAAGTCGATTACTAGGACATATTATGCACCTTTTTACTCAGAAGACTCCACAAATGCAACATTAAATGGATCAATGGTGCAAGGTTTTTACTTGTTTGACACACAGGGATTGACAACTGTGAACTGAAGGGTCAGTAAAGTTGGGATTAACTTGATCCCTCCTCTCTATGAAGATTTGGGGCTACCCCTGAGGAAGAAGCAAAACAAACCATCTTTCCAAATTCAGCTCTCAATCTTCCTGCTCTCCCTCCCATCACTCATATGCTTTCCTGGAAGGCCAGTGAGTCAGAGAACAAATGGCTCTTCTTACTTCGCCCTTTCACTTGGCTCCCCCCGGCCCCTGGCAAACACCATCTGTGACTGGCCTAGGAGAAATGCCAAGGAGACATTCCCAGGGAATAAAGGAGTACTCACTAATCGACAATGTCTTGAAGTTTATCACGGTGCCATTAACTGCCCCAGCACTGGTGCTGGCCATGACCCAAACAGTGTAAGAGGTCTTTCGTGTCAGGGACTCCAGGTCATACTGCAGGATGCTGGAGTTGACTGTCTTGGCTAAAGGAAAAATACAGAAGTCAAACACCACAGCCAAACCCAGGTGAAAACTGCGCTTTATTGGAGCTCAAATAAGAGCACTGGAACCTGTGTGCTTCCAAGCTTGGTCATCTCACACTCCTATCTCTCTATCCATTAGAATTAGTTTACTAAGATGGATCAAAGACCTAAATATAAGAGTTAAAACTATCAAATGCTTAGAAAACCACATAAGGTAGATCTATATGGCCTTGAATATGACAAAGACTTCTTAAATATGACACCAGCACAGAAGCAGCAGAAAGATTAAACTGGACTTAATCAAAATTAAGTTTTTGTGCATCAAAAGATACTATTAAGAGAGTGAAAAACTCACAGAATGGAAAAAATATTTGCAAATCATACATTTGATAAGGAATTTGTATCCAGAATTTTTTTTTTAAAAAACCCTAACAACTCAACAACTGAAAGACAAACAGCCCAATTTAAAAATGAGCAAAGAGACTGAAAAGACTTTCTCTAAAGAAGATATACAAATGGCCAACAAACACATATAAAAGATGCTCTACATCATGAGTTATTATGGAAGTGCAAATCAAAACCACATTGATATGGCTGGTTCATGTTGATATATGACAGAAACCAACACAATGTTGTAAAGCAATTATCCTTCAATTAAATATAAATACATTTTTTAAAAACCACATTGAGAGAGCATTTTATACCCACTAGGACAGCCACATTTTTTAAAAATGGACAATAACAAGTGTTGATAAGGATGTAGAAAAATTAGAACTCTAATTTATTGCTGGTGGTAATGTAAATCAGTGTAGCTGCTATGGAAAACAGTTTGGTGGCTCCTTGGTAAGTTAACTTAGAATTCCCAAATGACCCAGCAATTCTAATCCTAGTATATACCCCCAAAGAATTAAAAGCAGAGATTCAAACAGATATTTATACACCAATGTTCACAGCAGCATTAATCACAGTCGCTAAAATGTTTTATCAACTGATGAATGGATTTTTAAAAATGTTTCTTGATATAATAAAATATTATTTAGCCATAAAAAGGAATGAGGGGCTAATACATGCTACAACATGGATGAACTTTGAACACATTATGCCAAGTGAAAGAAGCCAGGCCAAAAAAAAAAAAAGGTCACATATCGTATGATTCTGTTTATAGGAAATATCCAGAACAGGTAAACCCATAGAAACAGAAAGGAGTTTTCTGGTTGCCATGGACTGTGGGACAAGGGTAAGGAAGTGACTGATTGATGGGTACACGGTTTCTGTTTGGAGTGGAAATAAGTAGTGTTATGGTTGCAACATTATGGATGCTTAATACTTAGTGCCACTAAATTGTATACTTTCACATGTTTGAAGTGGTAAAATGTACATTATATGTATTTTACCATAACAACAACAAAAAAAATTAGCCTGAACAGAAGCCCAGGCCTAGCCCACAATTGAGGATCTCAGGCAATACTGTAGATGCAAGAAAAAGGCAGTGGACGGTAGGCGCCATTGTAAAGGGTCCTTCACTGAAGCAAGTGCCACCAAACAGGGTCTGTCCTCTCTAGCCTTTAATTAGGCATGTCTCACTCTGGAGTAAAGGTCAAGAAGCTCCCAGGAGGCCCACTGTTCACAGCCTGATGGGCACAAATTGTATCAATTTCTCTGGTCCCTATAGGACTCTCAGGTACAGTCATTTCAATCTCATTTGACTCTTAAAAACTCAAGAGATGGACACCCTTGACTCTATTTTCAGAGAATCTCAAGGAAGTTAGTGATTCCTGCAAAATGGAAGGGCACCCACCACAGGATCTACCCCGATAGGAGGTCTATCTGCAGCATCTATCTGGAGCTCGGGGTTCTTTCAGCTTGACTATAAGCTCACTTACAGAATTCCTTTCCATCTTCAGCTTGGTAAAATATGGTGTAATTGTTGATGAAGCCATTTCTCTGATGCTTAGGAATCTCCTTCCATGTAATTGTGACTGTCCTCACGCCAATGTTCTCCACCTTCGTCTCAGGACCTTCTGATGGAACTTTATAGGACAGGGAGACAAATGAACACCGAATCACATCCCAGCAGGTCCTTCCCCTACGAAGTCTCTGCCCAGTCCTCAAACTGTAATCAGTGCTGGGGGTGGGAGGCGGGGCAGAGTAGGGAAATGATGAATCAACTTGTCTTGAGAAAACTGTTATCTGGAATCATGCCTCTCAAACAGGAAGAGAAGCAGAGTCAAAGACCAGGGAAAAGAGTACTTCCTCATAGACCTCTCACTAATTTGGCACCCAGCTCTTTCATCCGTATGTGTAATAGCTATTATCAAACAGTTGACGATCATGCCTCCGTGAGCTATCTTTGAGTGACAGGATATATTTCCTAAGGTTGAATCTGGAAGATGTTAACTTCCAAAAAGGTAGAAGTAAAGTCTGAGTGGTTCACCAATAAAACCTTTGCTGATTGTTATACAATCAAATATAATTTTTTAGCATCTCCAAGTTACAGTTAACTCTTAGGGTCCCTAGCTTGGTCTTTTCTGATTACAGAGCTGTTAGCGCTGCTTCTTTGTGACTTTGGGCAAGTTGGTTCACTGCTCTGAGCCTTGCTTTTGTGGGATGAGGGACTTGGACTTGATGGTCTCTAGTGTCCACCACAGCTTTAAAATTCAGTGACTCCATACTTGGACCACACCTGTGTCAACTACTACAAACTGTAATAAGTATACATAGCTTACTACAAGCTAAATGCGCAGCACGGATGAGCACTCAAGCAACTGTGAACAAGCTACAGGCCTTCGCAGCCTTGGGTAAATGATGGACAGGCCCCAGAGTTGCCTTTGCCCAGTGGAACCTTGTCCATACATACCACCTTCTTTGACGTAAGCCTGGATGGAATATGGCTCGCCCACTCGGTTTTGCAACATTGGATACACAGAGATATTATAGCACCAGAAAGGTTTCAATTCATCTGTAGAAAAAGGGGAGGTAGAGAGGGAATGGGGCAGCGGGAGGGAAANGTTGGGATTAACTTGATCCCTCCTCTCTATGAAGATTTGGGGCTACCCCTGAGGAAGAAGCAAAACAAACCATCTTTCCAAATTCAGCTCTCAATCTTCCTGCTCTCCCTCCCATCACTCATATGCTTTCCTGGAAGGCCAGTGAGTCAGAGAACAAATGGCTCTTCTTACTTCGCCCTTTCACTTGGCTCCCCCCGGCCCCTGGCAAACACCATCCGTGACTGGCCTAGGAGAAATGCCAAGGAGACATTCCCAGGGAATAAAGGAGTACTCACTAATCGACAATGTCTTGAAGTTTATCACGGTGCCATTAACTGCCCCAGCACTGGTGCTGGCCATGACCCAAACAGTGTAAGAGGTCTTTCGTGTCAGGGACTCCAGGTCATACTGCAGGATGCTGGAGTTGACTGTCTTGGCTAAAGGAAAAATACAGAAGTCAAACACCACAGCCAAACCCAGGTGAAAACTGCGCTTTATTGGAGCTCAAATAAGAGCACTGGAACCTGTGTGCTTCCAAGCTTGGTCATCTCACACTCCTATCTCTCTATCCATTAGAATTAGTTTACTAAGATGGATCAAAGACCTAAATATAAGAGTTAAAACTATCAAATGCTTAGAAAACCACATAAGGTAGATCTATATGGCCTTGAATATGACAAAGACTTCTTAAATATGACACCAGCACAGAAGCAGCAGAAAGATTAAACTGGACTTAATCAAAATTAAGTTTTTGTGCATCAAAAGATACTATTAAGAGAGTGAAAAACTCACAGAATGGAAAAAATATTTGCAAATCATACATTTGATAAGGAATTTGTATCCAGAATTTTTTTTTTAAAAAACCCTAACAACTCAACAACTGAAAGACAAACAGCCCAATTTAAAAATGAGCAAAGAGACTGAAAAGACTTTCTCTAAAGAAGATATACAAATGGCCAACAAACACATATAAAAGATGCTCTACATCATGAGTTATTATGGAAGTGCAAATCAAAACCACATTGATATGGCTGGTTCATGTTGATATATGACAGAAACCAACACAATGTTGTAAAGCAATTATCCTTCAATTAAATATAAATACATTTTTTAAAAACCACATTGAGAGAGCATTTTATACCCACTAGGACAGCCACATTTTTTAAAAATGGACAATAACAAGTGTTGATAAGGATGTAGAAAAATTAGAACTCTAATTTATTGCTGGTGGTAATGTAAATCAGTGTAGCTGCTATGGAAAACAGTTTGGTGGCTCCTTGGTAAGTTAACTTAGAATTCCCAAATGACCCAGCAATTCTAATCCTAGTATATACCCCCAAAGAATTAAAAGCAGAGATTCAAACAGATATTTATACACCAATGTTCACAGCAGCATTAATCACAGTCGCTAAAATGTTTTATCAACTGATGAATGGATTTTTAAAAATGTTTCTTGATATAATAAAATATTATTTAGCCATAAAAAGGAATGAGGGGCTAATACATGCTACAACATGGATGAACTTTGAACACATTATGCCAAGTGAAAGAAGCCAGGCCAAAAAAAAAAAAAGGTCACATATCGTATGATTCTGTTTATAGGAAATATCCAGAACAGGTAAACCCATAGAAACAGAAAGGAGTTTTCTGGTTGCCATGGACTGTGGGACAAGGGTAAGGAAGTGACTGATTGATGGGTACACGGTTTCTGTTTGGAGTGGAAATAAGTAGTGTTATGGTTGCAACATTATGGATGCTTAATACTTAGTGCCACTAAATTGTATACTTTCACATGTTTGAAGTGGTAAAATGTACATTATATGTATTTTACCATAACAACAACAAAAAAAATTAGCCTGAACAGAAGCCCAGGCCTAGCCCACAATTGAGGATCTCAGGCAATACTGTAGATGCAAGAAAAAGGCAGTGGACGGTAGGCGCCATTGTAAAGGGTCCTTCACTGAAGCAAGTGCCACCAAACAGGGTCTGTCCTCTCTAGCCTTTAATTAGGCATGTCTCACTCTGGAGTAAAGGTCAAGAAGCTCCCAGGAGGCCCACTGTTCACAGCCTGATGGGCACAAATTGTATCAATTTCTCTGGTCCCTATAGGACTCTCAGGTACAGTCATTTCAATCTCATTTGACTCTTAAAAACTCAAGAGATGGACACCCTTGACTCTATTTTCAGAGAATCTCAAGGAAGTTAGTGATTCCTGCAAAATGGAAGGGCACCCACCACAGGATCTACCCCGATAGGAGGTCTATCTGCAGCATCTATCTGGAGCTCGGGGTTCTTTCAGCTTGACTATAAGCTCACTTACAGAATTCCTTTCCATCTTCAGCTTGGTAAAATATGGTGTAATTGTTGATGAAGCCATTTCTCTGATGCTTAGGAATCTCCTTCCATGTAATTGTGACTGTCCTCACGCCAATGTTCTCCACCTTCGTCTCAGGACCTTCTGATGGAACTTTATAGGACAGGGAGACAAATGAACACCGAATCACATCCCAGCAGGTCCTTCCCCTACGAAGTCTCTGCCCAGTCCTCAAACTGTAATCAGTGCTGGGGGTGGGAGGCGGGGCAGAGTAGGGAAATGATGAATCAACTTGTCTTGAGAAAACTGTTATCTGGAATCATGCCTCTCAAACAGGAAGAGAAGCAGAGTCAAAGACCAGGGAAAAGAGTACTTCCTCATAGACCTCTCACTAATTTGGCACCCAGCTCTTTCATCCGTATGTGTAATAGCTATTATCAAACAGTTGACGATCATGCCTCCGTGAGCTATCTTTGAGTGACAGGATATATTTCCTAAGGTTGAATCTGGAAGATGTTAACTTCCAAAAAGGTAGAAGTAAAGTCTGAGTGGTTCACCAATAAAACCTTTGCTGATTGTTATACAATCAAATATAATTTTTTAGCATCTCCAAGTTACAGTTAACTCTTAGGGTCCCTAGCTTGGTCTTTTCTGATTACAGAGCTGTTAGCGCTGCTTCTTTGTGACTTTGGGCAAGTTGGTTCACTGCTCTGAGCCTTGCTTTTGTGGGATGAGGGACTTGGACTTGATGGTCTCTAGTGTCCACCACAGCTTTAAAATTCAGTGACTCCATACTTGGACCACACCTGTGTCAACTACTACAAACTGTAATAAGTATACATAGCTTACTACAAGCTAAATGCGCAGCACGGATGAGCACTCAAGCAACTGTGAACAAGCTACAGGCCTTCGCAGCCTTGGGTAAATGATGGACAGGCCCCAGAGTTGCCTTTGCCCAGTGGAACCTTGTCCATACATACCACCTTCTTTGACGTAAGCCTGGATAGAATATGGCTCGCCCACTCGGTTTTGCAACATTGGATACACAGAGATATTATAGCACCAGAAAGGTTTCAATTCATCTGTAGAAAAAGGGGAGGTAGAGAGGGAATGGGGCAGCGGGAGGGAAAGAGAGAAGGAGGGAGGGAGGGAGAAAGAAGCATTAGGTGCAGAGCACAGTATAGAGGAAGGAACACTAGACTAAGACTTATGACCTATGACTTACAGAAGACATCTTATTTCCCTATTGTCTCCACATCTGGAAAATAAGGGAGTTAAGTTGGATGGTCTCTAATATCTGTGTTGGTTCTAACATTTTAAAACTAATTCTTAGAACCAAACCTGCACCACTCTGACAGAACAGTTGAGCCACCCAGGAAAGGAGAAGTAAGAGATCCAGGCTCTCCTTCATCACTGACTTTGTTACATCATTTGGAGTGCACTACAGAATAAACTTAATTCTTCTTTCAATAGCGTATCACCCTAGAGAACTCAGCTACCATAAATTCTAGCTCTTCTGTCTGTCTGCATCCCTACACAAGTATAATTCTTCATATAGATGCTATTAAGTATTAAAAAATGGTTGGGGTGATAGGACTGGGAGAGTAAAGCCTCACTTATATGTCTTATATGGAGCATGGACTTTCTTCAAAAGAAGGCTATTCTTTGTATCAGTCACTTGGGGAAGGGCCCTAGAACCTAAACATGTAGCCAGAACTAAAGGAGGTACCCTGAGTAGAACAGATGGGATGCAAAGTCCGGTGTTTCCACACAATCACATGATTTCCACATTGCATCCACATGATCATGGTATCTGAGAAGAGCTCTCTGATGGTGGGTGTCCACCACCAAAGATGGTGCTTTCCACCTGGAAACACGTCAGCTGCCTAGTCTGATGCTCACAGCTTCTTATTCCAGCAATGCTGGGAAATGCCAAGAAGCACATGTCACTAAGCTTGCCCTAGCCTGTCAAATTCTATTACTCACAATTTGTGTGAGTAATTACTATTACTCACAATTTACAGGTATGAAGCCAAAATTAAGGATTTTAAAACTGGTGAAAATGAAAGTGAATCCTACACAGCAAGAACCTGTGGGATCCGCACTGGCTACCTTGCTGGATTGTCCAGTTCCTGGTGTGAGACACAGACTCCCAGGAAATGGCCAAGGGCTTTGCGTCCAAGTCTGGGACCCATTCCACCATCCATGTATCAACCTCCGGAGCAGAGCTTTGCCACTCCACCACCAGCTGGTCCTGAGTGAGGCAGGTGTGCATGGCCTCGATGCACTGGAACGCTGAAAGGAGGGAAAGACTGCTTCACAACACCGAACTCATCCTCCAGATGCACCAACCACATTTACATCTATTCACTGCCCAAAGTGTAAAGAAGGTCAAAGTTCAGGATCTCCACTGCCACCTTCCACTAGGATGCTGTTTTTAATGTTTTTATTGTATCCCTTTTCCTTACTCTTAATATTGGATGAAGTACCTTTTGTTATCTTCCCCAAATTTGCCTGTTGCCAGCAGAGAATCTTACTAGACAGCTGATGACTAAGAAGAATTACCAGGCAGCCCCGGGGTCTGTGCAAGTCAAAAGGAAAGTAAGCCTGAGACAAAGAATGGATCTTTAAAGGTAGAATTTCAGGCATCTATAATTTTGTGACTGGGAAGCTGGAAGTTGGTGACCCTAAAATCATACCAGGGTGATGGCTTCAAATTTCAACTATCTAAACTGGTGCTATACAACCTGTCTATGCAGCCCCATCTTCAGGTAGGAAGAATTGTGTCTGCTGCAGAAAGATATAGACACACTCAAATGAAGCACCTATTTGTGGACCAATAGGTAAATGACTACATTCCCTGCAGACCTAGCAAAAAGACAGGTGGGGAAACAGTCCCCAGTGTTCTTTAGTAGAAAAGTTGAACATGTGGCTTCAAATCTAGTACCTGGGGTCTAATCACAATCAGAGAGTTCCCTTACTGAAAATGTTCTGGATATACAGAAGAGAGGACTACTGGAGATGTGGGGAGAGAAGGAGGAGAAGGAGGCCATGAAGGAGTGGGGCTCGGAAGACCACAGCATGTGGCTTTCCCCTCTTCTACTCCTCACCACCTGCAACAACCCTGAGCCTTTAGAATTGGAATCCACAGGAAGCATGTTTAAATAAACATCAAAGATGGTCCTGGCTGAGGGCAGAAGAGGAGATGGAGTCCCTCAAAAAAGCCAAAATGCCTCTTGAAGTTGGAAACCTAGGCAAGAATAGAGATTTGGCATAAGAGGCCAGGGGGTACTAAATTCTGCTATGCCTATGCAACAAACACATTACTATATGTAAAAAAGATAACTGATGAGAACCTGCTGCTGCTGCTGCTGCTGCTGCTGCTGCTGCTGCTAAGTCACTTCAGTCGTAGACGGCAGCCCACCAGGCTCCCCCGTCCCTGGATTCTCCAGGCAAGAATACTGGAGTGGGTTGCCATTTCCTTCTCCAATGCATGAAAGAGAAAAGTGAAAGTGATGTCGCTCAGTCTGTCCGACTGTTAGTGACCCCATGGACTGCAGCCCACCAGGCTCCTCCGTCCATTGGATTTTCCAGGCAAGAGTACTGGGGTGGGGTGCCATTGCCTTCCCCGGATGAGAACCTACTCTATGGCAAAAGGAACTTTATTCAGTGCTCCATGGTGACCTAAATGGGAAAGTGAAAGTTGCTCAGTCGTGTCCAACTCTTTGGGACCCCATGGACTGTAGCCACGGAATTCTCCAGGCCAGAATACTGGAGTGAGTAGCCGCTTCCTTCTCCAGGGGATCTTCTCAACCCAGGGGTTGATCGAACCCAGGTCTCCTGCATTGCAGGCAGATTCTTTACCAGTTGAGCCACAAGGGAAGCTGAAGAATACTAGAGTGGGTAGCCTATCCCTTCTCCAGGGTATCTTCCAGACCCAGGAATCGAACCAGGGCCTCCTGCATTGCAGGCGAATTCTTTGCCAACTGAGCTATCAGGGAAGCCAAAGAAATGGGAGGGAAATCTAAAAATGAGGGGATATGTGAATATGTATAACTGATTCACTTTGCTGTACAGCAGAAACTAACTCAACACTGTAAAGCAACTGTCT
Source organism: Oreotragus oreotragus (assembly GCA_006410675.1). Lineage (NCBI taxonomy): Eukaryota > Metazoa > Chordata > Mammalia > Artiodactyla > Bovidae > Oreotragus > Oreotragus oreotragus. The sequence goes on from SJYX01010322.1 coordinate 50,153, forward strand.
GTATATTAGTCATTATTAAGTCGTGTCCAACTCTTTGCGACTCCATGGACTATAGCCCACCAGGCTCCTCTCTTCATGGGCTTTCCTAGGCAACAGTACTGGAATGGGTAGACACTTCCTTCTCCAGGGGAATCTTCCTGACCCAGGGATCGAACGCAGGTCTCCTGCATTGCAGTCAGATTCTTTACCATCTGAGCCACCAAGGAAGCTCCCTCCTCCAAAAGCAACTATACTCCAATAAAAATTAATTTAAAATAAAAGGAAAACAAGCCCCAGAGGGCTGTGTATGTATTTAGGAGCCTCTGTACTTGAAGCTCACAATTGATGGGAAAGGAGTTCTTTCCCCATACTGGGCCTTTATGAGAGACTCCAGCATCTGGTCTAGAAGCAAGGCCAGAGAATCTGTCAACTTGAAAGGGCAGCTCTGAGACATGGGGAAATTGTGAAGTTAGAGTGGGGCAAGCAGCACAGAGTCAGGAAATCAACCCCACCTAAGCCCTAGCATTCTAGCTCTCTCCTCCCTGCCCTCCCCCGCTCACAGCCTCTAAGCATCCTTAGTCACTGTTGCAGTCAAGCTGAAAGTCATTATTGGAGCATTTGGAAACTTACTCAGCCTCTTGAAGCACGTAACATTAGTGTTCCCTGATCCCCTCAGTTGGTAAAGAATCTGCCTGCAATACAGGAGACCCAGGTTCGATTCCTGAGTTGGGAAGAGTCCCTGGAGAAGGAAATGGCAATCCACTCCAGTATTCTTGCCTGGAGAATCCCATGGGCAGAAGGGCCTGCAGGCTATAGTCCATGGGGTCGCAAGAGTCGGACATGACTTAGAGACGAAACTGCCAACCCATCCCCTCTGATGCCTTTTTGCTGTCTTTATATGTCACCTGCTTGGATAACTTTGAGCTGTAAGAAATTCAGAGTTCCTGTGCAGGGTCAGACTAGAGCCACCCTCCCCAGGTCTGTCAACTCAGATAGAACCATTATGGGTTGAATTGTGTGCCTGCAGAAGATATTCTTGGTATTACAGAATGTAACCTCATTTGGAAAGCAGGTGTAAGTAGCTAAAATAAGATGAGAGTCCTTAGCCCAACATGATTGGTCTCTTTAAAAGTGGAATTTGAATGCAGAGACAGACACACACAGGAAGATAGTCATGTGAGGAATGAGTTGGATTAGAATTATACTGATACAAGCCAAGGAAAGCCTGGGGCTTCCAGAAGCTGCAATAAAAAGGAAGGATCCTCCCTTAGAAGTTTTTAAGGGAGTACAGTCTTGCCAATGCCTGATTTTCAGACTTCTAGCCTGCAGAACAATGAGGCAGTTGAGTTTCTGTTGTTTGAAGTCACCTAGTCTATGGCGCTTTGTTGGGAAGATCTGGGAAAATCAATCAGCATCTTTGGCTCAGCCTCCTCTTCCTCCTCTTCCCTGGTCTTTTTTCCTTTTCTGATTAATAAACCACTTGCATGAACATCCCAACTTGAAGATGGAAGTGCATGTTGTTTGCTAACCACACAATCTTTCTCTTTAGCAGCATTAGAACTCTGAGGAGCAGAAGTCAGGTCTAAAGAGTTAAGAAATAAGCACAGATTCTGGACCACAGAGGGTGTGGAATCAAGCCATAAGTCAGCCTAGCAAGATGAAAGGGCCTGGGCAGCATTAAGGGTTGTTGAAAGAAGTTTCCAAGTCATTGTTCTACTGAATGTCGACTAATTGTCTCCATCACTCAATAATCACTTTTTGAGCAACTTCTCCAAACACAATACGCCCCCAGATGCGGTAGGAAATAGATCCCTCTTGAGAAAAGAGGAAAGGGACTTAGACTGCAAAAGCCATTAATTTCTTATGATTTGCATGAAGTCAGTCACTCTGGGCCCATCAAATACCATTCTCAGATGCTAGTAGTGCTTCATCCTTGCCCATCATCCTAGCCCAACTTGAACCCTACCTCAACTCAGTACCAACCTCCTCATTGGACAACTGGCCATGTTTTGCCATGTCCTGCCTCAGACCACTCCACAGCTGTTGCTGGCTAAGGTCTCCTAGAAGCAGAGCTTCTGTATCTTGGGGCCAAAAGGAACCTGAAGGTGTTTTTATTCCAATTCTTTATTTGAAAGATAGGAAAATAGAGGTCCACAGAGGAAAATAATCGTTCAGTGTCACACAGCAGCTATGATCAGATTTCTAAGTCACTTTACTAAGTCCACGGTTCTGGATAAAATATATCGGACAAGTTTGGAATTATGTAGACCTGTGGTTAAAGTCCATCTGAGAGATCTTTGGGCAAATTACTAAGCTTTCCTGAATCACAGCTTCATCAGCTAAAAAGTAAACCTGATAGCACCTATCCCATGGGTCATTTGAGGCTAAAATTAGATTGAACCATATCATTTTAGCACAATGTCTGACATATCCTAATAGACAATGCTGGATGATTATACCTAATGATTGTTAAACTTACAATTATTATTATAACTATTCTCCAGGTGACTGTATTAAACAAAATTCTGCAAAACATCACATTCTTAAATGTCTTGGACTGGGAACTGCAAAGAGGTCTGTAAAGGGTCAGATAGTAAGCATTTTAGGTTTCACAGGCCTCTGTTGCAAACAACACTGCCAGTGCTGCACATTGTTGCAGAGACACAGGAGACGAGGGTTCCTTCCCTGGGTCAGGAAGATCCCCTGGAGAAGGAAATGGCAACCCACCCCAGGATTCTTGCGTGGGGAATCCCATGGATAAAGGAACTTGGTGGGCTACAGCCCATGGAGTTGCAAAAGAGTCCGTCATGACTTATCAACTGAACAACAGCAAGAAGATCTATAGAGAAAATAAAGCCAGGAAGAGGAAATAGATTCCCTGCAATTCCTTGAATAAGACTTAAAGAAACTACTTTTTTCCAAAACAGGATATAAAATATAAGTTTGCATGAAGGCAGTAACGTTTTTAAAATTACTTAATTAAAGGTGTAATGAGCAATTATTGGCAAGAATAAACCTATGGCATGGGGCAGTCCATGGGGTTGCAAAGAGTCAGACACTACTTAGCAACCGAACAACAACAACAATTAACATTAGAAATATCCCTAACCAGATAGTCAAATGGGAGGGAGAAAAGGAAGAAAACAGCTGCTGCTGCTGCTAAGTCGCTTCAGTTGTCTGACTCTGTGCAACCCCATAGATGGCAGCCCATCAGGCTCCCCCATCCCTGGGATTCTCCAGGCAAGAACACTGGAGTGGGTTGCCATTTCCTTCTCCAATGCATGAAAGTGAAATGTGAAAGTGAAGTCGCTCAGTCGTGTCTGACTCTTTGCAACCCCAGGGACTGCAGCCCACCAGGCTCCTCCGTCCATGGGATTTTCCAGGCAAGAGTACTGGAGTGGGGTGCCATTGCCTTCTCCAGAAGAAAACAGGAAAGCAAGGTGAAAAGACAGCCTTCTGAATGGGAGAAAAATAATAGCAAATGACAAACAACTAATCTCAAAAATATACAAACAACTCCTGCAGCTCAATTCCAGAAAAATAAATGACCCAATCAAAATATGGGCCAAAGAACTAAATAGACATTTCTCCAAAGAAGACATACGGATGGCTAACAAACACATGAAAAGATGCTCAACGTCACTCATTATTAGAGAAATGCAAATCAAGACCACAATGAGGTACCACTTCACACCACTCAGAATGGCTGCGATTCAAAAGTCTGCAAGCAATAAATGCTGGAGAGGGTGTGGAGAAAAGGGAACCCTCTTACACTGTTGGTGGGAATGCAAACTAGTACAGCCACTATGGAGAACAGTGTGGAGATTCCTTAAGAAATTGCAAATAGAACTGCCTTATGACCCAGCAATCCCAAATGGGCCAAAGAACTAAATAGACATTTCTCCAAAGAAGACATACGGATGGCTAACAAACACATGAAAAGATGCTCAACGTCACTCATTGTCAGAGAAATGCAAATCAAGACCACAATGAGGTACCACTTCACACCACTCAGAATGGCTGCGATTCAAAAGTCTGCAAGCAATAAATGCTGGAGAGGGTGTGGAGAAAAGGGAACCCTCTTACACTGTTGGTGGGAATGCAAACTAGTACAGCCACTATGGAGAACAGTGTGGAGATTCCTTAAAAAATTGCAAATAGAACTGCCTTATGATGCAGCAGTCCCACTGGGGAAACCAGAATTGAAAGAGACACATGTACCCCAATGTTCATCGCAGCACTGTTTATAATAGCCAGGACATGGAAACAACCTAGATGTCCATCAGCAGATGACTGGATAAGAAAGCTGTGGTACATATACACAATGGGGTATTACTCAGCCATTAAAAAGAATACATTTGAATCATTTCTAATGAGATGGATGAAACTAGGACCGATTATACAGAGTGAAGTAAGCCAGAAAGAAAAACACCAATACAGTATACTAACACATATATATGGAATTTAGAAAGATGGTAATGAGGACACTGTATGCAAGACAGCAAAAGAGACACAGATGTGTAGAGCGGACTTTTGGACTCTGAGGGAGAGGGAGAGGGTGAGATGATTTGGGAGAATAACACTGAAATATGTACACTATCATGTAAGAAACGAATCACCAGTCTATGTTCGATGCAGGATGCAGGATGCTTGGGGCTGGAGCATGGGGATGATCTGGAGGGATGATGTGGGGTGGGAAGTGGGAGAGGGGTTCAAGTTTGGGAGTTCATGTACACCCGTGGTGGATTCATGTCAATGTATGCCAAAACCAATACAGTACTGTAAAGTAAAATAAAGTTAAAAAAAAAAAAAAAAAAGAAAACAGGAGAGTGAACAAATCAAGACTGGGATATGGTCAGCACTGTAAAGGGAAGATTTCGAAAGACAATCTTTTTAGCCACTGAAGATAAACATGGCAGATCTGACAGTTTTATAATGCTCAATCCAGCTTATACTCACTCAGAATAAAACAAATACATGCTGCACATAGAGCTTCTAGGCTCATGACTGTGTATCGTATGATTTACGAAATCTCTGATTTTCAACACAGGCTTTATTCCAAAAGAAAATTATTTCAAAAGCTCCTTAATTAATTGAAGATTATGATCACCCCACCTTAACCTAAAATGTCCTTACTTCATTTTCATTTTGATGCTAAAAAAACAGCAATCATTGAGAGGATAGGGACAACTCCTTGGCATATTAGATGGGGTTAGGCATCTAAATAAGTTTATGTCATACTCACACTTTTCATCAATAGCTGGAATCCTCAAGGTGGCCTCTGGAGATTTCCCAAGAGAATTATAAGAAATCACATGTACCCAGTAGGTCTGGTTTCCCAGGTACAGTTCAAGCTGCTGGTTAGTGGTGTTCATTGCCTGTGTGAGGTTAGTATTGTTTTCTGGAAAATACCATATGTTGTAACCAAGTACTTTCTCCAGGACTGGGGTTCCTTTTGCCTTCTGAATACAAAGGAAACAAAATTTACTGCTAACAGCAAAGAAAGAAAGTCATTGAGACAGTAATAAGTGGTGGGGATCAGGAATGGGAGGTAATATTAACTATTAGGTGCTAAACTATAACCATGTGATGACCCCTCTGGGATGAGTAACATACCTTGTGCCATGTTAACCCTCCAAATGCCAGAAGAGGGGATTTCTAAATGATCTCTTGGTATAAGGCCTTGACGTGTCTAATTCCACAAAGCTAAACTAGCATGATGCCCAAACCAATGCAAGCAAACCGCTCCTTATTCCTTTAGGCAGCATCTTTCTCTCTGTCTTAAATGGAAGTGGTTGTTGTTCAGTCACTCAGTCATGTCCAATTCTTTGTGACCTCATGGACTGCAGCACACCAGGCTTCCCTGTCCTCCACTCTTTCCCAGAGCTTGCTCAGACTCAAATTCATTGAGTCGATGATGCCATTCAACCATCTTGTCCTCTGTTACCCACTTCTCCTGCCTTCAATCTTTCCCAGCATCAGGGTCTTATCCAGTGAGTCAGCTCTTCATATCAGGTGGCCAAAGTATTGGAGCTTCAGCTTCAGCATCTGTCCTTCCAATGAATAATCAGGGCTGATTTTCTTTAGGATGGACTGGTTTGATCTCTTTGCTGTCCAAGGGACTCTCAAGAGTCTTCTCCAGCACCACAGTTCAAAGGCATAAATTTTTTGGTGCTCAGCTTTTTTTATTGTTCAGCTCTCACATACATACACAACTAATGGAAAAAACATAGCTTTGACTTATAGGACATTTGTAGGCAAGGTAATGTCTCTGCTCTTTAATACACTGTCTAGGCTTGTCATAGCTTTTCTTCCAAGGAGCAAGCATCTTTTAATTTCATGGCTGCAGTCACCATCCACAGTGGGCTCTTTGGAGCCCAAGAAAATAAAGTTTCTCACTGTTTCCATTGTTTCTCCATCTATTTGCCATGAAGTGATGGGACCAGATGCCATGATCTTAGTTTTCTGAATGTTGAGTTTTAAGCCAACTTTTTCACTCACATCAAGAGGTTCCTCTTCACCTTCTGCCATAAGGGTGGTGTCATCAGCGTATCTGAGTTTATTGATGTTTCTCCTGGCAGTCTTGATTCCAGCTTGTGTTTCTTCCAGCCTGTCATTTCACATGATGCACTCTGCATATAAGTTAAATAAGCAGGGTGACAATATACAGCCTCGACATACTCCTTTCCCAATTTGGAACCAGTCTGTTGTTCCATGTCCAGTTCTAACTGTTGCTTCTTGACCTTCATACAGGTATCTCAGGAGGCAGGTAAGGTGGTCTAATATTCCCATCTCTTGAAGAATTTTCCATCGTTTGTTGTTATCCACACAGTCAAAGGCTTTAGTGTAGTCTATGAAACAGATACAGATACTTTTCTGGAATTCTTTTGCTTTTTCTGTGATTCAGTGGATATTGGTAATGGACAGAGAAGCATAAACAAAAGTTGAGGCATTTCCTCTGAGCCAATCCCAAGTCTGTTCTGGCCCTGGGTCATTTCTTTCATGGAAACATCCAGGGGTTGGAGAGTGCCCTGTCCTTTTATCTCCATAACGCCCTCTCCAAGGAGAGAGCTAGCTTACCCAATCAGACATTCCAGCTAAGAGGACTAGAACATTCAGGGTTACCCAACCGGACCAAATCTTTGGTGAGAAATGAAGATGACCCCAGGGGCTCCAGGCCAACCTCTTTTTTTCAGCCTTGAGCCTGAGCCCATGTTTTGCTAGAGATCAGCATGCTGAACATTTCTCAGGAATTAGAGGGCTTTCCTGTTTTTCTCTTTCTGTTACTGATAACATAGAGAGAGGAGCAGAATGACTGAATATAAGGATCAGAAGGACTTCAGAAGTCACTTTGTCCCACTGTCTTTCTGGTTCGAGAATTTCCTTTACACCTCCCATGACATAAAAAGTCAGTTAAACATCTTCCTAATGACTGGGAGGCATTTATCTTTCATGATAACTCATTCTCTTTTTATAATAAACTAATAGTTTTATTGAGATATAATTCACATACCAGAAAATTCACTTTCTTGGCATGTGTAACTCACTGGTTTTTAGTATAGTCAAGAGTTGTACAATCATCACCACGATCTGATTTTAGTTCATTCTTTTTTAAGCAGCTCTAATTCTTAGAAAACTCTATTGAAGCAAAAGGAAGACCAGTCCCCAGGTGACGGGGAGAAGAAGGGTGTTCAAGTCCATCTCACCTACTTCACAGGTTGGCCTACTTGACCTATGCGGGTCTGGCCACACACAGGATGTGCCCTTGTTTACTTTCCTTCTCAGAAATACGTTGACAGAGAAATTCGTTTCCACACTTGATGACTGAGAAAGAACTCGACAACATCTGGGATCAATTCTTGAAGATTTCCCAACACCATGGGCTGTGTTCTCCCTTGCCTGCTGCCACTGAGGGTGTCCTTCTTGTCCGCAGGGTGGGGAGAGAAGAAAGGTAGAAGAATGCTCCAACTCTGAGGTAACTGGGAATGGAATGTCATTTGGAAAAAGCAGGGTGATTTCCCCATTTTCAAGAGCATTTGAAACTTGCCCAGACTTGAGCAAGTATGAGATAACCCAGTGAGTATTTCCTGAGAAATCTGGAGACACACCAAAGAATCGGGGCATCTCACTGCTCTCCTCTCTTTCTTCTTTCCCCCAACTCCTCTCTCCTATTTTCTGGCTGTTTTTCCCCCTCTGTTCGCCCTTTTCCTTTCCTACTGATTCTCGCTTCCCCTCCTTTTCTATCCTTTTTCCTACCATCACCTCTCATCCCCTCTTTCGTGTCCTCTGTACTAATCTGGCTCCTTCTTTGTTCCTCATTCCGAGGCCTCCATCCTACAAAGGACCACGTGGCCCCTGTTCTACCCTTGCACCCCGCTATCCCAGTGCTCTGGGAGGCACCTGTGCAATGACCTCAGGGCACACCAGTAAGCTCGCCCCCAAGCCAGTGCTCTTCCCCAGTGTGGGGGTGGGGGCTATATAATTTTGCATTGCCTTGGAGTGAAGGCCAGCCAGCGATGGTTTTCTCCAGAAGGTCAAGGCACCTCCTGCACTTTCACTTACACTTACACTTTGTACCTGTCCCAGGTGTTAACATTTCCAAGTGTTAACATTTCAGATCAAAGAAGGCTCAGGGTCTGCATTCAGGACATCTACAAAATGACATACAGGGCTTTTCTGAGATAGGAAATCATTGTGAGATTTGGGGCATCAAAGCCTCTAGGGAAGGAAATTAAGGAGGTAAAATGTCCATGATCACAGTTCTTAAAGGTATAAGAGACCAAGGCTTTTACACAGAATTATAAATAAATAACCTAGAGAGAGGTCACCTTCAACAACAACTGCACTGGCCTTTTTCCATCCACTTTGTCTGGTCTCAGGACTCTCCATAGATCCAGGCCATGTGGAGCTGTAAAGAATAAGAGTGAGGTGTTCAGCAGAGACAGAAGGGAGCTGTAGCAAGAGATGGTGAAATTAGTGAGGCTGTTTAGAAAATGCAGTTGAGGAGGATTTGCTTGAGGGGGCCAGCAGGAGTAAGGTGGAGAGCGGGAGACTTCACTGCAATGATGTCTTCATGCTGTGGTTGAAGGACTAGAATCAACCAAAAGTCAAAAATAACAAAAGATCTATAAAATTAATATCTCATATATAAATCACTCCTCCTCTGCAATGAAAATGTTGGGATCTTCTTGTATTAGAAACTACTATAATGTGGTAAAAAGCTTTGTATTTATGAAAAAAATAAAACCACAATCATGTAGGGCAAAAATAAAAAATTAAAACTGCTCTTGGATCTGATGACTTAAGGTAAGCTAAAATAAAACTACAATAGATCCAACTGTAATATAATTTATTACTCAAATCTGGATTGGAATATGACATCTCATGTCCTCTATCATTCACATACATGAAAGCTAGGAATAACATGCTGCTGCTGCTGCTGCTAAGTCACTTCAGTCGTGTCCGACTCTGTGTGACCCCAAAGACGGCAGCCCACCAGGCTCCCCCATCCCTGGGATTCTCCAGGCAAGAATACTGGAGTGGGTTGCCATTTCCTTCTCCAATGCATGAAAGAGAAAAGTGAAAGTGAAGTCGCTCAGTCTGTCCGACTGTTAGCGACCCCATGGACTGCAGCCTACCAGGCTACTCCATCCATTGGATTTTCCAGGCAAGAGTACTGGGGTGGGGTGCCATTGCCTTCCCCGAGGAATAACATAGATAACTGCTAAAGAGATTTTATATACTACTCTCCCAAGAGATGAAACCACACACTTACAAGGTTATAAAGCACAACAAAAAAATAAAAGAAGAAGCAGAGAAATAATCTTTCCTAAGCCCCTCTGTGAGCTCTAAACTTAATGCTGATCTTCCAGGCAGGAAGAATGAAAAAGATAAAATTTAGTTGTGTATTCCTTATGGACTGAAAAAAAGAACACATAGAAATCATTGTGAAGAGGCAAGTTTTTTCAGGCTATGGGCATTAAATTCATAAATGGAATTATCTTGTAGATCCAGTCAAAAAAGACAAAAGATAACCTAAAAGCTGATGTCTGCAAACACAGTTGAACAAAAGTACATAAATATGGCAGGTGTACTCTTCTCATGGTTGTCTTCTGTGAAATACAAGCTCATAATGTGAACGCTAGGTTCATGCATTTCTCCAGTGAAAAACAACATACCTGAAGACAGCATAGTTCAAGTGTGTTAGCTTCTGATGATCTAACTATTCAGGGATAAAGCTTAAAATTAAAAAAATAGGAGATAGAGCAATGTCTATTACACTTGACCTCTGGACTGTATCTCCCAAATATCTTGTCTCAAGGAGTTTTGGCACAAAGTGGGCCACTGGTAATTTATAGTTGAACCTTCTGACATGCACCTGAAATTTCAAAATGCTGAGCTACTGACTAGAGAACGACACATACACTTTAGTCACAAGAGGAAAGCAGGGTTCTAAAGAACTGTTCAGAAGGCTATTGGCCTGTAATTTATGAAACTGAGGAAATGTCTCTGAAGCTGCAGTTGATGAACACTAAATCTTTTCTTGAGGAAATCACATGGATGAAAAGAATGTAATTCAGTCTGCAAAAAATGGGGTCTGCCACTCAGGCCAAGATCTAAACTATTTTAGTACTGAGAGACCATTTTTAGGGATTTTTTTGTTTTTAATTCAGGTAATTGAGTGTTTAAAGTAAAATTACATACTGAACCCTAATTAAAGACAACTTCATAATGTAGAAAAGTACACTAAAGGGCAATTGAATCAATGACCTGTCTTGTCATCAATGAAGGTGACATTTCTACAACTACGCTTGCAGAAGCCAAAGGGTGGGTAACACAGTCTAACTGCTAGGTTCCAAGTCTCCCAACGAGACCTACTGTAATTCCATGTAAGCTCCATACAAGGAAATTGAAACTATTTAAACTTTATATATGACTCAGTCTGCATCCCATTGAAATGTGGTTTCACAAGCTCTGCCAGGAGTTTTCCCAAAGGTCTTTACCAAATCAAGAGACTGGACAGTCAGGACTCAACTTTCTCAGACACTGAGCAACAGGTTTCAGCCTGTCAACAGGATATAGTCTGAGATGTAAGCAAAGACTGTTCCTCCGAGAATACAGTCTTCTCAGCACAAAGCTACGAAGTCATGAGATCTTCACAGGTGACCCACAGACCTGGAAACAGTTTCAATCCATCTCTTACTTGCAGACTCTCTCTGTTCCAGTTACATGGAAGTCAGACTCAGGGATAATAATATTGAGAATAAGAAAGAAAAAACCTAAAGGCAAAGTTTTCATTACAAGCCAGTTTCAAATACTCATCTGAAGCATAGACAGAAACAAAAATAAACTGATTATTAAATAATTAATCATTCCAGTCATTGATTAGAAAGAGTAAAATTCTACTTAGATTTACCCCATAGGCAGCCACTTAATTCTAGTATATGATAGACGGTGCTGATGAATGAATTTAATCAGGTATTTTCTTCTTTCACTGTGGTCACTATTTCCTGCAGATGTGTTCCAGAGAGAAACAGTCTTTCTGATGTAGACTTCCTACAGACGCGACTTTTAGTAAAACAAATGGCTAACATTTAAATCTTCTACAATTATGTGTGCATGCTCAATTGTGTCCAGCTCTTTGCAACCCCATGGACTGTAGCCCATCAGGTTCCTCTGTCTATGGAATTTTTCATGCAAGAATACTGGAGTGGGTTGCCATTTCCTCCTCCAGGAGATCTTCCCAACCCAGGGATTGAAACTGCATCTCCTGCATTCATAGGTGGATTCTTTACCACTTGAGCCATCTGAAAAGCCCTCTTCTACAACTATTACAGTCAATTTTCCATGATCATAAATTGATAATGAATATATTAATAATCCAGCTTAACCAAATGGGGAAAAGTAATAATTCTGTATTTGTAAAAGAATAATACTAAATTTTTACAAATTTGCCAAAATATTTACATATTGCTGGTGGTGGTTTAGTCACTAAGTCATGTCCAACTCTTGTGACCCCATGGACTGTAGCCCTCCAGGTTCCTCTGTCCATGGGATTCTCAAGGCAAGGAATACTGGAGTGGGTTGCCATTTTCTTCTCCAATTATATATTGGAGTTTACATATTCCAAGGCATCAACTGTTTGGACAGATGTGGTAAGAATTTGCTGCTCTGTTGTTCCAGTTACAATCTGGAAATGCCCACAGTCACCACCAATCAGCACTTTAGACACATTCTGCTGCCTTTGCTGAAGACTAACCCTAAGAGCTGCTCACTTTTAGCAAGCCTCACATACTAAGCATTTTACCTGAATCATCTCATCTAACCTCCACAGGCCTATAATTAGGTACATCAACATTACTATTTCCTCTTCTGAGGTGTTAAGAAGTGAGACAATTGCCCAATATAACTTTTAAGTAACAGAGCCAGGAATTGAATATTATTATATCTGTTTCCTGTTGCTGTTCAGTCACTAAGTCATGTCCAACTCTTTGTGATCCCAAGGATTGCAGCACTCCAGGCCTCCCTGTCCTTCACTGTCTCCTGAGGTGTGCCCAAGTTCATGTCCACTGAGTTGGTGATGTGATCCAGCCATCTCATCCTCTGCTGCCCTCTTCTCCTTTTGCCTTAAATCTTCCCTAGTATTAGGGTCTTTTCTAATGAACTGGCTGTTTCATGTAGTATATATTTATATGCTTTAATGTGAGTAAATAATCCTAATAATCAATATATTGAAATGTAAAAGGGAAGAGTACTTCATATTCAACTTAAAACAGCAATTTCCAAATTAGAAAAGGTTTGAGGTGGTGTGTATAAAACAGCTGGCATTTCATTGTGAAACAGGGAAACATTTTATCAATTAGAAGAGGATAAATTAGGATTTGCTGGGGGTGGGTACATTTTCATTAGTTTCTTCTGGGATTCTGAAAAAATTAAGAAAAGCAAAAATTGTCCAGTGGTAATATTGACAGATGTTCATTTTATTTAATTAGCACAGGGCACAGAGAATATTAGCATCTAGTGTTTTGGTAGTCAATCTTAGCCAAGCAAGCTGAAGTAATAAATCAGTTGAAATGGTAAATCTCATTTCTAGCGATGAAACAAGTGTATGAAATTGACATTAGCAAGTGGTTGGACTGTGATGAACTTAAGACAGTGAACCACAATGATGTTTGGTCTCTACGAAGAATGACAGCTACAGGGAGGAGAGCTGTACAAAACAAGATCAAACCCAGGGTAGAACTCACTCTCCCAGACTGCATGCTGAAAGGTATAGGAGAGGGAGAGGACAGCTTGCACAAGGATATTGCTTGCATTTCATTCTAATATTTTAAAAGATAGGGATGAGCCAAGCCACAGACAGCAATAACTAAGCACTCCAACAGATTATAACCATTGGGTCATTTTATACTGTACAATTTATGTGCTGTTTGGTATTTGTAAACTAGTATATTTGTTTTAAGATTAGATTATTTGAGATGATGTCTATAGAGTGCTCCCAAATATGGCATATAATTTTAATCAAAAATTCACATTAGGTCCACAACTTGACTAGTTTTGTTTTAATCATGCACGTAATTTTATTTACTTAAAATTTATATAGCACTTACCATTTGTAAGGCACTGTTCTAAGCATAATGATTCGAGTTTTTTTATTACTTTTTTCTGTATTTTTACAGTTGAGCATGGAAGCTTGGATGCCGGAATGCCATAGATGAATAGAATCTCAGAGTAAGAAGGGACTTCAGAGACCATCCAGCCCGATCCTCTATGTGTGTCACATGAATCTTTGTTGTAACTACATCCACCAGTGTGTAGTCCAGACTAAACATGAACATCTCCAGTGGGAGATACGAAATTCAGAAGGCACCAGATTATTCCCAGACATATGATCATATGGGCAAACATGCCAAATATCTGTTAACACTAATTTGGGTGTCATGGGAAACTCAACCAGGATCCAGGGGAATAAATTTTTGCCATATAGGACAGGGAGCACAGGAGCTGACCCCACATGTTGCCTAAGACTAGTGAGGAACTTGTTGTAAGATTGGTTAAGAAGGGCCTGAAATCATGCCCAGGGGTGGGGTGGGGGCAAATTCATGGTCTAGAACTTACATGTCTCATAAACAAAGTTTAAGCCTCAGAAGATTAGAATGATCAGCATTGTTCTGTTTCTTTCACATATTTTAGAAGATGTGTGGCCTTTGACAGGTATTCATTTAATTACTCATTCATTCATTGTAGTAGGTTGAAAAATGAACCCCAAAGATCTAAGTACAAATCTCTATCACCTATAAACATTACCTTATATGGCCAAAGGGACTTTGTATATGTGATTGGGTTAGGATTTTGAGATGGGGAGATTATCTTGGATTATCCCAGTGGGCCCTAAATGTTATCATAATGGTCATTACAAGAAGGAAGGAGACAGATTTGACATAGAAGAGGAGAAAAAGGTAATATGATAACAGAAGCAGAGTCTGGAGTAATATACTTTGTTCATAGGATGGGGCTACAAACCAAGGAATACAGGCAGCTACTAGAAGGTAGAAAAGGCAAGAAAATATATTCTCCCTTCAAAATCTCCAACTGTGACAACCCTTTGACTTTAGTCCAGTGAAACTGATTTTGGACCTTTGAATTCTAGAACTAAAAGAGAAAAAAAAAAAAATGCAGGCTTCCTAGGTGGGGCAATGGCAAAGAATCCACCTGCCAGTGCAGGAGACACAAGAGAAGGGAGTTCAGTCTCTGGGTTGGGACGACCCCCTGGAGCAGGAAATGGTAATCTGCTCCAGTATTCTCACCTGGAAAATTACATGGACAGAGGAGCCTGGCATACTATAGTCCCTGGGGTCACAGAGTCAGACATAACTGAGCAACTGAGTACACACACACCCCCACAATTTGTTACAGTGACCATAGGAAACTAACACATTCATCAAACACTTATTGAACATCTACTGGGGTCAGGCTCTGGGCAAGGCTCCTAATTTATAGAGCATGGTAACATGCTGAATGACCCTGAACAAATTAACATCTCATCTATCTCACTTGCAAATGGAGGTGATTCTACATATTTTATAGGGATTTTAGGAGAATTAATAACACTAATAGGAAATCTGTCAATTACTGAATGTTGATTATGGGCTAAACATATTATTTCATTTAATCTTTAAAATAATACTAAAAAGTAGGTACCACTATTAACTCAGTTTTATAAATTATAGTTCATTATGGAAAAGGGGAAAAATTAGTAAGGAGACTGAGTCTTAGAGTTTGTGTATCTTGCCCAAAGTTACTCCACAGCCAGGCTGGATTTTATATCAAGCCCACAGATTTGAAGTATTGGGTTGGCCAAAAAGTTCATTCCAGTTTTTCTGTAAGAGGTTATAGAAAAACTCAAATGAACATTTTGGCTAACCCAATAGTATTCTTAATTACTATTCCTGACTCATGGTAACCATTCAATCAAGGTGCAATCACTATATTTAAAGATGTGACCTTTTTTCTCATTAGTTATACCTTTATTTTTTAGCAGTAGCTCAGGGTTTGCAACATCAATCTTTAATTTATCATAGGACATCTTTAAATAATATTATACTACTTCAAGCATAGTATAAGAACTTTAAACAAGTATTCAAGATATGGTCCTTTGCCTTCAAGGCAAAAAGCTGCTAATGTCACTAACATCATTAGGGGAGGGCCAGCTTATCCTGTAGGCTCAGGCATGTGCCCGGGGAAGGCAATGGCACCCCACCCCAGTACTCTTACCTGGAAAATCCAATGGACGGAGGAGCCTGGTGGGCTGCAGTCCATGGGGTCGCTAACAGTCAGACAGACTGAGCGACTTCACTTTCACTTTTCTCTTTCATGCGTTGGAGAAGGAAATGGCAACCCACTCCAGTATTCTTGCCTGGAGAATTCCAGGGATGGGAGAGCCTGGTGGGATGCCGTCTTTGGGGTCACACAGAGTCGGACACGACTGAAGTGACTTAGCAGCAGCAGCAGCAGCAGGCATGTGCCATGCATGCCCTGTGGAGGAGCACTGTACAGACTCTCTGGCTCTGGGATTGCGGGATTCCATGATTCCCAAGGATGGCAAAGTACTTGACAAAATCCACAAAGGCTCAGTTCAGTTTGCCCTAAACCAGAGCAGGCAAAAAAGAAACCACAAGGGACCAACTTGCCTTCTTCCACAGTTATTCCCATTTTTTCCTGACTCCAGCCACTCCAGAACCTTGACTTGTGAGCCACACATTGCAGGGCTACAACGTACTCTGTAAAAGCTTGCAGCCCTGTGAGGTTGTATGCTTCTTTTTCATTCACACAGCTTCTGGTGAAGTTGACTTCCATCTAAAAGACAAAGACAGCCTTGAGATAGATGGGAGACCACATGTATCTTTCCATTTTTCTTCTTTACTTCCCAACCTTCTCTTACCTTTCTGAACTAGTAGCATTATATTTCACAGTTTTTAATTTTCATAAATAAACTTCTTCACATACCTGGAAACTGTTAGCATCAAATAGAGGTGAGTTACCCCAAGAATCACCGCCCCTCCCCTTTCTTGTTTCTAAGCTTGTGAGGTAGATTCCTGCCTCTGGACTGAATGTGAGTGAATCTTGCTGTCTGGAAGATGCAGGGTGGAGTCCTGGCACCCAACACAGGCCTCAGTTTAATTTCTGGAGGTGACAACAATACGTAGAGATAAGATCTCAAGAAACAGCATGTAAAAGACACCTTGACAGTATTAAATTCAAACTCATGTCATGAATGAAACCCAGACAAGTTAAGTGATTATGGACTACCTCAGCATTTATAATCAGCAGAACTAGGATGGGAGCACAGACCCCCTCACTCTCAGATTCTTTCCTTTTATTCAAATTTCCCTTTTCAAATGATTGGTCTTTGGGTGATCACTCAAGTTGCTAAAGATCTCAGTATCCTAGATAAATTGATTTTGACACTCTCAATATGCAGAACAGAGAGAGGCAAATAAACCACCTCCCCTTTCTAGACCTCAGTTTCCTTGTTAGTAAATGAGCGTGTTGCTTTCCATAAAGTCCCTCTGGACTTAACTCTCCATAAGAAACTAGAAATTCAGCTATGTCTTACTGAGCATGATCATTGTTGCTACAACATGAACTTTTAGCTGTAGGTTTATATAAATTTATGTTGAGCTTATTAATGAAAATAAGCTATAATTACAGACATGACTATTTTGTGAGAATGCACACTAGCCCATAGAATCTGGCAAGAATAGGAAGTCCTGACATTGCTTGTGTACACCAACAGCTGTGAAAATAGGTATACAATTATAGGTGCTGGGCCTAAAGGAAATTGAGGCAAAATGAGAATGTGTTTATGTGGCCAACAGCTGAACATCCCAGCTACAGATGGACGGTTACCCAACACAGGCCTCAGTTTAATTTCTGGAGGTGACAACAATACGTACAGATAAGATCTCAAGAAACAGCATGTAAAAGACACCTTGACAGTATTAAATTCAAACTCATGTCATGAATGAAACCCAGACAAGTTAAGTGATTATGGACTACCTCAGCATTTATAATCAGCAGAACTAGGATGGGAGCACAGACCCCCTCACTCTCAGATTCTTTCCTTTTATTCAAATTTCCCTTTTCAAATGATTGGTCTTTGGGTGATCACTCAAGTTGCTAAAGATCTCAGTATCCTAGATAAATTGATTTTGACACTCTCAATATGCAGAACAGAGAGAGGCAAATAAACCACCTCCCCTTTCTAGACCTCAGTTTCCTTGTTAGTAAATGAGCGTGTTGCTTTCTATAAAGTCCCTCTGGACTTAACTCTCCATAAGAAACTAGAAATTCAGCTATGTCTTACTGAGCATGATCATTGTTGCTACAACATGAACTTTTAGCTGTAGGTTTATATAAATTTATGTTGAGCTTATTAATGAAAATAAGCTATAATTACAGATATGACTATTTTGTGAGAATGCACACTAGCCCATAGAATCTGGCAAGAATAGGAAGTCCTGACATTGCTTGTGTACACCAACAGCTGTGAAAATAGGTATACAATTATAGGTGCTGGGCCTAAAGGAAATTGAGGCAAAATGAGAATGTGTTTATGTGGCCAACAGCTGAACATCCCAGCTACAGATGGACGGTTCTGAACTCCCACTCTAGTGAGATGGCATCCGAGCAAAGAAGCAGCATCTAGGCCTGAGGGCAATTTTGCTGCTGAACCCCAGGATCCCTGAGCACCTTCCTGCAAAAGCCCCTGGAGACGTTGCAATGGTAGAACAGGGCTGTTGGGAACATAGCTTGGGACAATTCATCATCTCTGGGGAAGTACCCTCCCCAACTGACCTCAGTTATGGGGCTCAGTTAAAACCAGATTAAGACCTTTGAGAGAAGGTCAACTACATGGTACTATCCATGAGTAAATCAAAATAAAAACAGTATTAATCCATAAAATACATGCAAGGGAGTCTAATGACATTCTATTTTACTTTTCATGCTTTTTCAAATACATAATATTCTTCTTCTATTTATTTTATTTATTTTTTTTCTTCTTCTATTTTTAATTTCTCAGAATTTCCTTTCTGCTTTGCTAGTACCCTCAGCACATGCTTGGTCTCTTGCTGGGTCTCCTCACAATCAGAAAGCTCTTCTTCACTGTACCTATGCAAACCTGTTCTTCCTAGCCCTAGCCTCAGGGCAGTAAAAAATGCAGTTAAAGTTCCAAAGAGTGCTCCTCTAAGGCTTCTTTACTGTGGCTTTTTTCCGGGCTATACGTTTTTGATCCTCACTGGGTCCAAGATCAGTTGATCCTCTATATACAGGCTTAAAATCTAAAACTTCCCAAACTCAGCACAAGCAATGGACTCCTACCAAAACACTAATTAACTTCACCAGTTTTGTTTCTAGCAACCTGTATTTTGTGCCAAGACCTAGCTTATTCCAAGTGTTTACGTGTTAAGAGATGAGTCAGAAGTTTTGGAGCAAAGCCTAAATCAAATGCTTAAAACAGTCTTGAAATCCTTTGGTAGAGTGTTCACATGGTTCCCTTTTATAAAAGTAGAAGCCCTTTCCAGTAGGGCCTTGGGAAGGTGGTTTGGAGGCTAAAGTATGGGCAAATGAATGGCTGAACCTGGCGTCACAAAACCTGAGCTCAACTCTGTAACTTACAAATCTTGGACAGATGACCAAAGCACTCTACATTGCAATTTACTAATCTGTAATGATAATGGGGCTTCCCTGGTGGCTCAGTGGTAAAGAATTCACCTGCAAATGCAGAAGATGTGGGTTTGATCCCTAGAAGAAGGAAATAGCAACTCATTCCAGTATTCTTGCCTGGGAAATCCCATGGAGGAGGAGCCTGGTGGGCTACAGTCCACAGGGTCACAAAGAGTCAGACACAACTTACTGACTAAACAACAAAAAAGAATAGTGATATCTTATTTATAGGAGGGGTTTCCCAGGTGGCTCAGTGGTAAAGAATCAACCTTTCAATGGAGGAGATATAGTTTCAATCCCTGAGTTGGGAACATCTCCTGAAGAAGGAATTGGTAACCCACGCTAGTATTCTTGCTTATGTTTTCCCAGTAGTCACGTATGGTGTGAGAGTTGGATCATAAAGGAGACTGAGCACCGAAGAATTGATGCTTTTGGACTGTGGTGCTGGAGAAGACTCTTGAGAGTCCCTTGGACAGCAAGGAGATCAAACCAGTCAATCTGAAAGAAAATCAACCCTGAATATTCATTGGAAGGACTGACACTGAAGCTGAAGCTCCAGTACTTTGGCCACCTGATGTGAAAAGCCTACTCATTGGAAAAAATCCTGATGCTGGGAAAGACTGAGGACAGGAGGAGAAGAGGGTGACAGAGGATGAAATGGTTGGATGGCATCATCAACTCAATGGACATGTGTTTGAGCAAACTCTGGAAGATAGTGGAGGACCAGGAACCCTGGTATGCTGCATTCACATGGGGTTGCAGAGAGTCGGACATGACCGAGCGACTGAACAACAACAACATTCTTGCCTGGGAAATCCCATGGAAAGAGAAGCCAAGCAGACTATGGTCCATGGGATTGCAAAGAGTCAGACACAATTTATTAACTAAACAACAACAATAGGATATTTCCAAGGATTGAGTAGCGTGGAGTGTGAAAAAGCACTCTGTAACCCATATATTGTGTGCGTGGGTGCTTAGCCACTCAGTCACGTTTGACTCTTTGCGATACCATTGACTGTAGCCCACCAAACTCCTCTGTCCATGGGATTATCTCAGCAAGAATATTGGAGTGGGTTGCCATTACCTCCACCAGGGGATCTTTCCAACACAGGAATTGAAAACAAGTCTCCTGCAGTTCCTGTGTTGGCAAGTAGGATTCTTTATCATTGAGCCACCTGGGAAGCAAACCCATATATTAGCATCACACAAATATGAGTCTTGTTATATGAACATATTGGGATTTTGGAGTTAGTTTTTATGTGGTTTAGTTTAATTAAACATTTATTGAGCATATGTGGCAGGCAATGAGAAAACTAAGATGAAAATCACGGTCTCTGTGTTTGAGGAACTTATCATCAAATATGGGGAGAGATGAGTTTAAGTGACTATGTTAAGTGCAATGACAGAGGAGGAGCACCTATCTTAGACTCCCAGAAGAAAATATGTCAGACCAGAGTTCTGAGAGACGAGTGGATCTAGCAAGGTTTAGGCAAAAACTAAGATGAAAATCACGATCTCTGTGTTTGAGGAACTTATCATCAAATATGGGGAGAGATGAGTTTAAGTGACTATGTTAAGTGCAATGACAGAGGAGGAGCACCTATCTTAGACTCCCAGAAGAAAATATGTCAGACCAGAGTTCTGAGAGACGAGTGGATCTAGCAAGGTTTAGGCCAAGTGGAGAGGTACAAAGCAGAGAGCTGTTCTAGGCAGAAGCACAGAATAATGAAATGACATGACGCAAGGGAAACTAGCAATTCAGAATCATTAGAGAAGCAAGAGCAAGATGGAAGACGAGTTTGGAGGGGTTGATAGGGGCCAGACCTTGGAGGGTTAAGAATTTAGACCTTTTCCATTGACAATGGGAAGAGAACCATCCAGACAAGACTGGATTGGTTTAGTTGGATTTAGAACTGATTAGACTTGGTTGTGGTTGAGAACTGAGAGAAATTCTGGTTGCACATTCCACTCTCCTTCCTACTTTCTACAGGTTAGCAGGAGGAAGGACCTCTTCTTTCCAGGGGGTTGGAAGGAGGGAGGCAAAGATGAGTACAGATGGAGGTGAAGTTTATCAAAGAGGTGGGGTACAGGGTGCTAGGGATTGAAGTCATTTGCATGTGTTGGCCTCACTTCATATTGTAAACGGTTTAATAATTTTCCAAAGGAATATAGATCCTGGTTTATTTTTCTTGTTGGATTTTATAAAGTAGTTACAGGACTCTGGGATCAGACAAAAGAAACCAAGGGTTGCTAGACAGTAGATCACACAGAAGTTCCTCAGATTCACTGAGCCCATGATAAGTGGTATGAAGATGAGCTTATGTTGTGCTGGGGAGTGCCCTACTTAGGGGTTCCTTTCTGGGTTCCAGAAACTACCAATCAGTGAGTCTCATGTTCCTATAGTCAGTTCTAAGAGAATGGATCCAGAGTTGGCACAGAAAAGAAGCTGAGAGGAAGAGTGAACTCATTATTTCTCTTGACTTGAATATAAGACAAGTGAAACTTAACCAGTTTTCTTTTCTGAATGAGTTCTAGTCTAGTGGAGGATACAATAGATATAGTAAGATGGGCTTCACCAAAGGAAAAAGTCTAGTGATGGCCTCATGGCCAAGATGAAAAAAGCAGGCTGAATAATTGTGGTGGTCTTCTATACCACAGAAGCTTGAGTAAATGAGCTTCTTTTAGCTCAAAGGAGAGGCTGATGTCTTTGGATGGGCTCTGATATAATCATTCTTTTTGATCAATGATTAGATGAAGGTATAAAAGTGTTATCATATCTGAAGATATTTTAAAAAGTAAAAAGTTAACTGTAAGGTTTATTGAAGAGTTAGAAAGTAGAAAGTTGACTACAGGCTTTGGGTAATAGAATAAAGATTCTCAATAGGCCAAAATGATGGATAAGACCAACCTGAATAAATTCAATAAGATTAAATAAAATATCAGCATTTTAGGTTAAAAAGAGATAAGTTTATAAGACAATGGAAATGTTCTTACTAGAAAATCTTTTGTGTGTGGGGGGGGGGGAGTCAAAGATTTAAATGATTTAATTGGCTGGAAGCTAAGAGTCAATAATGTAAGTTGGTTAGAAATAGAAAGCTGATATAATATCAAACTGCATTATGGAAATATGATAATTATTTCTGAATTTTGAGGTAAGAAAATATTTCTCAAGATGCAAAAGACAATAAATATAAAGGAAAAGCTTGACAAAATTTGACAGTATTCATATTAAGAAGTTCTTTTCCTCTAAAGTTACCGTTAACAAAGTGAGAAGGCAAGATGCATAGTGAGAGATGTTTACAAGACACATAAAAAATGAAAGACTCATAAACAGAATATGTAAGTAACTCCTATAAGTCAATTAAAAAGTCAGACTCATCCAGCAGAAAAAAGAGTGTGCAAAAGGGTTAAATCAATACTTCACAAAGAAGAATTCCAAGTGGCCAATAAATAGATGAAAAGACATACAATCTCACTGAAAGTCAGGTAAGTACAAATTAAAGCCAAGATTCAATTGTATACATGCAACAGAAGACTACACTGGAATAAAAATGTATAAACTCCAGCACTGTAAAACATGAATGGATCTTAGAAGCACAATATTGAGAGAGAGAAGTCAAACATAAAGAAAATACAAAATATATGGATTCTGTTTATACACTGTCTCAAACTACATTGTTTAGGGATGCAGGCTTACATGGTAATACCATAATAGAAAGCAAAGAAGTAATTACCATGAAAACTAGGATAATCATTAGTTCTAAAGGCAGGAGGAGTATGTCATCAGAAAAAGGTAGGGAGGGGGCTGTAGCATGCTATTTTTTATATCAGTGGCTTTTACATGCACACTGACAATAATAATTTGTTAAATGCAATATTTATGTTTTGTTCACTTTTCTAAATATGTGTTATAGATCACAAAGTTTAAAACAATTTAAAAGGAAATTCCCAGGCTATAGACTTTCAAGAACCAATGTAGCTAGACACAAAACAGAATGAAATACAAAAAGAAATTTCTCATTTTTTTGTATGCCCCTATGTTCAGAATGCAAGATGTGTATAGTAAAACACTTTTCCAATCTAAAAGGCCCAAATGGGAAACTGGGGAGAAAAGTATTCACTATTGTCTATCTTTTATTTTAAGTGTAGAAAATGGAAAAAATTATTCCAGATCAACAAATGTCAAATAATTCTCTTAGAAACATTACAATGGAATAACTTACCCAATGGGTACTGTTTACTGCTCTGAATCGAAGTGTATAATTTAAAGTAGATGACTTAGGTGCCAACACAGGCTGTGTCCATCTTACTTGAACCATTTGTTTGAGGCCGAAAACTGGTTTCACACTGAAAATCTTAGGTGGGTCAATTTTAGCTGAAAATAAAAATCATACAGTTCTTGTATTTGCACAAAGACCAGAAAGTGCTAATAACATCCACCCAGAATTACAAAGGAAATCATAGCACATATTCCATGATTTAGTGTATGCAAAAGGCATTAGGAAAGCAGGGCAAAAAGAATGCTGCCACCTCCCACCCCTTCAAAAAAGAATGTCCAGTGAGGAGAGGCTATGTTTCTGTGGTTTTGTTTTTTTTTGTTTTTAACAAATCAGCCTTTTACTGACTCGGTCAGATCTTTTGTCAAACAGAAGGGAGGTAAAAAGGAACTTCATGACCAGAGAATGGGTGGTTCCTCTTGTCTGTTCTCCCCATCTCTCTTTCTTTGACTCCCAGGATGAAGAAGTGCCCGGTAGAAAGCACCTCTCATCTCCCCTGAACACTGTGAACATTCTCACCCTAAATCTCTCCTTGACAAAAGGAAGGGTAGTTATAAAAGTAACATAGGCTCATTTCAAAACTTACTTATTTAAATTCATTTGTTTGGCTGTGCCAGGGCTAAGTTGCAGCATGAGAGCTCATAGCTGTAGCCTGTAGGATCTAGTTCCTTGACCAGGGATTGACCCACACCCCCTGCGTTGGAAGGCGGAGTCTTAACCACTGGACCATTAGTCCCCCCAGATTTTTTAAATATAGAAAAACTACTAAGAAAAACTTTAAGTCAACCATAATTCTATCAACCAGCATGCANTGACCCACACCCCCTGCGTTGGAAGGCGGAGTCTTAACCACTGGACCATTAGTCCCCCCAGATTTTTTAAATATAGAAAAACTACTAAGAAAAACTTTAAGTCAACCATAATTCTATCAACCAGCATGCATGCTAAGTTACTTCAGTCATGTCTGACTCTTTGTGACCCCATGGGCTGTAGCCCACCAGGCTGCTCTGTCCATGGGACCCCACAGGCAAGAACACTGCAGTGGGTTGCCATGCCCTCCTTGCCATCAACCAGATATCATCATTATTAGCATTTTGGTGTATTTCCAGGCTTTTACCTATACAAGAATTTGTACTTTTAAAAATAAAATTGATGCTATGCTAAATAAATCTTTTGTCTTTATGAAAAACATTATGGAATCAGCAAACATCCCTTTGCATTAAAATTTTTCAAAACATGTTTTCAAAGCTTCATAATATTGTCTTATAGAGAAACAGAATTTGGCCCTTTCTCTATTAGTGTACTGTATATAGTGTTTCCAATTTCTCGTTTTAAAGCCCCCCTGAAAACAGAAGCTGAGTCTCAATCACAAGGCCTTGGATTAACACTTGGCACTCAGCAAATTTCAGATATTTGGTAAGTGAACAAGTAAGTGGATAATAGTTGTATCTTTGTCTGTATCTCTCATGTCTTCCTTAGATTCCCCTAGGACAGAAGGATTAAATTAAAAGGTATAAATAGTTTGGGGCTTCCCAGGTGATTCAGTGGTAAAGAATCCACCTGCCAGTGAGCGGAGGTGGGTTTGATCCCTGGGTTGGGAAGATCCCTTGCAGAAGGAAAGGGCAACCCACTCTAGTATTCTTGCCTGGAGAATTCCATGGACAGAGGAGCATGGCGGGCTAGAGTCCATTGGGTTGCAAAAGAGTTGGACATGACTTAGGAACTAAACAACAACATAAACATTTTTAGAGCTACTTTCCACAAAATGTCATTTTGCTTTCCAAAATAGCTACAGTAATGCTAAAGCTGAAACTCCAGTACTTTGGCCACCTCATGCGAAGGGTTGACTCATTGGAAAAGACTTTGATGCTGGGAGGGATTGGGGGCAGGAGAAGAAGGGGATGACCAAGGATGAGATGGCTAGATGGCATCACTGACTCGACGGACGCGAGTCTGAGTGAACTCCGGGACTTGGTGATGGACAGGGAGGCCTGGCGTGCTGCAATTCATGGGGTCGCAAAGAGTCAGACACGACTGAGAGACTGAACTGAACTGAACTGAACTGGATTGCAATGTATGTATATAGCACAATTTCTTTATTCATGCCTCTGTTGGTGGATATTTGGGTTGTTTCTATATCTTGGCTATTGTGAATATTGCAATGAACATGGAAATGCAAGTATCTCTTTAAGATCCCAATAAGATCCTATTTAGATAAATACCAGAATTGGAATTGCTGGTAGTTGTATTTTCAATTTGATAGTTGCATTTTTAATTTTTTTTGGAACTTTCATACTATTTTCTGTAGTGGTCACATCAATTTACATTATTGCTAAAGTAATATATGTTCATGTTAAGAAAGCAAAGATAATAATAAAGTAAAAGTTTGTGTTTACAAAATGAAAAACCTTGCCCCTTTTAGGCCCATCAACAAGAGGTAGTGCCAATGTTAGCAGTGTGACGTAAGCCTTTCAAAAGGAGTTCCTAAAAATGTTTTAAAAAGAAACCCAAGTCAAAACATTTCATAAAAAGAAAATCTGAGGCCCAGATATCTACACTGGTGAGATGTACCAAAGGTTTAAAGACGAATTACCACTGATCGTTCAGTTCAATTCAGTTCAGTTGCTCAGTCATGTCTGACTTTTTGCAACCCCATGAACCACAGAATGCCAGGCCTCCCTGTCCATCACAAACTCCCGGAGTTTACCCAAACTCATGTCCATTGAGTCAGTGATGCCATCCAGCCATCTCATCCTCTGTCATTCCCTTCTCTTCCTGCCCTCAATATTTCCCAGCATCACGGGCTTTTCCAATGAGTCAGCTCTTCACATCAGGTGGCCAAAGTACTGGAGTTTCAGTTTCAACATCAGTCCTTTCAATGAACACCCAGGACTGATCTCCTTTAGGATGGACTGGTTGGATCTCCTTGCAGTCCAAGGGACTCTCAAGAGTCTTCTCCAACACCACAGTTCAAAAGCATCAATTCTTTGGCACTCAGCTTTCTTTACAGTCCAACTCTCACATCCATTCATAACTACTGGAAAAACCATAGCCTTGACTAGACGGACCTTTTCTGGCAAAGTAATATCTCTGCTTTTTAATATGCTGTCTAGGTTGGTCATAGCTTTTCTTCCAAGGAGCAAACGTCTTTTAATTTCATGGCTGCAATCACCATCTGCAGTGATTTTGGAGCCCAAAAAATAAAGTCAGCCAGTGCTTCCATTGTTTCCTATCTATTTGCCATGAAGTGATGGGACCAGATGCCATGATCTTAGTTTTCTGAATGTTGAGCTTTAAGCCAACTTTTTTACTCTCTTCTTTCACTTTCATTAAGAGGCTCTTTAGTTCTTCTTAACTTTCTGCCATAAGGGTGGTGTCATCTGCACACCTGAGGTTATTGATATTTCTCCCGGTGATCTTGATTCCAGCTTGTGCTTTATCCAGCACAGTGTTGGATGCATCATGCATATAAGTTAAATAAGAAGGGTGACAATATACAGCCTCGATGTACTCCTTTTCCTATTTGGAACCAGTCTGTTGTTCCATGTCCAATTCTAACTGTTGCTTCCTGACCTGCATACAGGTTTCTCAAGAGGCAGGTCAGGTGCTCTGTTATTCCCATCTCTTGAAGAATTTTCCAGTTTGTTGTTATCCACACAGTCAAAGGCTTTGGCATAGTCAATAAAGCAGAAATAGATGTTTTTCTGGAACTGTCTTGCTTCTTCGATGACCGAGCGGATGTTAGCAATTTGATCTCTGGTTCCTCTGCCTTTTCTAAAACCAGCTTGAACATCTGGAAGTTCACAGTTCACGTATTGCTGAAGCCTGGCTTGGAGAATTTTGAGCATTACTTTACTAGTGTGTGAGAGGAATGCAATTGTGCAGTAGTTTGAGCATTCTTTGGCATTACCTTTCTTTGGGATTGAAATGAAAACTGACCTTTTCCAGTCCTGTGCCACTGCTAAATTTTCCAAATTTGCTGACATATTGCGTGAAGCACTTTCACAGCATCATCTTTCAGGATTTGAAACAGCTCAATTGGAATTCCATCACCTCTACTAGCTTTGTTTATAGTGATGCGATGCCTGGTTCTAGGTGAGTGATCACACCATCGTGATTATCTTGCTCATGAAGATCTTTTCTGTACAATTCTTCTGTGTATTCTTGCCACCTCTTCTTAATACCTTCTGCTTCTGTTAGGAACATACCATTTCTGTCCTTTATTGAGCCCATCTTTGCAGGAAATGTTCCCTTGGTATCTCTAATTTTCTTGAAGAGATCTCTAGACTTTCCCATTCTATAATTTTCTTCTATTTCTTTGCATTGATCACTGAGGAAGGCTTTCTTATGTCTCCTTGCTAGTCTTCGGAATTTTGCATTAAAATGGGTATATCTTTCCTTTTCTTCTTTGCTTTTTGCTTCTCTTCTTTTCACAGCTATTTGTAAGGCCTCTTCAGACAGCCATTTTGCTTTTTTGCATTTCTTTTTCTTGGGGATGTTCTTTATCCCTGTAACCCTTTCAAAAAACCGGACCAGGAAACACTTTCCAACTCATTCTGTGAGGCCAATATTTCCATGATGCCAAAAATAGATAAAGATATCACAAGAAAAGAAAGCAAGAGACCAATATCCCCTATGAAGATAGAAGAAAAAATCCTCAACAAAAAAACTATCAATCCAAATTCAGCAACATATAGAAAGGATTATACACTTACAACCATGTGAGATTTATTTCAGTAATACAAAGTTTGTTAACTTTGTTTAAAAATTAACTCAGAAAAGATCACAGAACTAAATGTAAGAGCTAAAGCTATAAAGGTCTTTAAAAGGAAACAGAGTAGAAATCTTTGTGACCTCAGGTTTGGTACTAGATTATTAGTTCTGACTCCTGAGCACAAGCAATAAAGGAAAAAATAGATAAATTATAATAAAATCATCAAAATTAAATTATATTTTAGTTTCAAAGGATATCATTAAAAATTTGAAAACATAACCCACGGGAAGAAAGAAAATATGTGCAAAACATATCTTATAAGGAGCTGATACCGAGAATATATAAAGAACTCGAACTTCCCTGGCAATCCAGTAATTAAGACTCACACTTCCACTGCAAGGGGCTTAGGTTTGATCCTTAGTAGGGGAACTAAGAACTCACATGCTGCAGAGCACAGACCCTCACAAAAAGCACTCTTAAAATTGAACAGTAAAAAGACAACATATTTGTAAAATCGGCAAAGGTTATGGAGTAACATTTTTCCAGAGAGGATGTACAAATGGCCAATTAGCACATGAAAGGATGCTTAATATCATTAATCATTTGGTAAGTGCAAATCAGAACAGTGAAGTATGATGTAATACCCACCGGGGAAGTCCCCTAATACACACTGCTGCTGCTGCTGCTGCTGCTAAGTCACTTCAGTCATGTTCGTCTCTGCGACCCCAGAGACGGCAGCCCACCAGGCTGCCCTGTCCCTGGGATTCTCCAGGCAAGAACACTGGAGTGGGTTGCCATTTTCTTCTCCAATGCATGAAAGTGAAAAGTGAAAGTGAAGTTGTTCAGGCATGTCCAACTTCTAGCGACCCCGTGGACTGCAGCCCACTAGGCTCCTCTGTCCATGGGATTTTCCTGGCAAGAGTACTGGAGTGGGTTGCCATTGCTTTCTCCAATACCCACTAGGATGGTTATAATAAAAAAAAGTGCAATAACTAGTGTTGGCAAGGATATGAAGAAGCTGGTGACTTTATAAATTGCTGGTGGGAATGTAAAATGATACAGCCATTTTGTTAAAATTCAGCAGTTCCTCAAAAAGTTAAAGACTGGGTTATATGACCCAGTAATTTCATTAGGTATATATCTATGAGAATTGAAGCCTATATCCACACAAAAATTTGTACACAAATATTCATAATTGCAGCTTTCATAACCAAAAAGTGGAAACAACTCAAATGTCTATCAGCCAATGTGTGGTTAAACAGAATGTGATAATGTCCCTATGATGGATTATTATTCAGCAATAAAAAGGAATAAATGCTGCAAGATATATTGAACCTTGAAAACACTATGCTGTGAAAGAAATAAGACACAAGGACTATACTGTATCGTTACATTTATATGAATTTTCAAAAATAAGTAAATCCATAAAGACAGAAAAATAGATTAGTGACTGCCAGAGATCAAGGAGAAGGTAGAATTAAGGATTTCTGCTAATGGGCATGAAGTTTCTTTGAGGGGTGTTGAAAAGTTTCTGGAACTAGATCCTGGTGATATTTGTATAAATTTGTGAATATGATTTTTAAAAACTGGTGAATTGTCATTTTTAAAAGGTGAATCTTTGGGGTGGGAGATGGGATGGAGGTTCAAGAGGGAGGGGACATATGTATACCTATGGCTGATTCACGTTGAGGTATGGCAGAAACCAATGCAATATTGTAAAGAAATTATCCTCCAGTTAAAAATAAATAAATTAACAAAAAAGGTGAATCTTATAACATGTGATTTTATCTCACAAATGATGTTATTTTTAAATTAAATAGTAAAAATGACTCTGAAAAAGAATTTAAAAAGTAACAATCTGTGAGATATTTTTAAAAATAAGAGTTTTACTTTCTCCTGCAGGACCAATAATGTTTTGAAGAAGAAACACTGTTTCTTCTAATATAATTTATGGTACAAACTGCAAGAGAAAATCAAGGACCAGCAAAATGTTTCTTCTCATTCTTTTTTCTTTTTTTGGTCAGTTCCCTCCTTTCTTTCTTTCTTCTTCCCTCTGACCCTACCTCTCTTTTCCTTCTTAAAAAGAAGACAAGTTTTGCATATATCCATAACATACACCTACTATATGCTTGAGCTGTGAATCTACTTTTGAGTTTACAGATATCTCTTTTTAAAAAAAGAAGAAGAGGGTATATTTTAATTTAAAAGTACATAAGAATATAAAGTGACACTTACTTACGGTATATAAGTTCCAATATGTTATATCAGATTTAATTATACCATATGCATTTTGAGCCTCCACTTGAATAATGTAAATATCTGGTAGTGTTAATTTTGAATAAAAAGAGCATGAAGAACCATTTTTACTTGTAGAAATACAAGTATCATTTTCATGTAAATAACACCTTTAAAGGAAAAAATGATTCAGTGTGAGTTTAGTACAGCAGTTTAGAAACATAAGCATATTTAATATATTAAGCATGTATTTGGTAGCTCCCTTCTTGGTCTCTCTTGAGAACTGTATAGTCCAGAAATTGATGTTTATCTCTCCAGATTCCTTCCTCATCTTCAAGGAGAGAGAAAAGTTACCATGGAGACTTCCCTGGGAACCCTGTAAGTTCATCAAAAATTATACTCATATAATGTATTTCCTATTGGTAAAGAATAATGAATAGGCTCTTGAAAATCTGAGATTCTAACCTTAAGAACTTATTCTTAAAAGAAAAAAATTTTTTTAAATTGTTAAATAAATTACAATAGATACATAAATAGAATTTAAAATGATAGTTTTTAATACAACTATATTTATTGATATGGAAAGATGCCTGGTACTATATTAATGGTGAAAAAAAGCAAGATGCATATTATGTAAATAATGATTACATTAATATGAACTTACATATTTACGTAACTCTTCTTAAAGGTGTCTAGAAAGGCCTTCATCAAAATGTTAAAAATTGTTATCTTTGGTAGTGGGATTTTGGGTGATTTTTTATATTCTTCTTATTTTTCAGATTGAATTTTTTGACACTGGTGTACACTGTTTTCAGAAAACTCATTACAATTATTTTTTTAGATAGATAACTTAAACCCTATCAAGCTGTAACTTAATGAAAACAACTACACATATTGGTAGGAATCAAGTAGGTGGGTATTGCTAGAGTCCTCTAGGGACTATGTGGAAGATGAAACAGGCTGAGACCCGAAGAGGGGGCCCACTGTGTAAGGATTTGCAAAGGCAGGGGAGAGGGAGCAGAGACTGAACATACAGAAATATAGAATCATGGAATTTTGAAAGCAGAAAGGATCTCAGGGCTTTCCATGGTTATCACAGAGTGCAAAAATGGCGTACAGGGTAATGCTGTGTCATGGTTATACAAGCATCCTCCCCACCCTCTTAGCTGTAGATCCTATCAGTATGGCTGCAAATAACCAAGATATCACCCCAGCCACTGGATGCAAATAGTGGTTATCTAGAAGCTATAATTGAGAAAACATTTTACTGTCTAAGTGACTTGAGTCACGAGTTAAAGTGGGAGCCTCTGCCTCCTCCCTTTACTCTCCCTAATGGCACACAAGCTCCCATACTCACGAAGTTCTCCTGACTTTGTATGATATAAAATTAGCTTCTTTCTCTGGACTCCAGGTGCAAGTAAAATTTTTCCTATAGTAGAAGACGCAAGAAATATTCTCAGGCTTAGCTGGCAGGTCTAGAAAAATACACAAACACAATAACTTTAGTGCATGATAAATATTACCAGCATTAACGAGTTTGATGAAAACAGATTAATTGAAAGCTGAATTTCTTGGTAAGTTACTAGGTATAATAAGTTCTCCTTATCAAGGCCATGGAAAGAATCTAACTCCATCTCTGCAGTTACTCCCTTTAAACAGATAGATTTTGACTTAAAAAACACTTCTTATATTTTTATTCAAGGAAGTTCCTACCAGATAAGAAGTAAGAAGTCCATCACTTGTAGCAAGTAAAATATTGGAGCAGGGGAGTGAAAGTAAGATGGAGCAAAGAACTTGGATGTCAGTGTTCTTGGTGCAACAGTACAAACATGCATGAGTCTGCAGAACAAAGGTCATTTGTGCTGGTGGCCTATTTCACCAGGCATAGCAAGTCTTGTTGGAGCCTCATGTACCACCCAGCACCGACTCCAGCATGATATTGAAGTCCTAGCACTGCAGAGAGTGGGCTGGGGAAGATCTTCACATAAGCTCTGAAGAGGTGAGAGTAGCAAGCAGGGATTCAGAAGTCCCCAGTATCTCAGGGTGAGGAACTGTGGGTGGGTATAGACGTGTGGGGTTGGTCTAGGCCTGGGATTCAGAAGAGATCAGGCACGTTCGGGGTGATATGGCTGTAGATCAGGCCTGGGATCCAGATGAAGAGGTTTCTGTGCACAGGGGGATGTCAGGACCACAGGCAAACAGCTGGGGCATGAACTTCAGGAGTGGGTTTGGCAATGATACCCCAAAGCCCACCCAAAGCTGGCTGCCCGGCAGCAGATAGCAGAGAAGGGATAAGCCCCTAGCAGAACGTCCAGAGGGAAACAAAGACTTGCTCACACAGATTTAGGAGACCAGGACTCTGAAGTTACATAAACCCACTCATATACGGAGACACCACCCTAGGCAGGAGAGAGGAACAGGCAGAAACTCTGGAACTGCGCACAGTTACCCCAGAGAGACTGAATCAGCTGGAAAACACTATAAATCAGAAGAAACGGAGACAATGCTAACAAATGTAAGTGCTGCCGTGCTGTCTCCTTCCTCAGCCCTGCCTGCTTTCCAGCGGAGCAGGGACTTTTTGAAAACTGATTAGCTTAATCATCGAAAATAAGGATGTTATAAAATATATCTGCATATCTAACCAATGTATACATTTCAACTCTTCCAGAGGTAACACCTTCTAATAGGAAATCAGTAATAACAGTTTCAGAATGGGTTGTATTCACTGCTTAGATTTGGGACTTTCAGGATTTGTATATTCATTCATGGGCTTCCCTGGTGGTTCAGATGGTAAAGAATCTGCCTGCAACGTGGGAGATTGTGGTCTAAGAAATGAGAATTGTCCACATAGGTAAAGCAGCCCCTGGGAGTGACAAACAAGAGTGAAGGAGAGTAAGGGGGCCTTCATGCCATGTCCACATTTCCAGCTTTTTTCTGAGAAGCCTTCCTGACAACACCCACTAGTCAGTAGTGAAGTCAATGATTTTCTATCTATGCTACTTGCATGCTGAAAACCACGAAAAAGCTGGTGATCTCCAAGTCCAACTGCTTACAGGACCAAAGTTAACTGACCTGAACCAAATAATACTACATGTTAAGTGGAGATCAGAAGGTAGACCAGTTAGCCCAGTAATTCCTCAGAGAGCCCACATAGCTTGAAAACACTCCCTCAGGGTTCCTCAGGACAGCAAGCAGAATATTAACAGATACACACTTCACAGCTGTCAGTGGGGACAGCCAAAATCCTATAAGAGAGTGAGCAAACGGTTAGCCAACAATGTCCCCAGGGGAATAGCTGTTACACTGACTGACTCACTCTCTGGCTCAGAGATTTTGGCTCTCTGTGTTTGTGCGTACATGAGGGTCTGTCTTTGGTCCTCTGGCCAATTTCCTTACAAATAGTCATCCAAAGCTAGCCTGCCCTCCACCTCCATTTCATTCATACCAGCACACGAACTCTTAGCAGGATATCAAAGTTGACCATTGGCTGGAAAACAAAGAAATAAGATGTCTTTCCCTGTCTACTCAGAATAGTCTTTAGTTTTGTACTATCCTCATTATGGCCCTCTATGGTCACATTTTATTTCCACCTTCATTCTTTGTCTGCCTTGAACAGGCTGACTCCAAAGACAGCCACCAAAAAATAACAGTGTAAAAATAGATGGACAGAGGAGCCTTGGACATGACTGAGATGACTTAGCATAGCACAGCACAGGAATAGATCCTTGTGCATCTGAACATATCCCCATCGAACCATGGTGAACTCTGGTCTTTACAAATCTTCCTTGAATATCTCTCTTTAGCTCTTTCAGAAGCTTTGATTAATATCTATAAAAACCATAAGAGGGGAATCCAACCTCTGGTTACCAGAATCATCAGTGTCATCAGATATCAGAAGAGAAAGTAGTTCTAAAAATGATTTTCCTCTTCACCTGAGCTTTTTTTAAGGAGTTACATTTGTTTCACTCTCACTGTTTGGTACATGGCAAGACAGAAATATTCTTGGAGAGGCCACTTGATATTGGTATAGAGAAGGAAAAAGTTCTGTTTCCTTTCACTCTCCTAGGCTTTCCAGCCAGGGCCCTGTAAAATCAGACTGACAAAAGACAGATTAACAAGAGAAAAACATTATATTAATGCATGCAGTGAAATTACAAAGGCAAAAACTCAATAAAGAGTAACTTAAAGGGGTGGTTAGAACCTGCGCTGATTCAGCATCTTAAGACAAAACCAATAAATCTGTAGAGAACTGACAGGGCAAAGGAAAATGAACTCAGGCTTTAAAGGGTGGCAAACTGTGAAAAGGCAAACATATGTGAGACACCAATGGAGCAGGGTTTACATGTGCAGATCCATCCTGGCACTGATTTTCTCTTCCTCATGGTCATAAAACTCCTCCAGGAGAGGAGATTTACAGCAGTCCTCACTTATCAGAAGTTTCTTCTTTTAAACAAATAAAAGAAGTTCCACAAAGACTTCACTTGTGCTTCTGTTGATTCTCATTTGACTCCAAATCAAAATAAATCCTTACGTCAAAGTAGTATCTTTTGGGGTGGCATATTCTGATCCCCTATGTTGGTGTTACAGAAGAGATTTATGAAAAATAAAATGAAAGCCCAAGAACATTTCCAGTGCTCATCAGTATTTCCCCTTCCCTGACATATGGGAAGATTTTATTTCCTTGCTTCCTTGAAATTGGGCATAGCAATGTGACTTCTTTGGCCGCTGACATGAAAGGAGACTAAAGCGCTACTACATTATTAACCTTTCTCTCCTCCCTCTGCCCAGCACACCCTACAAATCCATGTTGAGATAATGAGTCTTAGGCTGGTACAGCCTCCATCAGCCTAGGTCCCTGCTTACCTGTGATGGACATATAGACTTTGTTGTCTTAAGCACTAAGATTTTGGGCTTATTTTCACAGCATAAACAACTTTCCCTGCCTCATGTGATAAATAGCTTGTCTAAAAATCCAAGATTTTAGGACTTGGGGGAGGAATTCATTTAAGAGTAATTTTCCCCCCTTTTCCTTTGTTATGTCCTCATGACTTCCTAACTCTGCGTATGATTTCAGGGCATTGTAGATTTGTTTTTATCACAAATGAGGGTGTCAAGGGGAACTGGAATAAAAAAGGAAAACCAGATCGACAAATAGCTTCAGTTTTGCTTGCTTTCTTTACTTACAGTTATTACTTACAGCCTCAGTTTTCTGGTGTGGATCCCACACATCTGAACTGCCCTGATTTATGTAATAGAACTGCCAGTGAGTAGCAAGGCTTATACATCTGTTGTCCTGCCTACTTGCTGGCAACTAGTGTGCCTGTTTTAAGTCTTATTCAACTTACCTTTAATTAGAACACAAACTCTTCATCAAAAGACTGTCACAAACATCATATAATTGTGATAGAGCAATGGAGGGCATTTTACCTCTGTTCTATTTTTCATAAAACTTCAAGGGTACTCACAGTACTCTTCAAGACTGC
Source organism: Oreotragus oreotragus (assembly GCA_006410675.1). NCBI lineage: Eukaryota > Metazoa > Chordata > Mammalia > Artiodactyla > Bovidae > Oreotragus > Oreotragus oreotragus. The sequence continues at coordinate 86,068 of SJYX01010322.1, forward strand.
CAGTCATGAGAAAAAAGGGAAGACTAAAGAGCTGTCATCCATCAGAAGAGACTAAGGAGACAGGACAATTCAGTGCAATATGCTACGCTGAACTGGATCCCAGAATAGAGAGAGAACATTAAGGAAAAACTGATGAAATCAAGTCAAGTCTGGAATGTACTTAATAGTCATGTGTTAATATCAGTTTATTTCAGCAAGCATACGATGCTATTATAAAATATTAGCAATAAGGGAAATTGGATAAAGGGTATATAAGAATTCTCTGTACTATCTTCACAATTTTTGTGTAAATTTAAAACTACAACAGAATGTTTATTTTTTGCATGTGGACAACTAAAGGCTACATTTGCCCCTCACACACATGTATCATTCCACATGTTAAGAAAAAGCATATAAACATATTGCCACATTTCTAGAAATAACTATTTCCCTTATTTTTAGAAATAAGCAGAAATATTCAGAACTCTTCTCTAAGAAGGACCAGGAGAATGGTCTTGCTTATCAGCAAATTTCTTATATGCAAAAAGAACATTTTTCAAAATCAAAAAGATCTTCTCAATCTCCCTTCTTCCCCTCTACGCTCATATCACTTTGATGTCATTGCAAAGTCAAATTTTGTTGTAAACGGTGTCTTGAAATAAAAGAAGGGCAAGGCTGAGACCAAGGGGAAAATTGTCCAGAAGGGAAGTAGTATGGAAACTGGAGTCAGTTACACAGGAAATGGTATTAATAAAAGGTAGTAAGAGAAGACAGAGATACAAGACTGAAAAAGACAAGTTGAGGGGAAAGGTGTTATGATGCTTATAAGCAGAACTTTAAATTGGGGAATTGGAAGCATTTGGGGATTTCTGAGATGGCCAAAAGAGGCTGAATGAGACAGAGACACACAGCCCTACCTGCCTGAATTGTCTACAAAGCTCTGGAGTGTCACAAGTATAACCCCAGGGACCTGCAAGGTGGGCCAGGCCATACCAGAGGTCTGGAAGACATTCTTATTATCTCTGGATCACAACTGCCTTCTGGGTGACCTCCAATTATGATACGTTATGGGCTGGATTGTGTCCCTTCCCACAAATCTCATATATTGAAGCCCTCCTCTCTCTCTGCTGTGCCTCAGAAGGTGGCTGCGTTTGGAAACAGGGCATATAAGGATATATTAACTAAAGTGGGACCTTTACAGTGTGTCCTAATTAAATCTGACTGGTGTCCTTATAAGAGGAGCTTAAGGTACACGGAAGGATGACCACACGAAGAGGCGGCAAGAAGATGGTCATCAACAAGTCAAGGAGAGAGGTGTCAGAGGAAACTGTCAACTCTGCAGACACCTCGACCTTGGACTTCCAGTCTCCAAAACTATGAGAAAATAAACGTCTGTTGTTTAGGCTATCCAGTCTGTGGTATTTTGTTATATTGCAGCCTGACTAGACCAATATTTATACTACATGCCTTGTCTACATTCCCAGTGCTCAATCACCATTTCTTTTAATCTGGTCTTATCTTTTTTAACATAATATGTGATCTAAGTAATACATCTTAGATCTACATGGTATTATATGGCCATTAGGCCCATAGTCTTGAGTTGGACCATTGTAGAAACATGTTGTTTCATTTCCCTTTATACTCTTGGAATTTATGGCAAATAGTGTGAAAATGTATATATGTTTTTATTTGTGTATTATATATGAACCAATGCACCCTTAACACAGGAATCACCAAGATAATCACCTACTATTACTCTAAAACAGTGGATCTTGACTTTCAAAGGGTCATATCTCCCTTTGAAAATATGATAGATCATCTTGCCAAACTTGCATATGCATAAGTGTATATCAACATGCACATACAACCTCACACAAATTTAGGGAGTTCACAAATCCCCCATTGTTCATCCATGAATGCCCATGTCCAGGTGCCCCTTTGTTCTCAAGTTAACAATCCTTATCCAAAAAAGGCAAATAGAATCACATAATCCATGAAAGGGCACAGGCTGACCTACCTGCCAGGCCAAATTTGCAGAGTAGAGGGAGCGTCCACAGTGTCCAGGCCCACATTGTTCCCAAATAATGCAGGCAGGCTGGGAAGAGAACAGAAAATATCATCAGTCAAGAGTTAGTTTGCTTCCTGTCTGTCCTCAACAGCTCTTTTTCTAGTGATAAACAGATTCTGGGAATTTTGAGGAAAGGTATTTTATTTTATATATTTTGTGTTACATTCTATTTTGTTATATTTATTTGGTTAGCGTCACACAGATCCCTCTATGATTATTCCATTACCCCAATTTTTTTGTCCACAATTAATTCTACTATATAATACAAAAAGTACATCAGCCAGCAAGAATACACTCCAGAAAAACAGCACTGTCCTCGTCTCTGCCTCAGTTCCTGAGCACTGCAGCTAAACAAGACATCTCGTAATTTCCCAAAAGCATCACATAATTTCACATCTCCACGCTTTGTCCATGTGGTTCCTTCTGTCTAGAATGTCCTTTCTTCCCTATTCCTGACAAAGTGATCCATCTTTCCAGACTCAGCTCAAAGCTTACCTTCTCCAAGTGCCTTCACTGAACTCCCAGATGGACTCAGCCCACCAGTCAGCCTCTGTGCCCCACCCACCCTCCATGCCATCTGTACTGTGCACACAGCACACAGAATGGGGTTTAGTAGTTTACCTGCTGGCTTCTCTACAGGTAGGGAGCTTCTGAAGAGTGGAGCTTCTTTCTCTGTGAAGCCTGAGTGTTGAAGGCAGTGCCTGGTACCTGTAGACATTCACTATTGTTTGTGGAATAATTAGAATAACAAGGCTGCTGGCTCCTCTCATCAACCCAGATGAGATGGTGAGATAGTCTAAGGATTAAAGGCAATACCTCGCTTTCAGACAGAAATAAATGATGCTACATTTTCAGCTGACATATTATTATGGGGGGAAAAGGAGAGTTTTCAGCAAGATAAATCATTTTAGGAAAAGTTGAATACAGCATTTCTGGATGAAAACCACAGGGATAACATTTTCTCACATACAAACCAGTTGAAACACCTAACTAACCGAAAGTGCCTAAGGCAAAATAAAGCAGAGTGAAAACTTGGATCCATAGTAATAGAAATACCATTATGAAACAATAAAAGACTGGTTACATAACAGCAATAGTTAATGCCTGTTACTCAAGAGCTGTGGCTAATCTCTCCAAAAACAACCATTTTCATTTAAATGAGTATAAAACTTAGGAAGTTTTAAAATTTTTAAATGAAGAATAAATGTGTTCTTTGAAAATTAATTATAACAGCAATAGAATTTTTTTTTGGCCTTGAATAGAATTTTATTTATTTATTTATTTATTTATTGGCCTTGAAGCATCAGGGATCTTAGTCTTCTGACCAGAGACAGAATCCGTGCCCTCTGCAATGGAACCTCGGAGTTCTAACCACTGGACCACCAGGGAATTCCCAGTAATAGCACTTTTTAACATCCAACTATTCACAATGTTGTCTTAATTTTCTCCAGTTCTTAGCCAAAAAAACATGCCTTTACAAGTTTTAAAAGCATACTGGAAAGGGAGGGAGGCCCTGTCATGAAGACATTATTAAAGACATGATGCTGATGGTGTCAGTGATTGAATAAATAAACAATTATAGGCACTAAAGCTCAAATTGTTATTCCAACACAGGGTTTTGCACTTTAAAATCTTATCATATTAAATATTGAATATTTTGTACTTAGTTAATTGTAATTACTGCTTCTTTACTTTACAGTGAGAATACTCACCTATTATTTGTGAATTTTTAAAGCCTTAACAAAAAAACAGCAGTACTAAAAGTACTAAATTATACCCAGAGACAAAGCTGTAGAAGAACAAAGGGTTGAGAACCACTAATCTACTTGCAGCGACAGAAGCATGGATAGTAATAGCAAATATCAGCTGGTAAGTGCTGTACTTACAATAGTGCAAGGAGAGCACAGAATGTCCAAAGAGAGGAAAGAGCTCATGACTGGGGAAAGTCAATAAGCTTTGCTAGAATGACAATGCCCTAATACCTGTTTGTCCTCCAGTGCCTTTTCCACTTCCCTCACACACCAGAGAACCACCACTCATGACTCCTTATTGGTAGTAAAAGTGAACAAATATGAGGTACCTCCCAGGAACTTAGAAATAAGTTCATCTGAGAGTTCAACTAGCAAAATGTGTGCACAGAAGTGATCCTAGTTAACTGTGGGAGTAAATCAAGAATGTTTGTAAAATGGTGTTTGAAGAGCTTGAGTTCACGCCGAACTTCTTCCAAGGAAGCCTGGGTGTAAACTCAAGAGAGTTGGATCTGGAAAATTAACATTTTCATTTAGTTGCAGGAATTTATTCAACTAAATATATCCTAAATGGAAGGAGACTCTGGGAATGGAAAGGAGAGGCCACAGAAAAAAAAGTTGGCAGTGTTCACTGGTGTTCATTGGGCTTCCTTGATGGCTCAATGGTAAAGAATCTGCCAGCCACACAGGAGATGCAGTTTTGATCCCTGGGTCAGGAAGATCCCCTGGAGGAGGAAATGGCAACCCATTCCAGTATTCTTGCCTGGAGAATCCCATGGACAGAGGAGCCTGGTGGGCTGCAGTCCATGGGATCACAAAGAGTCGGACACAGCTGAGTGACTAAGCATCCATAGAAGGAAATTATGAAGTTTTCCATTGCTGGGGTGACATACAGTTGACCTTGAGCAATGCCGAAGTTAGGAGCACAGGCTCTCCACACAGTCAGAAATCCACTCACATAACTTCTGTCCATACACACAGTTCCTCCCCATCTGAGCTTCTACAACATTGGATTCAACCAATCACAAACAATGTAGTACAACAGTATTTACTATTGAAAACAAGACCGCTTATAAGTGGACCCACACAGTTAAAATCCATGTTTTTCAAGGGTCAGCTGTACTCTATAACAGGGCAATCATTAAACTTCACCACAGTCTCATGCAAGATATCTCAAAACCCAAAATTTCCATGATTGGTCTGATTGTGTGAAGCCATTTCTGATTATTAATAATTTAGCAGAAGTTCAGATTCTGAACAAAGGATGTAAGCTTTCTAGTAATTAGAAAAGACTACTCTCCTTTGTTTAAACATACCAGCCTCATGAAGTCTTACACGCGGTAATCAGCCTCCCCAAATCTGAGCAATTTTGGGTGCAGCAAGACTGTGGGCTATAGAAAATTCATGAAGATTATCCTGTGCTCTTAAGGAGAACCATTAAACTATTACCTTCATTGCCTGACTCATTAGCGCTAACTTTTAAAATGCAGCAGCTTTGAATAACTGTCTCCACTAAGGGGGCACTTCCTAGAAATATACACCTTCTCATTAGTGGTGCCTGATTTGAATACAACAGGACCTCTGGAATTCTCAAACAACACTATGAATAGTCCATGCTGAACCAAAGGACTCAGAACATAAAATGATGCCACTTGAGTAATTTTTAGTGTCTTATCTTTAAAGTAGTAGCTACTGTTAGGAGTACAATGACTGGAAGTGAAACCAACCAATTACTGTCGGCTACAGCAGTGGCTAGAAACAAGAAAACAAAGGAAGAGACACAGCTCTTGCCAGCTGATGTTAAACTACCCCTTTCTCTCCACATTCTGTCTCCTATCACGCAAGCAGAAGCAATAGCACAACTGTTTTACTCTCTAGAAATCTCCCATTACACACACACACACACACACACCTCCACCACCCCACACACAGGCTGTCCTTTGGAGCTTCAGTTCCCACTCAAGGCTGTGTCCTGGAGGCTGTTTTACCTGATTTCGCATGCACACAAATATATCACTATATGATCCTGCTTTCATTCATTCATTCATACATTTACTCAGTTAATGTGTGTTGATACCCATTATGTGCCACAAACTGTGCAGAGTATGGGACTGAGTTTTTAAAGGATGGGCAAAGAAGTAAATTCTAGGGATAGCAACATATTTTTAGGTTGAATTATACAAAATTGCTATTTTTATGTCTAAAACAGTCAAATATTGGCAATTTCATCCTAGTAAACTAACTGTATCTTTTCTTTTTGGGTGAGGAAATGCTTATGTACCTTATCCAAGATGAGATTAAGAGCTATCAGCATGGTGACTAATATATTAATATTAGTTAATAATACTGTACTGCATATTTGAAAGTTGCTATGGCAGTAGACCTTAAAAGCTCTCATCACAAGAGAAAAATTTTGTAACTATGTATGGGCTTCCCTTGTGGCTCAGCTGGTAAAGAATCCGCCTGCAATGTGGGAAACCTGGGTTCAGTCCCTAGGTTGGGACGATCCCCTGGAGAAGGGAACAGCTACCCACCCCAGTATTCTGGCCTGGAGAATTCCATGGACTCTATAGTCCACAGCATATCAAAGAGTTGGACACGACTGAGCACCTTTCACTTTCATGGCTGCTGCTGCTGCTAAGTCACTTCAGTCGTGTCCAACTCTGTGCGACCCCATAGACGGCAGCCCACCAGGCTCCACCACTTTCATGGCAGTAGACCTTAAAAGCTTTCACCACAAGAGAAAAGTTTTGTCTATGTATAGTGATACTGGTGCACGCTAAGTCGTTTCAGTCACGGCCAACTCTTTGCGACTGTGGACTGGGGCCTGTCAGGCTCCTCTATCCATGGGGATTCTCCAGGCAAGAATATTGGGTTGCCGCACCCTCCTCCAGGGGATCATCCCAACCTAGGGATCAAACCCACATCTCTTACATCTCCTGCACTGGCTAGCATGTTCTTTACCATTAGTGCCACCATATATGTTACCTTAACTAGACTTAATGTGGTGATCATGTCACACTACATACAGATATTCAATTATTATGTTGTATACCTGAAACTGCTGCTGCTGCTGCTGCTGCTGCTGCTAAGTCACTTCAGTCGTGTCTGACTCTGTGTGACCCCATAGACGGCAGCCCACCAGGCTCCCCCATCCCTGGGATTCTCCAGGCAAGAATACTGGAGTGGGTTGCCATTTCCTTCTCCAATGCATGAAAGAGAAAGTGAAAGTGAAGTCGCTCAGTCTGTCTGACTGTTAGCGACCCCATGGACTGCAGCCCACCAGGCTCCTCCGTCCATTGGATTTTCCAGGCAAGCGTACTGGGGTGGGGTGCCATTGCCTTCCCCGACCTGAAACTAATAAGTTAATTATATCTCAATTATTTTTTAAAAAAGTTATATGGAAACTGCATTCAGTTTCAGAGTATAAACCCATTTGAGGTTCAGGCTGCTTTCACACAATGAATACTCTGAGACTGCCAGTAGCAAGACTAGTAAAAACACAAGTATGATGCAATAGTAAGAGTCTACAAAGTCCTAATTGCATTACATAAATTACATCTTTTCTTCCTAAAATCCCTGCAGAGTTGGTATTATTACCCCTGCTTTACAGATATGGAAGTTGTGGCTCACAGTATCACATAATCAGTCCAAAACTCCCACAGTTTGTAAGTGACTTCAGTTTCCTTTTCTGTTCAGTTGCTCAGTCGTGTCTGACTCTTTGCGACCCCATAGCTGGATTCAAACCTATGCTTGTCTTATTCTAAAGCCTAGATTCTTTCCATCAAAATCAAGCAGTAGTTATTAGTGATTTACTCTCCCTCAGTCCTCCTGCCACAAAATGCCATTACACACAGGGATTTTCTTCTGTATCTCCTAGGTCTAATTTTCTACAGCCTCAAGTTCCCAAAAAGAAATGTTCCTATATTTTCCCCGGCCCCTGATCGCTGTCCTTCACCATCTCCCACCCTAGCGCCAGCATTTTAAAAAGATTTACTGCCAGAAGATTAGATTCCTGGTAACCATCAATAACCAGTCTAACTATAGAGTAAGTCATGCAGTGAGTTCTGACCGACAACTTTATTGAAGAAAGCAGAAATAAACCCTCATATAATAGAAGAAGAGACCAAATTTGCAAGTTTTTGCATTATCAGGTTCTGTGGCCTGATACTCACCTTCCTGTGTGGGGTGGTATCCCACAGAGGTTCTGCTGTTTAAAAAGATCCGCATCAAAGGTGCTCTGTCTTCCACAGCACAAGTGAGAGCAAGGAGAGTGGTTTGTAATTTATCAACACAGTTATGCAAGTGTTTCCTCTTTGGTCCAAGGGCTTTTCCTTTGCTTTTAAGACCAGCCAAGGCCAGGGTGGCACTTAACCCACTTATGATGAGAAGTGGAGTGCATTATTGTAACTTTAAAAAATTCTGCTTCTGTGAGACCACTCAACTTTACAGGAAAAAGTGCCATCTGAAAGTGCCTTTAAACAACTAAAAGGAATGACTAAACTTAAAATGTTCTATATAGGAAGGAAGTCCTTACAAATGCGGGTGGTAATGGGTGAAATGCTAAGAGTGTTTAGCTTCAGAAATACATCATCATGCAATTATCTTCAAATGAAGAAGGAGATGGAGAGAAAATAATGGTGGCTAACTTGGAAAGAGATTTATAATTCCTAAGCATATGTTGGGTTGGCCAAAAAGTTCATTTGGGTTTTTCATCCAGTATTGCAGAAAAACAAACATTTTGACCAACCCAATATTAAGTATACTAAACTGAGGGGCTGGAAGCCAGCTAAATTACTAATTAAGTGGCTTAATATGATAATTAAATATATATGGAGATCTTACTACGTGTCAGTCACAGTACGACGAACTTGAAATTATCTCAATCTTCACAACAATTATATGACATCAATAATATTTTCCCTCTCATCTTATAGATGAGGACACAGAGGCCATAAAAAGACACTTGTCCAAAGCAAATAGTAGAGCCAGGAACTGAACCAAGACAGCCTGACTCTCAGTATCCTATAAATCAAAGGTTAAATCTGATGGTTTCTGGGATCACTTTAAGCATTACAATTTTACAACTTTTTGTAATTGACAAAATCATAAAGAAATCTCTTCTCTATGGAAAAAAATTACAATGCAAAAGGAAAGAAACTCAACCTAAGCTTTAAAATAAGATATGCTCTCCAGCTGAATATGTTTTTTTATTTAATAACTTTTAAAACTTATTATTATTTGTTTATGGTTGTGCTGGCTCTTTGTTGCTACATGGGCTTTCTCCATTTGTGATGAGAAGGGGCTACTCCTTGTTGCAGGGTGCAGTCTTCTCATTGCAGTGGCTTCTCTTATTGCAGAGCAAAGGCGCTTGGGCTTCAGGAGTTGAAGCTTGCTGGCTCAGGAGTTGAAGCTTGCTGGCTCAGGAGTTGAGGTTTATGGGCTTAGTTGCTGTGAGGTATGTGGAATCTTTCTGGACCATGGATCGAACCCATATCCTTGCATTGGTGGTGTTCCTATCCACTGTGCCACCAGGGACGTCCCCATATATGTCTCAATTTATTTCCCATCTTCCTTAGGCAACGTTCTACTAAGTAGGAAAGTTTAGCAAAAGTAGGGAGGAGAAAGTTTTTTTTTACCTAGTAAACTATGAGGTACTAAAAAATCCGATTATAACGTACTATCTAAGACATGTAAATTTTTGCATAAAAATAGCAGTTCTTTAATTTATTTAACAAATACTTAGTAAACTTATTATACATATAATACCTGACTAATGATGCTATACAATAAAATTCTGGCTACATGGTCGATTGGATATATACATTTCTCTCTGCTCCACCATATAACTCCATGAAAATTATGATAAAGGTAGAGGAAAGCTACAAAGTCACACAAAACAAAACAAATGGGAGAAGAGTCAACAAAACATGGCAATAAAAGAAGTCAAAAAGTTTTGGAGTATGAGAAGTGAGTCAAGTGGCAGCTGAATTAAGAAACATGAGAAAGTTGAAACCTAAAAACACCTAAAAGGGAGGCCACCAAGAAGCAAGATCTGTGCCGTGAATCTCATAATTTCAGAAGATGAGACACTACGGGGGCACAATCCATCCTCATTACCCATAGATTCATATTTGCAAATACACCAACTCTCTAAAATTCACGGTGTCCCCAAAATCAGTACTTGAGCTACATCATGGTCAGTCACAGACATGAGCAGTGAGTGGCAAGAAGCATACATTCCATGCTGAGGTTGAATAAGTAACACTGCTCTTGTGCTATACAAGCGTTCTTTTCATGATCTTTTCAGTACCACCATTTTCACATTTCTGTGTGCTTTTTGATGGTGATTTTGCCATTTAAAATGGCCCCCAAGCATAGTGCTGAAGTGCTGTCTAATGGTCCTAAGCAGAAGGTGGTGAGGTGCTTGACAGGACATACGTGTGTTAGACAAGCCTTGTTCAGGTGTGAGTTATACTGCTGTTGGCTGTGACTTCGAGGTTGATGCACCAACAATATACATTGAACTAGGTGCCTTTAAATGGAAACACATATACCACAAGGTTATATGCTAAATATCTGACACGAATGTCATGAGCTGAGGTTCACAGGAACTGAACCCTGTGTTTCCATGAGGGAGAGGTGTTCAGTATTCACTAACTCCATGTCCATGGTGCCTTTATAAAACACAATTACCACAAATAACACATGCAACAGAGAAGATAAATGTCAACTGAAGGAGGAGGGCAACTTGGACTTTGGCACCCCACTCCAGTACTCTTGCCTGGAAAATCCCATGGACGGAGGAGCCTAGAAGGCTGCAGTCCATGGGGTCGCCGAGGGTCGGACATGACTAAGCGACTTCACTTTCACTTTTCACTTTCATGCATTGGAGAAGGAAATGGCAACCCGCTCCAGTGTTCTTGCCTGGAGAATCCCAGGGACTAGGGAGCCTGGTGGGCTGCCGTCTATGGGGTCGCACAGAGTCGGACATGACTGAAGTGATTTAGCAGCAGCAGAAGCTATGGCAGCCGGAGTTTACTGATAGGGGCTAAAGTCAATCTGAACATATGACAGAAAGCATGTGACAGAGCACAGTAGGAGACAGTGCTGGCTAGAATGGCTAATTAATACGCTGGAAGAAAGTAACATTGAGTTTGGAGGAGGAGAGATGAAACCCACACATTCCAGCCTTTCAACTCAACTCCACAAACATAAGTCAGTGTCAGATCTTATGCTTGAGATTGTGGAAACAAAGTTGAACAAAGCAGAGGTCCCAACTGGGAAAAATTCACAACTTAGGTGGGAAAACAGACTCATAAACAAAGGCGCTATGTGCTGTGCTGTGCTAAGTTGCTTCAGTCGTGTTCGGCTCTGTGCTACTCTGTGGACTGTAGCCCACCAGGCTCCTCTGTCCATGTGATTCTCCAGGCAAGAATAAACAAGGCACTATAAAACAAAGTGGCAAGTGCTGTTAAAGGTGTGTATAAAGTGCTACAGGAAATGGGAAAGAGGAGCCATTAATTGTGCCCTAAGGGAAATGGATCCCAGAAAGTAAGAGAAAGGAACGTTTTAGCAGTACATTGAAAGTAAATGGAAAAATTATAAAAATAACATATTTCTGGTAGAGATGTGTAAGAGCCTGACATGGCAACTGGCTAAAACCTTATCAATTCTGTTTTTCATTTCTTCAAAAAACAGTTCATACCTTCATCAGTCTTTTCTATTGGTTTTTTATTTAGGGGGGCTCTATTTCATTTCCTGATTGATCTTTACTATTTCCTTCCTTCTGCTGACTTCAGGCTTTGTTCTTCTTTCTCTAATTCCTGTAGAGAGGAGGTTAGGTTGTTTGAGACTTTCCGTGTCTCCTGAGGTTGGCCTGCATTGCTATAAGCTTCTCTTCTGGACCCGTTTTTGCTGTGTCCCATCGATTTTGGGCTTCTCTGGTGACTCAGGTGGTAAAGACGCTGCCTGCAATGCAAGAGACCTGGGTTTGGTCCCTGGGATGGGAAGAGCCCTTCAGAAGGGAATCGTTACCCACTCCAGTATTCTTGCCTGGAGAACTGTATGGACAGAGGAACCTGGTGGGGTTGCAAAGAGTGGGGCGTGACTGAGCGAGTAACAGTTTCACTTTCATAGGTTTTGGAAAGTTGTACTTTTGTCTCGGGGTACTTTCTGATTTCCTTTTTTATTTATTTGTTGACTCACTTGTTTTTTAGTAGCTTATTGTTTAGTCTCTATGTGGTTTTTTTTTCCCCCATTTTTAAAAATGTAGTTGATTTCTAGTTTCATACTATTGTGGTCAGAAAATGATGCTTGATATAATTTCTGTCCTCTTAAATTTGTTGAAACTTGTGACCTAGCATATGATCTACCCTAGAGAATGTTCTATGTACACTTGAAAAGAATGTGTATTCTGCTGGTTTTGGATGGAATGTCCTATACATATCTATTCAGCACAACTGATCTAATGTACCATTTAATACTCCTGTTTCCTTATTTTCTGTCTGGATGATCTGTTCACCAGTATAAATGGGGGTATTAAAGTCATCTATTATCAATGTCAATTTCTCCCTTTATGCCTGTTAATATTTGCTTTATATATTTAGATGCTCCTATATAAGGTACACACACATTAACAAATGTTATATCCTCTTATTGTATTGATCCTTTTATTATTATATAATGGTCTTGTCTTTTATTACAGTCTTTGTTTTAAAGCCTATTTTGTTTTATAAGAGTATTGCTACCCCAGCTTTCTTGCTATTTTTATTTTCAGGAAATATTCTTTTCCATCACCTCACTTTCATTCCATGTGTGTCTTTAGCTCTGAAGTGAGTCTCTTGTAAGCAGTATATACAGGGGCCTTATTTTTTATCCAATTAGACACCTTGTCTTTTGATTGGAGCATTTGGTCTATTGACATTTAAATACACTTACTGCGACTTTGTTACTTGTTTTCTGGTTGTTTTTGCAGTTCTTCTGTTTTCTTCTTCCTTTAGATTCTTTTCTTATAGTTTGATTCCTTCAGAGGTATGCTTAAGTCCTTTTCTCTCTAGTTTTTGCATATCTATTGTAGGTTTTTGATTTGTAGTTACCATGGGGTTCACATATGTTGGCTTGTATCTATTGTTTTAAACTGGTAGTCATTTAGTTCATACAAATTCTAAATCACAGCAGGATCCTCTATGACCCACCTCCCAGAATACTGGAAATAAAAGCAAAAATAAACAAATGTGATCTAATTAAAATTAAAAGCTTCTGCACAATAAAGGAAACTCTAAGCAAGGTGAAAAGATAGCCTTCAGAATGGGATAAAATAATAGCAAATGAAGCAACTGACAAACAACTAATCTCAAAAATATACAAGCAACTCCTGCAGCTCAATTCCAGAAAAATAAATGACCCAATCAAAATATGGGCCAAAGAACTAAAGAGACATTTCTCCAAAGACGACCTACAGATGGCTAACAAACACATGAAAAGATGCTCAACATCACTCATTATCAGAGAAATGCAAATCAAAACCACAATGAGGTACCATCTCACACCAGTCAGAATGGCTGCGATCCAAAAGTCTACAAGCAATAAATGCTGGAGAGGGTGTGGAGAAAAGGGAACCCTCTTACACTGTTGGTGGGAATGCAAACTAGTACAGCCACTATGGAGAACAGTGTGGAGATTCCTTAAAAAAACTGGAAATAGAACTGCCTTATGACCCAGCAATCCCACTGCTGGGCATACACACCGAGGAAACCAGAATTGAAAGAGACACGTGTATCCCAATGTTCATCACAGCACTGTTTATAATAGCCAGGACATGGAAGCAACCTAGATGTCCATCAGTAGAAGAATGGATAAGAAAGGTGTGGTACATATACACAATGGAGTATTACTCAGCCATTAAAAATAACACATTTGAATCAGTTCTAATGAGGTGGATGAAACTGGAGCCTATTATACAGAGTAAAGTAAGCCAGAAAGAAAAACACCAATACAGTATACTAACGTATATATATATGGAATTTAGAAAGACGGTAACGATAACCCTGTAAGCGAGAGAGCAAAAGAGACACAGATGTACAGAACAGTCTTTTGGACTCTGTGGGAGAGGGAGAGGGTGGGATGATTTGGGAGAATGGCATTGCAACATGTATAATATCATATAAGAAATGAATCGCCAGTCCAGATTTGATGCAGGATACAGGATGCTTGCGGCTGGTGCACTGGGATGACCCAGAGGGATGGTACGGGGAGGAAGGTCGGAAGGGGTTTCAGGATGGGGAACACGTGTACACCCGTGGTGGATTCATGTTGATATATGGCAAAACCAATACAATATTGTAAAGTAAAAATAATAATAAATGATAAATGGTCTTAAAAAATAAAATAAACATTATGTTGAAAGTGAAAGTGAAGTCACTCAGTAGTGTCTGACTCTTTGCGACCTGTGGACTGTAGCCCGCCAAGCTCTTCCATCCATGGGATTCTCCAGGAAAGAATACTGGAGTGAGTTGCCATTTCTTTCTCCACGGGATCTTCCCAACCCAGGTATTGAACCCAGGTCTCCCACATTGCAGGCAGATGCTTTAACCTCTGCACCACCAGGGAAGTCAACATTATGTTAAAATTAAAAAATAATAATAAAAAATAAAAGCTTTACATTTTTTTACTCATCTCCCCCGCATTTTTATATTTCTGATGTCATATTTTCCATCTTCATGTTTATCCCTTAACTGTTTATTATAGTTATGGTTGACTTTAGAATTTAATTATTTAATTAAATCTTTTAATTAAAGATTTAATTTAATCTTTAATCTTTACACAAGCTTAACTGGTTGATTTACAATCTTTACTATGTATATATTTGACTTTACTAATTGGATTTTTCCTTGCCTGTAAGTTCTTCTTGCAGCCTTTTCTTTCCACCTATAGAAAATCCTTCAACATTTCTTTTAGGGTTGGTGTAGTATTGATGAATTCTTTTCACTTTTACTTATCTGAGAAGTTCTTTTCTTTTCCTCCAACTCTGAATTATAATCTTGCCAGGCAGATTATCCTAAATTGTAGGTTTTTCCCCTTTTAATACCTTAAATAAACCATGCCACTTCATTCTGGCTTGCAAAGTTTCTGCAGAAGAATCAGCTGATGACCTTATGAGAATTCCCTTTTATGAGTCTGTTCTTCCTGCCTTTAAAATTCTAAATTTTTCTGTTTTAATTATATCTTGGTATGGGTCTCTTTGAGTTCATGAATTTTAGGGAACTCACTGTGCCTCTCATACCTAGATATCTGTTTCCTTTTCCAGATTCAGACATTTTTAAGCCACAATTTAATCAAACATTTTCAACACATTTTTCTCTTCTTCTAGGACACCTATAATGTATTAGTATACTTGGTGTTTTCCAACAGGTACCCTAAATTGTTCCTTTTTCTTTTTCCTGTTCTGATTGGGTGATTTCCCTTATGCTGTCTTCCAGATCACTTGTGTTCTTCTGTTCCCTTGTACGTGTGTGTTTGTCGTTCAGATGTGCCGTTCAGTCTATGCAACCCCATGGACTGTAGCCCTCCAGGATCCTCTGTCTGTGGAATTCTCCAGTCAAGAATGCTGGAGTGGGTAGCCATTTCCTTCCCCAGGGATCTTCCTGAGCCAGGGATCAAACCTGAGTCTCCTGCACTGCGGGTGGATTCTTCACTACCTGAGCCACCCTCTTTCCTGTTCTGATTGCATAATTTCCCTTATTCTGTCTTCTGGATCACTTGTGTTCTTCTGTATCCTTGGTCTGCTGTTTACTCCTTCCAGAGTGTTTTTCATTTGCTACTGTATTCTTCAGTTCTGACTGGTTCTTTTATTCATTTTCTAGTTCCTTATTAAATTTGTGTTCATCTATTCTTTTTCTTAGCTCAGTATTCTTATTACTAATGCTCTGGATTCTGTCTGGTGCTTGGGTGCTTGGCATGGACTGAGGCATGCACTGGGGTGGTTGAGGGAAACCAGACTAAGTTCCAGGCAGCTTCAATCTGCATCCTCTGCCTTGTTTCAGGAGTAAGCAAGCATGTGCATGTTCCTCATGAACGAAGTCTAGGTTGCTAACAGTTGTTAGTCACTGATTTTCACATCAACTAAAGGGACTTATCTTTTCAGTGTCAGACCCCAGGGTTGAGACACCCAATGTATGGTTCAAACTGTTTACTCATCAGGGAGGCTCTCCAAGCCCATAGAATCCTGCTCTTCTGTGTTTTCTCCCAGGGGCAAAGGTCCTGACCTGACCACTTCTCTTCCCTTGCTATGCAACTCAGTGTGGATCTTTCTCACAGCCTTGGTTATATGTGTGCCAGTCTCCAGTTTTTCTGTGAAAATTGCTTCCCATGTAGATGTATTTTTATGTGTTCATCAGGGGAAGTGAGCTCCACATTCTCCTACTTGGCTTTCTTGCTCTCCATCTGCTAGTACTTTTTTTAATTGGAAGAAAATTGCTCTACAATGTTTTGCTGGTTTCTGCCAAACAATGATGTGAAAAGGTCATAATTATATACACACACACAAAAATACACGGGACTTCCTGGTGGCTCAGTCAATAAAGAATCTGCCTGCAATGCAGGAGACAATCTGCAACACAGGAAACCCGGGTTCAATCCCTAGGTTGGGAAGATTCCCTGGAGAAGGAAATGGCAAACCACTACAGTATTCTTGCCTGAAAAATCCCATGGACAGAGGAGCCTGGTGGCCTATAGTCCGTGGGGTCAGAAGAGTAGGGCACAACTTAGTAACTAAACCACATACACAAACCATACACACACACATTATTTCCCTCCCTTCCCCCATCTCACTCCTCTAGGTCATCACAGAGTGCCAGGCTGGGCTCTGTGCTATCCAGTCACTTCTCACTATTTGATAGTGTATATATGTCAACACTACTTTCTCAATTCATCCCACCCTTACCTTCCCCATGGCCACAGTCCATTCTCTAGATCTGTGTCTCCATTCCTTCCCTGCAAATAGGTTCATCACTGCTTTTCTAGATTCCATGAACTAACAAATGACATTTGTTTTTCTCTTTCTTCACTCTAATTTCACCCATCTCACTACAACTGACTCAAATTCATTCCTTTTTAGGGCTGAGTATGCTGGTACTTTCTTGATTTTTATCCCAAAGCACCAATTAGATCACAACTGTTATCTGGATGACATCAATTATAAAATATACCCTGATTTCAAAGATATTAAAATGTTGGGAAATGTCCACCCTAGAACAGATAAGGGTACTTTGAGGTCCTGAGAACAGATTTCACACCTAAGGAGTCCATGTCCCAGCCAAAAAAAACACCAGTTTTTTAGGCCTGACAATAAGCAATTACAAAGACTTTCCTTGGTGGGCTTCACATCAAAGGTTTCCTCCCCATATCAGATTTGATACAAAATCAATACACAATGCATTACCACCTCTGAAAGTTGTTGCAGACAAGGATTCAGGTCCTCCTGGATGGCGGTGCTGTTATACACATCTTCATTTCTGGCCCAGGCACCTCTATTTGGAAGTCTTCTTATGGGAAAAAACTAGAAGACAATTTTCTAGACCCTGACTCAGTACTTTCCCACGCCTAGCCTTTCCTTCTTCCTTTTCCCAGCCTCTGGGTCCATGTCTGCAAGTGCCTTTTGTTTAGAGCTCCCTAAACAGTGAGAAAACCCCTCATTTGGACTGATCCATCTGACCCTCAACAAGGAGGCCATTCCACAGGAAGAAGTGGAACAGAGGGAGTCTTTCAGTTCAGACCTTTGTCTATACAAATGCCATTAGTGGTTAAAGACTTGACTCCCTTCCATTTTGACCTGTTTAATGCAGTACTGCAACACTTGGCAGTTAGCTCTCTCCAGCTCACCTGAACTGTTCACACTATTCAAGTCAAGCAGAATACAGTAAAGCAATTGGAACTCAAAGCATGAGAACAGTCAGAGGTTCTTAAGAAGTCTGTCAGTCAGGATTTCCATTTGTCATTTTTGTGTGTACTCAAGCACATGTTGAGCAACTGTTACTTGTTAAATACTGAGACGACTGAGTTGAGATGGCTAGACATGACATGACATGAGTCAAATGAGAAACAATTCACAACACTGTGGATATATATTTGGATAACAAAATATTTTGAGTCTATGAGTTCCAGGATGGGAGGAAGTAGTATGAAGTACAGTAACCAAAGAAGATTTTGCAAAAGAAGTGTGACTTGAGTAGAGCACTGAACTAGTAAAGTCTGGGTAATTAGTGGGGAAAACATACAGATATTAATATATAAAACTCCCATTCTCAAAGAATATAGTTTTTCATGTTGTTTTTTTTTCAAAAAACATTCTTCATTGTTGTTGTTAAATTACATGTGTATGCC
This sequence comes from Oreotragus oreotragus, assembly GCA_006410675.1. Taxonomy (NCBI): domain Eukaryota; kingdom Metazoa; phylum Chordata; class Mammalia; order Artiodactyla; family Bovidae; genus Oreotragus; species Oreotragus oreotragus. The sequence goes on from SJYX01010322.1 coordinate 104,245, forward strand.
TTGGTAACACAACAAAATAATTTTCTCTGCAGAGCAACATGAAATAGGATGTATGATTATTTTTCAGAATTTGAACCTTAATTGTTTTAACCTCATTTTCCTTTAGTTTCTATTCCCCAAATTCAAACCAATGAATTACAGAAAAATTAACTTTGAACATTTTCCTCCATAGTTGTTTAGCTGATCCATTATGTGGCTATTAATATGTAATTTGACCAGAGTTGCTAGCCAGTGGAGTGGAAACAGACAACCTCCAAAAATGTATAGCCATTATAGCCGAAATCACTGCACGTATGCTATATTTAATAACAATAAATGCTATATATAAAAAATGCTGTATTTACATATATATAATTAAAATATATTATATATAATATATAAAATATAAAATGACAGAATGATCTCTGTTCGTTTCCAAGGCAAACCATTGAATATCACAGTAATCCAAGTCTATGCCCCAACCAGTAATGCTGAAGAAGCT